>VBSM01000361.1:58043868-58086034 GCA_008086735.1 Cheirogaleus medius | reverse complement strand
TTTATTTGAGACTTGGCAGCTAATAACCTGTAGATTCTAAAACTACAATATCTCACTTCTTTGAAATCCCCAGCATTCATGTGTGGTCTGTTCCTTTCCCCATTAATAAAGAAGCAGGCACAAGGTATCTGCAAGTTCTCGTTCCCAATAGCTAGCACTCTTCCTCCATCCCACCAAAAAACACATATACCTTCATTTTGAGCACAACTACTGCTACTGCAATATCCTTTTCCTTTACAGTTGAGCAGCAGTCCCCAACCTTTTTGGCACCAGCGACCAGTTTCATGGAAGACAATTTTTCTATGGATAGGGGTTAGGGCGGAGGGATTTAAGTGCATTACATTTATTTATTGTGCACTTTAATTCTATTATTATTACATTGTCACATGCCACTCACCGATAGAATTTTGATATGAGTCTGCAAGCAATTGATTTATTATGGTCTCTGTGCAGTCAAACCTCCCTGCTAATGATAATCTGTATTTGCAGCCCTTCCCCAGTGATAGCATCATCTCCTCAGCTCCACCTCAGATCATCAGGCATTAGATTCTCATAAGGAGTATGCAACCTAGATCCTTTGCATGTGTGGTTTATAGTAGGATTCTCACTCCTGCGAGAATCTAATACTGCTGCTGATCTGATGGGAGCATGCACAGGCAGTGATGCAAGCAATGGGGAGCGGCTGCAAATACAGATGAAGCTTCCCTCTCTCACCTGCTCACCTCCTTCTGTGTAGCCCAGTTCCTAAGAGGCCACAGACCTGCGGCCTGGGGGTTGGGTACTGCAGTAGTTGATGATGACCTGTATCAACATATTTTATTTGGCAGAGGCAGTAAAAGATTTATGTATTTCTTAAGCACTTATATAATGATATACATAAAACCAAACCCCTAAATCCTGTGAAATTTCACAACTAAATAGCCTAGCTATACATGCTGAGAGCAGTGTTATGCTGGAAATGGAATTATACAGGCTAGATTTTTTTTTAACTTTTTATATTGCTTTTTAAAAATAAATGCAAAAATCAAAATGTGAGGAAATGGCAAATGGGGATTTTGCCACAAGGGAGACACCTGTAAATTTACATAGCCGACAGTGGAAGTGTGGCCACTAGGAGGGTGAGCCCTAAAGAATATGATTCTGCCTTAAGCTCAAGAATATCTGAGTATAGCCATCCATCTGACCATTTGTATGTAATTATTTTTCTAGGGTAAGTAATGTTTGAGATTAGTTTTACATGACTAGAAATGTTGTGTTTTGGTAAGAATTAGGAGGTTGTGTCAGGAATCATGAGCTTTGCAAGAAAAGGAAACAGGATGTGTAAGCATTGCTACCTGTCAATCATGAGAAGATGTTGTGGATGCAGAAGGTAGTGTGCATGTGGACTACAAATCAACACTTTTTGTCAAAGTTTATAGAAAGCCAGTGAAGAGGATGCTGATTTGGGGAGAGCTATTTTATATTACCTCACACATAATTGTTTTTCTGCTACTCAAATGGAATAGATTATACCCTAAATTTCCATGCCCTTTCTCTGATCTGGCTGAGCAGCACATATTCTTTTCTTTCTGCACAAGTAAGATTCTCAGATCCATGAATTCATAACTGAAACCTAGAGAATGTCCTTAGTCTCAGGTGGGTAATACCAGGGCAGTGGGTGGCCATATCTGAGCTAAGTTGTGTGTATGTGGAGATGTGGGGCAGAAAAAGGCAGCTGAAGTTGCAGAGAGAGAAAGAGAGAGAGGTAGAGACTGAGAGTGAGAATGAAAGCAAGAGGAAATAGAAATGAGGAATAGAGAACTTCCGGCTAGCCTGAGAAGGAACCAAACTCCTCTATGGGTGATAAAAAATAATGAGTAAAATGAAGTGGCAGATAATGAAGGCTTTCACCTTCATAAAGCTGTCCATCATAAAACTGGCAAATTCAGAATGGATCCTTCTTGCAATAACGTGAGCAACGTGTGGCTTTGTGAATGCAGACCTATTTTTGAAGAGTACAATGCGTTGATGCATTACAGTTTGTGTTTAAAGATTTACAATTTTTTGAAAGATATAAAACTTTTCTACAAATCCTTTGACCCTCCTCCCATAGAGAAGCAAGGCTTGTGATCCATCTGCTGAGATCAGGGTGTGCCTGGGACTGCTTTAACCAAGAGAGCATGGTGGAAGTGACTCTGTGTGACTCCTGAGGCTTGAGTATAAAAGGTCATGCCTCTTCTGCCTGCTTCTTCTGGGAAGCTCACCCTGGGGAGGACAGCTGCCATGAAAGAAGTCTGACTATTCTGAGACCATCATGCCGGAGAGGCCAGGCACAGGTTCTCTAGTCGACAGCTCCAGCTAAACTCTCAGCCAACAGCCAACATCAACTCCAGCCACATGAATGAACTGTCTTGGATGTCCGGTCTTCAGATATTGGCAGCCCCAGCCACCATCTGTCTAAAACCACATGAGAAACCCTAAGCAAGAACTTTTCAGCTGCCCTTCTCAAATTCCTGACCCACAAAATCATGAGCAAGAAAGAAGAGAGGGGATGGATGCTATGGACCATGCAACCAACAGTGTCTGCCTCAGACTGCTTGACTAAAGAAAATATCTCTTTCTTGCTATCACCAAAGATGGTCCAGCAGGCAAATTTCTCCTTGTGCTAGAGACCACTCAACTCAGCAGCGTGTACTGGCTAAGGATACTTTTCAAAAGTTCACTCTCTATGTGAATTAGCTAACACCTCTCATTTCTGTGCCACTGGTTGAACTCTGAATTCCCGTCTGTCTTTCCAGAAGTTTAGAGCATGAATCACAATGTGTGTGTGTGTGTGTGTGTGTGTGTGTGTGTGTGATGGGGGTGTTAGGGGGTGTGGAGAACTGGTGAGAGTGCACGTGGACCAGTACAAAGTCATCACCGCTACTGGGAAGACTCAGACAAATGCCCCATGACAGTGCTGGGAACAGGTAGAACCGTGGGGCACAAAGAATGAGGGAAGGAGTAGTGGAGAGGGGGAGGCTGATTATGCTCCAACCACTTGTGGTCCTCAGGGGAAGTGGGAATTCCAAAGCCTCTTGGACTTGAACACATGACTTCTTTAAGACAGTCTCTTCATTGGTGCCTGACTAAAGCACCAATGCTGTGTGTATCAGATCACAGCTCCAGGCACACTATTTCATAAACTCTTTCTGATTCAATTAATCATTTATGTTGCCTTTTAATGTACCATCTGAGAGCTCCATGTTAAATTGACTGCTATCCAGATTTAGTCCAAACGAAACAATTTATATTCAATAGACATCATTCAGAAGGTATGCCATCTGCTCATTCTTCTAGATCTGGCTTCTCATATGCACAAGTCTCCCCCGGTAGGAAGCCTCCTAACTGAGACCATTAGTACAAATGACCCTCCTTAAGAGTCAGTCACTTTTCAAGGCCAGCCAACACCTATAAAAAAAGTTATTTCAATTTGCCAAATATTACGTTCTTTTAAATGAAATTCAAAAGCTCTGTTCTCATGTCAAATCTGATTTTTTCAGATTAATGATGAATTAAAACTTTTAGGAAATGTCCCGTGTGCCAAATTCAGCCTGTGACAGTCTGTTTGTAGCTAGTTTGAATCCTTTTTGGATTCTTTAAATTTGCTTCCTGTATCAAGTGAGCTTACCAGAAAGCAACATACCAAGGCTGCAGAGCTTGACTCCTTATTCATTGAGCTTTGTTTTAACTTGATGTCCTTGATTTCTATCAAAGATCAATGTCCATTTTGCTATGCAACATTTTTATATGAAGATATGCATAGCAAATTTTTACTAGAAGTTAGTAGGAAAAAGAAGTCTGTTTTTCTAGATAAACGTGTGTGCTTCCTTTCATCAGATACTTAGAACTGTGTAATGTCTCCTCGTTTGGCTTAACTTCTAAAAAGCTCGGAGTTAAATATAGTGCTCAAACAAACATATTCCATGTTTCTGGCACTATAAATTTTTATTTTTCTCTAATCCCAAATGGTTTCTAAGTTTCCTGTAATATTAATATATATATGCAACTTACTGGCTTCTAATATGTCTTCTTACTGTTAAAAGGTTGAAATCTTTTTGGGGACATGTGTGATGATATGTATATATCACTGACACATACACAAACATATCACATAATAGACCATATGTTATATAACATGTAATATATTTCTGAGTCCAGTACTCTTTTTACTATTTCACAGTACGTCTCTATCTTGTATTTAAAAAAATAAATGCAATAAAACAGTAAAGAATAAATTCTTTGTCCAGTTATATCTGGTTGTCTGACTAGTTATCTTGAAATATTCTTTAGAACATCAAAGAATAAGGTATGCTTTTTTTCCCCCACCACACACCTCAAATATTACAAAATTGCAGATAATTTGAAAATATATATGTCAAAATAATTTATAGTTTCATCACCCAGTGATTAGTACTATGAACAAATTTTATTTTATTTTCTATCTTTTATATGTATATATATTTACTATATATAATGTATATACTGCATTTATGTAATGTATCCATATATATAAATTTTATATAAATGATATATTACATCATACTTTAAATACAGTTTGGAATCAGATTTTTCTTCTTGCTGTTACACTGAGCACTTTCTCATGAATGGTGACTTTATTGAAAAAATTATTTTACATATTTTTATAATATTGAGTTATATGAGTAAACTTTAATTAATTTAGCTCTTCTCCTATTGTTAGACATTTGAATTATTTTCCATTTTTCAGCATTCAAACAGTGCTGCTATGAATGTAAATATTTGTGTGCCTCTTGTAATTGTCCTTAGGGTAAATTCCTAGCAGTAGGCTTGTAGGAGTCAAAGTGCACATCTTTAAAAAAAAAATTGGCAAATTACTTTCCATAATGGTAGTGTTAATTGAATCAGTGCCTGTCTCCTGACTCCTGTCAAAGTTGAGATTATCACATAAAAAATCTTTTGTTCATTTAATAAAAGTAGGTCCTTATTCTTTTATATTGTACCTTTTTGATTATAAGTGAGGTCATGGTTTTGTTTTGAGTCTTGACATTTGTATTTCTTCTTTTACAAACTATATTTGCACATCTTTTGCCTATTTTTTATTGCAGTGTTAGTTTTTTTTAATACCTTTAAAAATAGTCATGAGGACTAGACATTATTCCGTGACTGTTATAATTCTTCGGAATATCTGAAAAATCTCAAACTTCATACCAAATGTTTCCAGACTAAACTCTATCAGCCCCTTCCATCCAATTATATACAAAACTGTAGTTTATAGAAAGGGAAATTCTACTGCTTTATAACTCTCACTGTTGTTTGCCAAAGTTCAGTTCCACAAATTGGTAGACACTGACATGAGTTCCACACTTTTTTTTTTACCCCCTCTGAGACAATGAGAACTTTTATTTCCCCACAAAGCAGAGCTGAATGCTGCTTCATGCAAGAAATCTCATTTACCATCAATTCAGTTTTCCAAGTGGGATTTTCCTGATGGGGCTTTCTTGAGTCTTACTCACTCTTTTCTTTCCTGGCCACCCCACCCCCTTCCTCTAATAATTTAAAGTTCTCTTTCCAGAAATATCAACCAGGCCGGTATAAGTTTTCAGCGCTTCCTACTTCAGTGACGTAAAACACCCACAGAAATTTTCTGCTAATCCTGAGTAAAACAAACAAGAGTATGTCAGTAATGCTCTTGAGGCCAGATCATGCAAGTTAAAATGCACACATGCCAGTAACAAGACCATAGTTGTGATATGCATGTTATTGAGGGGCAATGAGATAGCTTTTTTCTTTTTTTGAATGGGCTCAAGTCTCATCTATGTCATTATTTGAAAAAAACAAAGATTGTTGTTTTATGTTTTTGTTTTGTTTTGTTTTTTTAATTTTGTTTGTTTGGGGGGCTGGAACTTATGTCTCAAAATAGCTTCAGTTTTCTCAGAATTTTTCATTGCCAAAAAAGCAGTGTGTCAGTTGTAGTAGTGAAACAGGGTACTTTTTTTTTTTAACTTTGTTATGTGCATATTAGGTTTCGTTATTGTATTTACATAAGGCAGTTCTTTTTGAAACACTATGTTTGGCAGAAATAGGAAAAGCAAAACACATTTAGGTCTCATTTCTGCCTCTATTTAGCTTTAGGGAGACAGGCAGGGGTACAGAGTTTGTCATAGTCTTTTCTGGGCTAATATTCACGTTAGTGGTATGTGCAGGGCTCTGGATGAAGGCTCCAATAGGCAAATTCTCATGGGCCTTCCTGACCTCATGGAGGTCTTGTGAAGGATTCTGCTTTGTTAATTTGGCATCCTGAAAGGTATTAGAAAGAGTGCAGAAGAGCAAGATGAACAGAATCCACCCACTCCCTCTGATTCCATGAACATTGCTGGGCACAGCCCACCTTACCCCCAACCCATACTTCCCTTCCACCCAGACCCAAGAGGTTCCCAGGAACACACATCCTAGCCACTTGACCCAAGGCATGCTTTTCAAGAATTCAAGACAGATGAAAGAAGAAATCATTCTGGTTATGCTGGTTAAGGATGGGCTGGAATTTCCAGAAAGAACTCCAGGTTGTAGGCTGCCCACAGCATGAGTGAACTATCACTGAGTGTAGGCCTGAGAGTGGAAAGTGAGGCAGGGAACCAGATAGGTTCAGGAGGTTTCTCTCAGCTGCTCATGTTGAGATTTGTTATTTCTATTGGGCTTCTGTTGGTCTGGACTCTGGGCTGAAAGTGACCAAGCCAAAAAACAAAGTAGAACATTCAAATGAGCTTAAGCAGTAATTTATTAGTTAATAGAACTGAACAGTCCAAGGATAGGACTAGTTTCTGATATAGCTGGAATCAGAGGCTTAAACCTGATTCATTTCTGGATCTATCTCTTTGAAGGTCATTCTCCTGGGTGAATATGATGGCCAGAAGCTGCTTAAGACACCCAGCCCACCAGCTTCACAGCCTCAGGAGGAAAAAAGGATCTTTCTCCAGGAGAAAATGGGGAGCACTGAGGTTGGCCCAGCTTGGATCAGCTGTCTATCCTTTAACCAAATGTAGGAGATCTAGATCCTAGACAATATGTCCATTCCTAAGTAGGGGAGTGGGGTCCCCACAGGAATGAGAGGTTCCTGTTGTCAGAAGGAGAGGATTCTGTTGCTAGAAGAACCAAAGTCATCACAATCCATTTCTTTGTGGTATGTTAGCAAAGGCTTGTGGTCAGAAGACCTGTCTTCACTCTGCCTCCATCTTGCTGTTACCTTGAGCAAGACAGCTCTCTAAGCCCCAGACTCCTTGGCTTTTCAATGAAGACAATAATATACACGCAATCATTTCAGTGAGAGCACTGTGTGATGGATACTGAAACAATACAAATGTAAGGGATTATTATTCTCTCTTACCTATGGCCAGGTCATCTGTTTACTTGTGCCTAAGATGCAATTTAATTTGCAAGGTTCTAAAAGGGAAGGTGATTGCTTAATGTTCAAACTAAAGAGCTGCCTTCAACCTACCAGGTGTGCAGGTAATACATCTGCCTCCCACCTGCTTTACCCGAGTGATGCAAAGAGGAGTGTGTTGGTTTCGGCTTTGTAATCATGACCATCAGAATGTTGAGAGACATCTCTCTCTGATGCGGCTTCACTCTGAGGTGTTGGACTTCTATTTATGGACTCTTTTGGAAGCTGTCTTTGACTCTTGGAAATCAAAGTATTTGAAACATTCATCTTTTTATCCCTAAAAATGGAATAGGAGGACTGACATCTCTCCTAAAGCCCCAGCCACACCTGCTGTTTATCTTGCACTCACGCGGTGATGACTCTCCCCTAGAGTTCATGACATTTCCTTTGACACATCAAAGTGAAACTCCTAGAAGATAGAAGCAACATGTCTATTGTTAGATGAAGAGTAAATACCCCATTTCAAGGTGAGAACTACAACATCAGGTTGAAATTTTTTGAAGTCCTAATACCCTGAGTTGTCCAGATTTGGGGGTTAGGAATAACTAAGTGGATATTGGTGAAAGTACAAGCTGCATTCTGGCACAGCCATCCCCTTGGAAAAGGGCAATGTTACAGAAATATTCAAACAGGAAAACAGATCAAATGAATTTACAAAATAATTTTTTCCCAAAGGAATAACCTGTTTCCATATCCAACTGGTCACTAGGTTCCCTGAATTCTAGATTTTCCACTTAAGTGTACCCTCTTCTTTTTCTTCCCCTGCTGCCTTGGTTCTGGCACCTTTCTCTCCCATCTGAATGTTCTCTCCTAACTCATTTTCTAATACATTCTCTTTTCAAATCTGTCTTCTCTCCAAACTTCCTTCCTCTCAGCCTTATCCATCTACATGTACATCTTAGTATGATATGTTCTTGGAAACGTTCATTAACCTCTCTGTGCCTTAGTTTTCTTAGTATTTAAGGTTCAAAAGATTATGTGAAGATTAAGTGAGTTAATATATGTAAAGTGCTTAGAATAATGTCTGGCCCATAGAAAGTTCTAATGAAATGTTGGCTGCATAAATGCTAGCTATTACCTGATCCTGTGGGCTCCAGCTTAAAATTCCTGCCATCTTCTGGTCATGAAGATGTAGCTTCTGCACATGGCATGTATCTCCTCAGGGCTTGGCCCTTTGCTATGCCCACAGCATCTCCTCTCACCCGTCTCCCTCAGGCTCTCTGTCCTCTATGCTTCTGACACATTAGGTGTGTTTTGCCTATGTGGTTTCTTCTTCCTTCCCTCCATGAGCACTTGGGGAACTCCTTCCCATTCTTCATGGCTTTGCATCAATTATTCCTCCTCTGGACTTCCCCAGGGAAGACTTAAAGATGCATTTTTGGTGCTTTTTCCATGGTAGCACTTATCCTATTACCCTTAACAATAATAGAAATAATTTATTACTTATTGAGTATCTAGACTTCATATACATCATTTCTTTTAATCCTCACAATGAAAGCATTATTCCTGTTATACAGATGAAGTTCACAGAGCTGAAGTTACTTGTCCAAGGAAGCAGTAATGGTCTGATTCTGGACTCCACAGTCATTTGAGTACATGCGATGCTCCTTCTCAGTGTGGCAGTTGGTTTCTGTGTCCTCTCTCCTCCCTGGATCTCTGAGCTGCTTCACTGTCATGAGCAGCATTCTTGGGAGCTCCCTCCCTTCTACTGGAAGAATCTGTGCCCCAATAGAAGTGCCAGTGCCCTGTGCTCCCTTGTCTTGGGAAGTCCCTCATATCCTCCTCCACCCTGAAAGGTGAGCAGGTATGGCAGGTGCTCTCATTTGTTTTTTCCATTTCTAATCACTAACTAGATTTTCCTTCTATGTCAAAGACTCTCCAACTTGCCTTATGACTTTGATTCTCCAGAAGTAATGGTCTTTTGATTCATGTGTGGGAGTAGAGAGTCACCACTGGCTCCACATGCTGAAATACTGAGTACGTCTTGCCTGAATTGGTTCCCTGGGTACCACCCTGCTGCTCTGGCCAGTGTTCCTGCCTCCTGATTCCTGGGGAGAAGGGAACCAATGTCAGACTTTTTGAGGGCAGGAATTGTGTCTTGGATGCAGAGTGTGTAGTCTAATACCTAGCATATAGTAGACACTCAATGAATAATGGTTGAAAAAAATGGATGATTGGACGAAGCAGTGATAACCAGTGAATAGCATACATTAGATGGAAACCGATGTTAAGGAATTGGCTCCTTGGAAAGGCAAAAAAATGACTGATTCTCCATTTTGCTTTTAATGAGAGACTCATTCTTAGTGGTACATGGAGTGAGGGTGGATGCAGAGGATCTGGATAACTGTGGTTTGAAGAATGGATTGAGACCCCCCCTATGCTGTCTTCTACTGACATGCTAATCAAGACAGTGGCAGTTCCTCTATCCTAGCCATGCTTGAGCTGAAGGGCCTTCCCTTCTGAGAAGCCTTCCTTTCAATTATTCATTTATTCTTCAGTCCTCTAAATTTTAATAACTTTTTGGGCTTGTGTCAATTCCAAAATTAAGCAGAAATATCTTTCTTCTTCAGGAGAGTGAGATAATGATTGTGAAACACTTTAACATAGAACCTGGCACATAGAGAATGCTTAATATGCTTGCTTTGTTTTTCCATTTCTTTCTTTACTAAAAAATAAAGGGTTAATGTCACTTAGGTATGATCCTTGAAAATCCTTTTTTGGGAAAATAAATTCTTCTTGAAAGCTTGTCTGTCTTCTAAGTAATAAAGTAGAATGAAAAGAAGGAGGTGGTCAGATGCCATTTTAAAGAACTACATAGAAACTATAAGATCAAACCTTTGGGAAAGGAAGATAATGTATTTTTTTCCACTATAATGATGTATGGAAACCTTGACATCCTTCAACTTTACTGAGGAAAACAGACTACTTATTTCTCTGAGCTCTTCAGATATTTACTATGGTCTGGAGGAGATGGGCCCTATTGCAGGTGAAGATTTGCATTTGTTCCCTTGTGCCTACAAAGGCAACTCCCCATCTCATGTCTTTGTGGTCTTGCAGACTATTCTAACCCACTCTGGTCTCACCTAGAGCTTTTTCCAAAGCTGACACCCTTAGGGCTGAATTGTTCCTTCACAAAAAGAAGTCCCTTTCCCCTGTCTTGCAGTACTTCCCTTCTGGTCTATGAGAGAATTAGCATTTATTGCTGTCCCTGGCAGCTGCTTTCTTGGACTAGCTTTTGCAGGCCTTTCCAGGCTTAAGGAAACTTGGCAGGAATGTTTGGCAGCTTTTTAAACTTACTAGAAATACTAGAAGCCCACAGTTTGCATAATGCTAATTAAGTTTTAGGCTTAGTCCCCAAACTCTTATAGTGTTTAGAGGATCGAGTAATTTAGGGAATATCTGATATCATGATTGACCAGAGAAGACACTTATCACAACTCACCAATTAAACAGGGTCACCCTGGAAGTTGTGCTCCACACTTCTAAAGAAGAAGTGGTCTTTTTATTTCTTTATGGTTTTTTTTCCCCTTGCAGTGAAAATCATGGCAGCATCACATCATTTTCTAGTATCACTTCCTGAGGCACCTGTATTGATTTTCTCCCTCACCTTTGCAAGTGTTTGGTTTTCACTCAGCCGTCACACTCAATAGGTGTGGTAGTCTGGTGTTCTGCCACACCTCAGGGGTGTGTCAAGGCAAGGCACCCGTGCCAAGTGGCTTCACCCACCCAAGGTGTGGTGATATGCCTATTCTTACCACATCTCGGAGTATTTTATTAGTTTCTCACTATAAGTCATCCAAGATGAAAACATGTGGTCTTGTGCTTTAAACCTGCCTTCTTTGACAAGTTTCAAAATATTAAGTATTGTTGTGGACTCATATCATATATCAAGGATCAAGTTTTTAATTTTCCAATTTTTATACTAATTACTACAATATCTTCTAAGAAAAGAAAATGCCAAGAGAGGAGACCAAAGTGGAGCGGAGGAGCCAGCTTTTCCTTTACTTTAGAAATTCATGTATTTCAAGAGGGTACAAGTTAGGGAATGAATCTGGACAACGTGCCCTAAAATTTTGTGCTTATGAAAATCTTTCAACAATTAATAACTTTTCTGACTTGTCAGGTTTGAGGTAGGTCCTGATTGCTGGCATGCGGCTGTGGCTAGAGTGCTGGGCACCAGTCTCCTCCCATGAGTGGTGGGATTCCAGTGCCCATGTGGACAGCAATCATTGTTGATTCAGTGTGGTGAGGCCTTGGCAAAAGGCTCAGGGCCAGAGAGGTGGGTGGTTGGTGCTCAGCCTAACCCTTAAAGGAGTGCCAGGGAACAGCTGGACCTCTCCTTGGGAAACCCACAGCCTCAGAGTGTGCCTAATGTGGGAGTTAACTAGCTTCCAACAGAGAAAAAAAAATGAGTATGACACCAGTTCCTTTCTTGGAGTGGTTTTGGTTTTGTAGTTGAAGAGTCAAAACTAATGTGAGAATTCATCAAGGGTTAAGTGGTCAGTTGTAAGTCATGGATGATGAGTTCAACAGGAAAACAGAGAAGGTGACGTCAGGATGGGCTGGTGTAGCTGGAGAAGGCTTCATGGAGAATCGTGGACTGGCACGAGGCCCAAAACAATGGGTACGGTTTGAGAAAGTCCCACATGAGGGCTTTTTAAAGGTTTGATTTGCACAAACCACTCTATAAACAAACAATGCTTTGGATGTTAGGAGATATTGTAGAAGAAACAAGCAAGGTCTCTTGCCTTCACACATTTGAGCTCTTTCCTGAGCTGCTTGTGAGATGTAATTTACAGAATACACAACTCAATTTAGGAGCAAACTACATATACCATATGAATAAGACAACATTTATAAATTATTGGGGGGGGATTGACGGAAACTAAGATGAAGAAATTATCTCTGTTAAGTAGGAGGAATCAGGATGTGGATTAATTTCTTCCCAATTAAAGAATTCTTTATAACAGGAATTGGCAAACTGCAGTCTTAGGATCCAATCAGGCCCCTTGCTTGTTTGTGTACAGCCTTCAAAGCTAAGAATGGCTTTTATATTTCACATGGTTTAAAAAAATCCAAGGAATAATATTTCACAACAGATGAAAAATATATGAAATTCAAGTGTCAGTATCCATAAGTAAAGTTTTATTGGAACACAGCCACACACATTTGTTTATGTATCATCTACAACTACAAGCTAAGTAGCTGTGACAGAAGCCATATGTGGCACTCTCATCGCTTTGTACCACCACTGAAAATTGCAGTGACATGGTTATAAATTGATAGTGTTTGGGGTGCCACATATAATACCTATCTGCGTGAAGACATTTTTAAAATAAGAAATACATAAATTTATTGCAGGTCAACATTAACAGATGAACATTTGCAGCTAACTTTGATGATAGGAAACACTAACTTTAAACCCCAATTAAGGGAAATGTTAGCCCCTCCCCCAAAGAATTTCATTTTTCCCTTTTGTAGAACTATATTACAAAAAATTATACTCAATTATTACATTTTGAATTTTGTCAAAAAATTGTGGATATTAGCTTTCTCTCTTGTTATATGTAAGTATCTACGTAACATTCTCTATTTTGTCTCCTGGCCCACAAAGCCTAAAATATTTATTACCTGTTCCACAAAGAAAGTTCATCAACACCTGCTCTATAATAAGGGTTTTAAACCCAAGGTGTGCTTTAGGATTTATTAAGTGTTGTGTTTGTGTGTGTGTATGTATTTCTACCATCTCATATGGTCTTTACAACAAACTTACGGGTGTTAAACAGATACCATTATCTTTATTTTATGTAGAATTTTTTTTTCTTTTTTTTGAGACAGAGTCTCGCTCTGTTACCTAGGCTAGAGTGCTGTGGCCTCAGCCTAGCTCACAGCAACCTCAAATTCCTGGGCTCAAGCTATCCTTCTGCCTCAACCTCCCGAGTAGCTGGGACTACAGGCATACACCACCATGCCAGGCTAATTTTTTCTATATATTTTTAGTTGTCCAGCTAATTTCTTTCTGTTTTTAGTAGAGATAGAGTCTTGCTCTTGCTCAGGCTGGTCTCGAACTCCTGAGCTCAAAGGATCCTCCCGCCTCAGCCTCCTGGAGTGCTAGGATTACAGGTATGAGCCACCCTGCCCTGCCTATTTTATGTAGAAATTTTTACAGTTGATAGAAGTTACAGATATTATATGTCCTGCCCCTTGAGTAACCTTCTTAGTTTTGGAAATGTATTAATACTGAATTAAAATGTATTAATACTGAATAATGACAGCCATTGCTTGGAGTAAAATATGGTGATACTATCAAGACAATAGAGACTCCTGATACAACGATCTTATCTGAGAGGAAGAGGTAGACTAATATACCTAGGAAACAAAGAATCTTCTGTGAGAGGAAGAATTAGGTCCATAACTCCTACTTCTAGAGATTCCAGCTCTGGGAGACGTGGTGAGGTGGGACCACAGTAATGCTGAATCTCCAACACTTGGCTTGACTGAATCTGGATGGATCAAATGGTGTCCCCAGAAAGATGTTTAAGTTCTAACCCGCAGTACCTGTGTTTGTGACCTTATTGGAAATAGGGTCTTTACAGAGGTAATCAAGTTAAAATGAGGTTATGAGGGTGAGCTGTAATCCAATACAAACTGTGTCCTTATAAAAAAGGGAAATTTGGAGACAAACATATAAGGAGGGAATATGGTGAGAAGACACAGGGAAAATGCCATCCAAAAGCCAAAGAACACCTGAGGCCTCCAGAAACTAGGAGGGACGCATGGAGCAGATTCTTCCTCACAGGAACCAATCCTGCTGACCTTCAACTTGGACATCTGGCCTCCAGAACTGTGATACAATAACATCTGTTGTTTAAGCTCCCCAGTTTGTGGTGCTTGTAATAACCCTCCAAAACTCACGTAGCCACAGTCTCCCTGTCACTGGGGGACAATATGTGACAATAAACCAAAGAGTTTAGCCTTGAAGACCTGCACAAATCCTTCCCCTGGGCTGGGCAGTCCTGACTCCGGGAGCAAGAATGACCAGTCAGAGTGTGCAGGAACAGTCTCACACAGAGCCTCTGTGGGACCCTGAGTGACAACAGTAGTTGTAGCCTGGTCGGGCTCCAGTTCTCTGCATGATTTGGGCTGCTTATTTCCCTGGACTTCCTGATAATTTGCTGAATATTGCTCAAGAGGGAGTTACCAGATGGCTGGTGAACAGAGCAGGTTAAATTTAAAAATAAATAACAAAACAGAAATGTTACCGTCCTTTCTAGTTTGGAAAGTAGCTTGTCTAGTTAAATTTATAAGTGAGGAATGAGCCACAGGCAGGTTCTAGATTGTGCAAACAATGTAGCCAATGAGAAGCAGTAACAAATCAACCAAAAAACCTAGATGTCCAGACTCTAGCCCAGCCCAGACTTACCCTAGCACACCATGGATTAGTTATGCTGACTTATGCATACTCACAAAGATGATCTTCACCAAAGACAATTTTATTGAATTTTGCTAAGAATTGCAATATTATTTACAGAAATGTATTTATTTGGGAAAGTGTTAAGCATTTCAAAGCCTATTCATAATTCATACCATCTATTCACTAACTTAGTTCATTTTATCAGAACTTACTAAATTTCTCTTGAGCACTGTGGGTATTGACAAGCAATAAATGTGGCTTTTTATTATTTCTCATCATTTTATCCTCAAACTTGAGTTTCTCAACATTGCATGGAAAGATACTTTTTGGTGGGTCTGCTACAAATTTGAGGAAGTGGACCTTCCTCAATTTCTCCACCCTGTCTGCTTAGGCTAGGAACGTGTCTACCTCCTATTTGGAATGAGTTTTAAAATACCATTTGATTAGCCATGATATATTTATCAAGTGTTTATGAATAAATTTTAATTTCAGCCACTCTTGAAAGTCACTCTGGGTTGACAACTCAGCCATGAATAGGTTTTCAAATTTCTTTTGCATATTTGGGCTTATTTTGGGAATCCTACCTGTTTGAAGCACTGAAAATAGCAAGACATGATCACAGTATTCTTGAAAGCACAAATTGAGGCTGGAGTGAGTGTGGCCCAGAGTGTGTTGCTGGTTCCACAGGGCCTTCTATATTTAAGAGAATAAGCAACCCCGGGGACAACACTAGCTCTAACTTCATCATGCTGCTGTCATCACAAAACACAGGGAGTGAGAGTCTACTTGCTTCTTCCAGGCCAAGGTGGGGCAGGGACCTGCCTGATTAGGTAATAGCTTAGCTGAGCATATCATTGATAAACATTTCCTTTTCTGATTTCCCTCCTCCTCTCTCCCTGCCAGTATGACTTACTGAAGTGAAACCTAGAAGAAAGGGAGCAGAGACAGAGAGGGCCCTCACTAAAGGTGACACATGGCAGAATCACATACAAGTCTCACGGTGTCACTAATGCATGATGCAGAGGATAAGATGTGTGCCCTCTATAGGTTGTGAAGCAAACAGCTTAATGAGACAGGAAATACCCAGCTCATAGAAGAGAGGGAGGATTGCTGTGGGGAACCAGCCTCCAGAAGATAGAGAAGATCTTGCTTTGGTTTCAACATTGCTCAAGAAGCTCTTGAATAAACCTCTTTGCAGCTTGGGCTTCTACTTCTTATCTATAAACTAGAGGGCCTGGGTTCAGTGTTCTTCAGAGGTTTCTGTGTGTGTGTGTGTGTGTGTGAGAGAGAGAGAGAGAGAGAGAGTTGGTGGGGGAGAGGGATGAACGTGGTAACAAACAAATCAGTAAATTCGAGCTTATTTTCCAAAAAATAATAGTGAAAATTTATGAACTACAGATAATTTGCCTGGCACTGGGCTATGCATTTAACATGAATTATTTCATTTGGTCTGTACTGTAATCCCATAAGGGAAATAGTATTATCACTGTTTTACAAATGAGGAAACTAAATCTTAGCGAATGTGTTAGTCAGGGTTCTTTGAAGAAACAGAACCAGTAGGTGCTCTCCTCTCTCTCTCCTCTTGAGAGAGAGAGATTTTAAGGAGCTGGCTTGCAGGATTGTGGGAGCTGGCAAGTCTGCAATATGCAGGATAGGCGAGCAAGCTAGAGACCCAGGGAAGAGTTGATGTTGCAGCTAGAGTCCAAAAGCAGTCTGGAGGCAGAATTCCTTCTTCCTCAGGGGACCGCAGTCCTTTTCTCTTCAGCTCTTCAACTGATTGTATGAGGCCCACCCACATTATGGGAGGTAATCTGCTTTACTCAAAGTCTACTGAGTTCAGTGTTAGTCATATCTAAAAAATACCTTCAGAGAAGTATCTCGTCTGGTGATTTGACCAAATATAAGCATTATGTGGCCTAGCCATCATGTAAAATTAATTGTCATAGAGAAGCAAAGCCCACATCTCTGAGCTATAAACTACAGCTGGGATTTGAACTCAGGCCTACACCAGAACCCATGGCTTCCCCCTCTATTCCTCTCACCTGTGCTAGTCCAGAGTAGCTATGTACAAACAGCCCAACCTCTCTACTCCCAGTGTCTCAGCAGTAAAATGACCACACTGTTTCTGCTCTGCCTTCCTTGTAGGAGGGTGGTGAAGACCCAGAAGATAAGTGTATATAAAAGCTCTTAGCATGGTGTAAATGTCAATAACATTAAATTTTAAGGTCATTTCTTCCTCTTGCCCTCACTTAAAATAAATTTGGGAAAGTAAATCAGTACATCACATTTTAGAAGGCAATCTGAAAATTTCTTTTAAAATAAAAACGTGAACCCTCTATGATCTTACATGCCAGCTTCTAAGAATCTTATTTTACAAATGGATAAAGATATAATTATAAAGATGCTATTACAACATTGCTTAAAAGGCAAAAAAAAAAAAAGAAAAAAGAAAAAAGAAAAGAAACATCAGTTGCCCAATATGGGAACATATAACAGAATGATGATAAAGCCGTACTATGAACGGTTATTAAAAAGAATGAGACAGACTGCCTTGGAAAGATGTTCGTGATATATTATTAAGTGGTAAGAACAATATGTCAAATAATATCTTGGAATGGTTCTATTTTTATAAGAAATAAAAACTATGTACATGTATATCTTGATAAACACAGAAAAAATGCCAATGTATACATGTTAAATGGGTACTCCTAGAGAGATTAGAAGAGAGGAAGGAAAACTATCTCATTACTTTGTGCGTGCTCTCTATATTTCTGCATTCTCTGTGTTACAATGTTTTTTTTCTATTTATTTAAAAATGCTTTTAGTTTGTTGCTAAATTACTTTTTTTAAACATTTTTATTTATTTATTTAAATTGACAAACACTCTAGTTATTGTGTACAAAATGTTCTGAAGATTGTGGAATGGCTGAACTGAGCTAATTGACATATGTATTACCTCACATACTTACCATTTTTGTGTGTGATGAAAACACTGAAAATCTACCTTCGTGGCAGTTTTCAAGAATACAATACATTGGCCGGGTGCGGTGGCTCACGCCTGTAATCCTAGCACTCTGGGAGGCCGACGTGGGAGGATTGTGTGAGCTCAGGAGTTTGAGACCAGCCTGAGCAGGAGCAAGAGCCCGTCTCTACTAAAAATAGAAAGCAATTAGCTGGACAACTAAAAATATAGAAAAAATTAGCCGGGCATGGTGGTGCATGCCTGTAGTCCCAGCTACTTGGGAGGCTGAGGCAGAAGGATCACTTAAGCGCAGGAGTTTGAAGTTGCTGTGAGCTAGGCTGACGTCATGGCACTCTAGCCCGGGCAACAGTGAGACTCTGTCTCAAAAAAAAAAGAACACAATACATTGCTGTTAACTATAGTCATTTTGTACCTTAGATATCTTGAACTTATACCTCCTATCTAACTGAAGTTTTGTAATCCTTTGACCAACATCTCCTGATCCCCCACCCCTTGTTACTAAATTATTTTTGAAATAGGTCAACTAAACAGAATAGTTTCACTTTAGTCTGTTTTATTTCAACTGCTTCACCCCACCCCACCCCAAGCCCCCAACTGTGGTTCTGTACTAATTTGCTTACCTTTGTTAAAACTTTTATTTAGGAAATGATGAAGAAGAAGAAGTCTTATGTGGCTTCTGAGAAGGTGAAACTACCTTGACTTCATAGGGACATTCTGGGAAGGCATCCCCTAACCTGTTTCCTTAGTCAACAGACAGATGGCACCCATGGGGAAATCTTTGCTGGCAGTTCTTGTTCTGTCTGTGTCTGGCAACACCCAAACTGACAGAAAGGTGGTGGCCTTTAGGATAAGGCAATTTCTTGCTGATAACCTGGGGGCAGAAGTGTGTGTCAGTGACAGCTCACTGAGAAAGGAAACCCTCACAGGGACTCTGTGGTTTTCTGTATTTGGGGAGTGCTTTATGTAGACGTGGAGGGCAGTGATTAAGCTAGAAATGTTGAGCTCTCAGGGAAAAAACTCCTTCAATAATAAAAACTTTAATTCATTTTCTGTTTGTAATACAGAGCTACTAGGAGGGTAATATCATCTACTATTTAATATATAAAGAGATAATAGTGGATTTTAGGCAGAGGTTCTCTTGCTGCTCCTAACTATTGCTCTGCAGAACTTCTAGAACTTTCTACCCCAAAAAAGGGCAGATCTTACAGTAATGAATATTTAGGAGGTGGCATCGCTATCAACTGTTAGCTTCCTGAGGGGAGGGGCTGCAGTCTGTGTTCTTTACCTTAGTACCCCTGCCCGCCTTTGCATCTGATGTGGTGGGTGCTCACTGGTAAATTGAACCGATTCATCTTCTGCAGATCAGTCTCTCTGGGAGACATCTACAACTCATATTTGATCCTCATGCTCCCTTGCTGAAAACTCTTCCATGCCATTTTCTTGCTCTAAGTATCAAGTCCAGAACTCAAAACGTGTCCTACGAGGCCTTTTGTGCTGAGCTGATGGTCAGCCAGTTGTACTAGTTCCACCATGCAGGTTGTTGACAGCCAGCCTGCTTCTAATTGGCCAGGTCTGTGTCTTTCTAAATTGCTAAATATTTTGGACATCATCCCTACTTATGTGACCTGGTCTCTACCCACCTCTCAGATTCATCACTGGCTCACCATTCATGTAGTCACTCTAACTTCCCTTTGGCTTCCTTGAATGTGCTGGGCTTCAGGACACCTTGGTCTCCACCTATTCTGTGTCTTTTGCTGCAGAATCTTCCTAGTTCTTCTTCACCATAGTTAACTCTTTCTCATTCTTCTAATCTCAGTTGTAATTTCAAGTCTGTGGGTGGCTTTCCTGAATCCATGCTCCCAAAGTTAGGGATCTCCTTAGCACACTCTCAAAGCACACTAAAGTGTCCTTTAAGCACTGATCATAACTTTGATAAAGTGATTATTTGGGTAATTGTTTGTGGTAGGCTCCACGAGGCTAGGAAGCTCGTTTTGTTCTTATAGCACAAACGTTTGCCACACAAAAGATTCAGCATAAATATTTGATGGAGTGAAAGAATAAATAAAAGATTAGGCCAAAACAATGTGAATAATCTGTATTATTTTTCTAAACCAATACAGATTCTATAAATAACACTTGTTGAACAAGAACTCTGATTAAAGTGTTGCTTGCAAACTAATTTCACCTATGTTTGGAACAAGCCTCTTCTTTTGGCATTCCTTTTGCCACTATCTCCTGATTAACTCTCCAATCTGTGGCATTACAATGAAGTAATAGTCAAGTTTTACCCACATACATAAATTCTATGAAAACAAACCTGAAACATAAATGAAAGAGTTTATTGGATTTCTTTTAGACTCACTCTGTATCCTGACTTGTTTTAGACCCTAGTATTTGAGCATGTGCTAATTTATCTGTTTTGTTTGTCTAGATCAATTAGACTTTTCTGTTTTTATTTGAAGTAAAAATATTTTCCCACATGAAGGAGTCATTTTGAGTAATATTATAACAAACCAAAGTTGGCCACGTACATCCTGAATGCAATTGCCAGCATTTCTTCTTTTTTTTTTTATAAAAAAAATTTGGTTTTAATTAGCTTTATGACCTGTCAAATAGCCATTTCCGTGAATGAACCCTATGCTACACATCCTTACCAACTACCAGCCAGTTCATTCAACATTAATAGTCAAGAAAAATCTCTGCACTAAGCCTTACAACACAATTCCAAACACCCAACTAAAACTCCCCAAACCAAACA
Organism: Cheirogaleus medius; assembly: GCA_008086735.1. Taxonomy (NCBI): domain Eukaryota; kingdom Metazoa; phylum Chordata; class Mammalia; order Primates; family Cheirogaleidae; genus Cheirogaleus; species Cheirogaleus medius. The sequence continues at coordinate 58,065,441 of VBSM01000361.1, read as the reverse complement.
AGCAACACATAGTAATTCTTTTTTTTTTTTTTTCAGAATAGAAAACACATTTTCTTTGGGGTAATATCTATGTTCTCTTCTAAATAGTGTATTCATTTTCTAAGGTTCTTCTCTAACTGAAAAGACCTTTTCCAGTGCTCATAACTCTGAATCACCAGATAACATCAAATCCCCTGAGCAGAGTTTCCTGTAGCCACATGGGGAATAAAAAAGGATGATAAGCAAGAGAGAAAAAAACATTCTTCTTAGAGACAACAAAAAATGATATAAAAATAACTAAAAGAACAGAAAATATCCCAAATGCTATAATTTAGGTAGTAGTGAAAGTTAACTGGGGCTACCCAGAGCCCAGGCAGCGGCAAACAAGATGGCGCCAATTTAGCACGAGGAAGGAGATGCTCTGGTTGATACCAAGATAGGACCCTACCTGCTCCTGGTTCCTTCTCCCTAGAGAGCAAAGGACCTCCCCCCCTTGGGGGACATACTCATGTTAATTGTTAGACTCCAACTGTTTCCCAGACCTATGTGTGTGAGGACAGGAAACCCAGAAATGTCTGCAGATATCTGGTCAGTGTGGCCTCAGTTGGGAAGGAAAGAATCTTCTCATGGCCTCAACCCAAGGCTTCCTCCTGCCATATCCCTCCCCAGATGGGCTGAGAGCTATTATGGGACTTCTACTCTGCTTGAAAAAGAAATTCTACAAAAACACTCAGAACTTGGGGCTTGTCTCAGTTCAGCTGTAAAACTGTGCTTGAGGTTGACTCTCTGTTTAATTCCCTTAAAAACTAAAACATGACAATAGGGAGCTTACTGGAGTTCTCCTATCACCAGGCTGCTGATGTGAAGAGATACACTTGGGCTTTCTTGTGCCATAGAGCAGTGGTCTCCAACATTTTGGGCACCAGGGGCTGGTTTCATGGAAGGCAGTTTTTCCACAGACTCGGGGGGGGGGTGGAGGGGATTGGGGGAAAGGATGGTTTCTGGATGATTCAAGCGCATTACATTTATTGTGCTCTTTATTTCTATTATTATATTGTAATATATAATGAAATAATTATACAACTCAACATAATGTAGAAACAGTGGGAGCCCTGAACTTGTTTTCCTGGAACTAGACAGTCCCATCTGGGGGTGATGGGGGACAGTGCCATCCAAAGTTTGTTGCTTACATCTAGTCTACATTGTAATCTCATTTTGGTTGCTGTCACTGCAAAAAACCCTGCTTCGAAAAGATAGGATGTAGAAAATGGAAGCAGGCTTTTCAGTACTTTTGTGGCAATCTCAGGATATTCCATATTCACTTTAATCCAGAATGTATGGAGATTTGAAATTGTCTCAAACATACTTTTAAGGCCACCATCATTTGGGATCTCAAGCAGTTTGATCCTCTTCTAGCATGGACAAAGTCGATTCACCTGGGTTATTCACAAATGGGTTGTGGATCCATTCCTTCCCAGTTTGGGGGTCTTTTTTGGTTGGGAAATAATGCTCAAACTCTTTTGAAAGCTGAGATAGGTAATCACACACCAGCTGGGAGAAAGAAGGCCCTGGCTAAGTCTCTTTCAAAATCTCTGCTAATGTTTGAAACATGTCAAAAATCCCAATGTTCACTCGTCACCCCTATAATTCCAGTTTGGCTTTGAATGAAGCCACTTTATCTGCCAACTTGAACACAGTTGTCATTCTCCCCTGAAGTGTTGAATTCAAGCCCTGAGCAGGTTGAATATGTCACATATGTAAGCAAGTTTTGCGACCCTTTCTATATCACTAAAATGTGCTGCCATTGGTGACTGTTTTTTTAAAAGAAATCTGTGGAGTGAGTGGCTCTCGTAACTCAAGAACTCTGGCCAGTGATCTACCTTTAGAAAGCCATGTCTCTTCTGTGTATAAGAGAAGACATGTAAGTTCTGTGCCCATCTCTTCACAGAGCTGTGCAAACAGACGTGAGTTAAGGGCATGTACTTTAATGTGGTTGATAATTTCAGTCACATCCTGTAAAACATTGTTTAGTTTAGGTGACATTATTTGGCTAGCCATCATTTTTCTATGGATGACACAGTGCATAGACTCACATTCAGAAGCGACCTCCTTGATCCAAGTAGTGAAACCAGAAAGCCATCCAGTCATGGCAATCACTCCGTCCATGCATATACTGACACAAAATGACCAATTCAGTTTTCCTGATATGTAATCGTTCAAAGACTTGAACAGTTCTGCAGCTATGGTGTTGGTTGGCAACAAAAGTACACATAATATATCCTCATGCACATCCTCCTGAAAAATATATCACACAAAAACAATTATGGTTGCCTTATTGTCAACACTAGTAGACTTGTCAACCTGGATTGCGTACCACAGTGGCTCATGGAATCCTCTCTAGCGATTGTGTCTCAGTATCCTCTGCTATTTCATCAATTCATCTGGCTATGGTGCTAGCCGAAAGAGGAACATGAGCCACCTTTTGAACTTCAGCCTTTCCTAAAAGTTAATGGCAAATGCCCTTGAACCAACTCTCCACCAATAGTAAAGGGCTTCTTAGCTTTAGCAATACAATTAGCCACTAAGAATGATGCTCTCAGTGCAGACACATTTGATAAAGTTGTGGCCTTCAACAATTGCTTCTGTTCTTCATGTTCATGGTTTTTTCTTTTGAAAAACTCCAAAGGCTTATCTTTTAATGCAGGGTGTTTGGTCTCCATGTGGTGAAGCAGTTTTGAAGGTTTCATGGCTTCATTGGATAACCAGTCACCACATATTATACTTGGAGAATGTGAATCATCTATTGCAATGAACCTGTAATTTAAGTAAGACTCTTAGTATTTTTTAAATGCAGCTTTCATTTTGTTGAAAGTCTTAGAGTCTTCTGCTGTCGCATCTTTGGGTCTTTCTGCCTTTTCAAAGCTCTCCAGTGATGTTTGTTTTTTACTCATTTTTGCAAGGGTTAGCTTGTGGACTTACCAAAACTGTGACTGAGACAAGTATGCAGTCCTGGAAAGAGGTACAGACAGAAGTGGTATATAAAATAATGGGCCGGTCATGTGCAGACTAAAATAAGTGTCAGATTCTGACTTAAAGCCTGCCACCAGTTGCAGCTGTACAATTGAAGTAGGATGCTCACTTGCCACTATAAAGCCTGCCACCAGATGCAGCTTAATTGTCACTTGCCATTCACTGATAGAGTTTTGATGAGTCTGCAGGCACTTGATTTATTATGTTCTCTGTACAGTCAAACGTCTCTGCTAAAGATAATCTATATTTGCAGCCACTCCCCAGCACTAGCATCACTGCTTTAGCTTCACCTCAGATCATCAGGCATTCGATTCTCATAAGGAGCGTACAACCTAGATCCCTCGCATGTGCAGTTTACAGTAGGGGTTCACGCTCCTATGAGAATCTAATGCTGCCACTAATCTGACAAGAGGTGAACTTCAGGTGGTGATGTGAGTGACAGGGAGTGGTTGTAAATATAGATGAAGATTCTTTCGCTTGCCCACCACTTACCTTCTGCTGTGTGGCCCAGTTCCTAACAGGCCACAGACCAGTACTGGCCGGTGGTCCGGGGCTTGGGGTCAGCAGCCGTACAGAACAAGCAGTTTTGTTTTGTAGCCATCCCAGCCAACAGTAGAAGTTTGGCTTTTGTTGTTTCTGCTTTGACTTAAAGAGGTGATATAGATAGTGAATGAGAGAGGAGAAATACTTCAAATTAAGCCAACTTTGCTATAGTTATGAGGGCTAATAAAATAATGATTTTAGTATGCCATTTTTAAAGTTTCTAAAGGAACCCATCTATATTTTCAGTTAGTCTAGAACAGAAGGGTTAAAGAAGAAAAATCTGCCTGTTGGCCAGCATTAAGATGCTCCCTCATTTGGAAGAGCAGGTCTAGGAATCTGGTGGAAGCATGACCCTGATGGCTAGATTCATCTGGAACAGATGCCTAGCTCAGAGATCATGCACAGTGGCATTTGGTGATTACCCTCCACATAGCAAGGCACTTTGCACTCAAAACTCAAAATAAGTCTTTTTGCCAAGGCAGTTTAAAGAGAAACAAATTTTCATGTTGCTCTGTTTTCAAGGTTTTTATCCAATCACTAATAAATACCAGGATGCTTTTGGTTGTAAATAAAAAAAACTCCACTTAAAGTAGCCTAAGCAATAAGTAATATTTAAAGCTCATATAACAAAATACATGGAAGTTGGGTGGTTCCAGACTTGATTAGTTTCATGTTTAAATGATACCTTCAAGGTCCTAGATTCTCCACAGCAGTCCACTATGAGGTTGGCTTGTCTTTTAACTGAGTTCCCTTGCGGCCCCAAGGTGGCCGCTGTTATTCCACAGGCCTTAAAAGCAGATGCAACATCCAGAGGCAGCAAAGTGTTTGTTTCCTCTTGTGTGTCTCTTGTTGTCAATAACGAACACTTCTGCTGAGCTCCCAGCATACTGCACATCTGTTGGAGGGAAGGAGCTGTGGGGAGGGGTAGCTGTTTAGTTGGTAACAAAAATCATTTGCCATAAAATCAGAGTTCAAGCCCCTACGCACAGATAGGCTTTCCCAGGAGAGAGTGGTCTTCTGATGTGCTTGATTATATACAATATTTTGGCTTCAACATCTTCCCACTTTCACAAAAAAGTAAAGCAATTTCTTTTTTTGAAATGAAAACTCGGGAGAAGTAGGGTATTAACAGACTGTGGGTTTTAGGGAATCTCAAATGGGAGCAGTGTCAGAGTCTCCTTCCAGAGGATATCACTCTTGATGCGTTTTAGCTTTTGTAACGAGAGCTCAGTATGTTAAGAGATGTGGAGAAAATACCTACTATATATTTTCCCTCTTAAACTTATTGAATAATATAGGTGGCAATCAGAGATTCCTATACCCTAACCTCTCTCCAAAGGAAAATGCAGAAAAACACTCAAGACATTTATCAAAGGCTACAAGTAAACTTATAAGACTACAGGGAATTTAGCTTCAGAGGGATCATGCTTAAAGACAGGGAGGAATGCAGACCCTACAGAATCTGGACAGGAGGCAGCTGCAGTCTCTCCTTAGGTGACTTGTTTCAGGATCCAGCCACTCCCACCCTCCCCTCACATTGCAAATCTGCCAGGTCCCTCTGGTTTTGCACTCGAAGAGGGCTATCCATTGATTTCTGGAACTCCTGATCTTGAGCGATCCTCTCGCCTCTGCCTCCCAGAGTGCTAGGATTACAGCCACTGCACCCGGCCGATTTCTATTTGTCACATAATGATCTCAATTCTTGAAAACTGACTATGTGAAAAGAACAGTCACTGTGAGAAAATCCAAAAAGGGTGGAAGTTGGGGCGTGGAGAGACAAGGAGGAAGAAAAGAAACCTCAAATGACTTAGATATTTCAGAATGAGACAAGAAGAGGATAGTAAGCAAAGGAAAATTGGGGAATGAATTAAAAAGTCTATTTCTCTGTTTTAGTTAAAAGTAAGAGAATATGTTTGTGATTCTGGGGTAAAAGTTGAATGGTTAAAGAGGAAATAGAACATAAGATGCTTTATTTTCTAGGTTTTGATTTGAAAGAAAACATTCAGATACTCGGTACTCAAGTGGTGAGGACATTAAAGCCATTTAATTTTGTGCAGTTCTTTTCAGCCCTGGATTCCCTAATTCCCCACACAGTTTTATTTTTAAAGCCTTTGTACAAGACGAAATGGCCAGAGAAAAGCTGCTTTTTTTAAAAAGGGTTTGAAGTTTGTTTGCTTAACAAAGAGTTTGCAGTCATAATTAGGTTGCATATTAAAGTTCAAAACCAACTCATGTTGGAAGTGACTGAAAATTGTTACCATCTGATGGCTTTGTGGGCAGAGCTTTCACAAATGACACTACATGCACTGAGGAAAAAGGCCCCATTTCTGGGCATTGCCCCGGGAGACTTCAAGGGTCTGGGCAACACCCAGGCTGCAGATTTCCCATAGTGGCATCATGGGTCATAAATCTAACTGTCATAATATTATGGCTTTGATCTGTTAGAGTCATTCCAATTTGATTTGCTCTTTTCTTTTGATTCTCATCTCCTTAGAGTTCTGATGCCTTATCTTGAGGCCTCATATCTATCTGTGGAACTATAGAAGTCATGATGAGTTTTAGATCCTGGGCCCAGTTCCGTAACTCTCACCATGGAAAATCCATCTCAAAGCCAAATTTCTGAGCAAGAGAGACAGAGACAGAGAGACACTGATTAGGGTGTCCGGTTTGAGTCAGCTCCTCATCTGTTGTGTTGAAAGGCAAAACTGTCTTTAATTTTAACAATGCTCTACTTCCATCTTCACTGGCATATGAAGCCTATTTGGGAACAGAAAGAGAAGTTTTAAATTGGTACATTTCAAACATCTTGCCTTGGGCAAGAACCTCACTGTTTCTGAGAGGAAAATCTCTTTATTGGCCTCCACACCTGAGTTTTTCATTTCTACTTAGGAGGAAATGGAACAATGGAAGCTTTTCTCTTCCAATGACAAGCACAAGGCAAGAATTAAGGCCTAATAAACCCCAAAATGGGGCATAATTATGCCCAGTTAGTAGAAATAATCATGATGTTTGGAGCCATCACAGGCATTGTACTTGCTGAATGCTGTCTGATGTGTAGGTTCAACCTAAATTTGAAAAGCCAGGTTTATATCAAATAAGAATGAGAACAGATTTATTTTTTCTTTCTTTAAGTAAATTCCATTTTAGAAGCATAATTGAACCTGTATTAATTTCAAGATGAATTTTAGTTATTAACTCATTTGTCTTTCTGGATGTCGATGCTTGTTCCCTTTTATTTCTAATAGGAAATGTTTGCTGGATTAGCCATTCTGCTTAACAAAATAAACAAACAAACAAAAAAGGTAGGGTCAGAATTTAGAAGAAAGCCAGCATAATGACAAAAGAAGCAACTAAGTTTTTGGTTTTGTGATTCAAAACAGCCAATACGCTTAAAACAAAATAGAAGGAACCATAAAATAAAGGATTGACTTTACAACGAGCACATTTTTTTTTGGTGAGGGTAAGGCTGCATTCAGAGGGAGGACAGAGCTAAACAGATTTACTTTAAACACTTTCTAACAGCTAATTTAGGAATATTTATTTTAAGTCTTCATTAAAACCAGGTTCTTTCTGCTCTTCTTAACAAATGAATGTTGTCCTTCTCTCCTCTTACCCTACAACAGCAATGCTTGGAAAACAGCAACAAATAGCTATTGTTCATTGTGACACCCACTGTGCATGGGCCACCCCAATGAAATTAGCAGATGTATCATTTTAGAGAATAGAATCGATATGGACCAATGATATTACAGTATACACTAGTTTTGCAAAATGACCCATTATCCATGAGCACCTAAAAACCACTGAGATTTAGTAGTACTAGTACAATAACACAGCCACAGGGAGAAACCCCAAAACCTAATATCTATGCTAAGATAATGACCCATAATTCAGTGAATGTTTAAATGACAAATGGGATTAGTCATATTCTAAAACAAATTTAATTATGTTGCTTAATAAATTTGAAGCTTTTGAGAGTTTGTCACTTTTTAATATACTGCTGCATGACCCTTACTTGAAAAATTAGTGTATTACATACAAGCAATGAAAAAAAGTACCAAAGTTTTCAAAAGGAATGATCTTGAGTGATATCTTACAAAGAGATTAATATATTCAAATGCCAGGCTCAACATCTCCGGTTTCCTGTCTGGAGAGGAGTGGTGGAGGTAGCTTTCGTTTCTAACTCGAGTAGTAGTCTCAGAGGTGCTAGGACACTAGTGGGTCAGTTTTGTATCATTCAGTGAGTGAGTATGGGCTGCTTGCTTTTTCAGCTCTTCCTAAGATTTTGCAAGCACCTGGATTAACTGATGTCGGTGCTGTTGTGGGTTCTGGATGAGACCACTCCCCTCACCCGGTGATGAACTCCAGCATGGCTATTCCCAAGGGCAGGATATGTTCTTCTTCAATGCCAGCTCAGCTCCTGCAACTGATGGTACACCCACACAGATGTTTTCTAGTCTTTAGACTCTTACAGTAAGAACTGGACACTGGTCTCCACACTCCAGGTCATTCAGGTCAGCTTCTCCCAAGAACTCTGTAATCAACGAGGCTCCACTCTGGATCTCTATTTAAAGAGGGTGTAGGGAAGGGATGGATGTGTGTGAGTGGGGTACTGTGTCAGTATCCTCTTCTGGCCAGACCCACACTCTCTACAAATGGTTCTCATAAAGGCCCTCTTTGTTTTTTTTTGAATTAGAGGGAATACCATCCTCTCCCCCAACAGCACCTTTCAAAGAAATCCTCACTCTCATCCTTTTCTGAGCAGGCTGCAGTAAGGACCATCTTCTTGGCAAGCTCTGCAGAGATGGTTTAACATCCCTCTTTGGAAGGTGGGAATAGTTGTTACCTATGATTCACAGCTTGGAGACCTCTGCTGAAAGGGAGGTAACAGGAGAGGTCTCATTTAGCATCCATTTAAACTACTGTGGCTGATTTTCCAGATTGGAAGCCAGTATCCTGCTTCAAGAGTTGTTTGGGGCAGAGAAGGCTCATGACCAGTTGGGCAGTCAGGAAGATGAGAGTTGTCTGCAGCAGTATTGAATTAAAACCACCAACTCAGGATAACCTTCCAACCCAAACAGTGTTTCTTCTCTATGCCTCTTCCCATTTCAGCTGTGCATTTTAAAAACTACTTGCTGTATTTTTTGTGTTTATATAGTTTACATCAAAAAGTTAATGGTAAAATCTGAGATTGAGCCCAAAGGGCAAGAGATCTTTAAAATTTACTAGTCATTCGAATACTAATGTGACTGCATTTAAAAAACATCTCAAAGCAAATCAAAAAATAAAATCCAAGAAGACTTGACTTTTAAAAAAGATAGAATGACAACTAGTTCATGTGTATGTGACTCAGTTTCCTAAAGTATAGAATGAGGGGTTGGATTAGGCACCCAAATTCCCTTCCAGTTCTAACACCATATGGTTCTCTGAGTCAACAGAACCAAAAGGGCTGAATTAGCTATTCTAAGGAAGCATTGTTCTTTTCCTATAAAGAGCTCAAATAGGCTAAAACATAACAAAACTACCCAAATGAATTAAAAACTTATGTCCACACAAAAACCTGCACACAGATGTTTATATTAATAGTAGCTTATTCATCATTGCCAAATCTTGAAGCAACAAATATGTCCTTCAGTAGGTAAATGTACAAACTAACTGTGGTATATCTAGGCAATGAAATATTATTCAGCACTAAAAAGAAATGAGCTATCAAACCATGAAAAGACATGGAAGAAACAAATTCCTATTCCTGAGTAAAAGAAGCCAGTCTGAAAAGGCTATATATTGTATGGTTTCAACTATATGACATTCTGGAAGAAGCAAAACTATGGAGACAGTGAAAAAGAGGAGGGGGTTGGGGGAGACTAGGGATATATGGGAGCTCTATATTCTGTTCAATTTTTCTGTGAACTCTAAAATATAAAGTTTACTAATTAAAAATCAAACAAAAAACCAAAACAATAGTTAAACCAATATTAGGCCAGGTTTCTTGAGAAATGACATACTAGAACAAATAAAGTGTTATAGCCTATGTCGAAGTCAGGACTGTTCAAGCATTACAAAAGGCAACATGTCCTGGCCATCTTTTGCCAAATGTTTTCATGAAAGATGTCAAGGAGCTCCCAGGCTGGCAAGTTAGAGAGGAACCATCAGCTGAAATCCAGATGTCTTGTAACAAGAAGTGGCAATCACCCTGTTGCATTTTTTGAGAAATACAATTTGAACTTTGAACATGGCTATCTCTAGAGTGGCAATTAGTTGAATGTTGGTTCTTGGCTCCTAATGCTGTGATGAAAAAAATGAAAAAAAAAAGTCTTAGAAAAAAATGTTTAAGATATTTACTTACCTTCCAGAATCACATTAAAGCATCCCATTTTCTGTTGGCCATATCTGCTTTTTTCTTAGATGAATCCTTTTGGAGTGTGATCCAGTCTGTACCTGGTATGGGGTTTTAGTCTCTGTCCCAACTCTGCCCAATGTTCTTAATGTAAATTAAGTGGAAGAAAAATTATTTTTTACATCTCCTTTTTTTTTAATTTAAATGAGACTTGTAAGCATGAAGAACAGTGTTTTAAGAGTAACTAATTTAAGAATAATCAATAGTCAAGGTATTTTTAGGTGTATAGCATCATGATGCCCTCTAGTGGCTAAGCCACAAGAAAAGTTCCTCAAAAGTCCCACAGAAAATAGAACATCTCCCTTTCCACAGATGAAATAGTCTACCCATCAAAATATGCTATTATCTTTCATATCTTTAATGAAAGCAGTGGGATTCTATGTTCAGTTATTATTGCCTTATTACCTTATTACCTCAATGATTAAGACACATCAAATTAATAATAATGTGTCAAAAGCATTGTAACTGTTAAGTAAGGCCAATGGATAGATGTGGCCCACTACAATTGGGTTTATCAACTCAGAGTAGAAAAATACATCCCTTAGGGATGATGATAAAATTATCCTGGGATTTATTAATCTGTTACTGTTAATCTTTTTCCATTGTTGAATGGCTGTCTTGGAAGTGAACTGTGATTTCTGGGCCGGTAGCAGCACTATTCAAGAAAGAAAAGAAGAAATAATAGACCAAATTAAAAAGAAATCATAAAATTGACCCTATTATTTGGTAAATTACTTATATGAATTATATCCTACATTCTTGACTTCTCAACAATAGCATTAGAGTGAAGATATATATATGAACACATATACTTGTATATTAATATATATCTTCATATATGTCTCATATATAAAAGATGTTTTATAGGATTCCAAATAAATGTTTAATAAAATTGGCTAAGGTTTAAAATTATTTTTTCTTCTAATTATTGGATGGTTTCAAGAAATTAAAAACTTAAAAATGCTTATAAAATATTAATTTGTACATTTTCCTTCATTCTATTGAAACTAATATTTGAACACATTTGAAGCCTTATCTTTAGTAATTTCTTCTGGATAGCAACTCACAAGCTTCACATTCATATTCATATTTATTCTCTGATAAATCTATGATATTTTTTTTCAGATATATAAAGTTCCATGACAATAAATTCCTTTAAAAGAAAACATTCTTTATAATAGAGCTGTTTATACGACCTGACAGACACTGTTCTATGATAACAGTGCTTTTTGGAAACTAGTTGAACCATTTTCTCTATAATAAACTCAACAAATATTTTTATTAGTCTCCTTCCATGCGCCTGCTAGTCTGTATAATAAAGTTAACTAATTGTTGGCAGTCGGCACTGGAGAGAAAGACTGAAAAAGTTATTGCAACATAGAACTTAGACATTATATCTTGCTGTTAAGTACTAAGAACTTTTCAACTTTCTTTCCCTTTTCCCATATCAAATATTCTAACCATCCTCACAAGGAAGTAATAATAATAAAAATAAAATAATTCCCCCCCACAAATCCACCAAAACAAAATACTGCATACCCACACAAGAAACAGATATAGAGCTGGAATTAGAAAAATAAAACGGGAGAGTTGTTTAAAGGTTATACCTTCGTTTTCCCATCAACTGTGTTTGTTTCCCTCATTTATAATTCATTAGGTTAAGCCTAGTTCTGACCCTCACCTTCCCAGTATCCTCCAACTGGCCAGGAGCCAAGGCTGGGCTGGCATTCCTGGGATCCTGCAAAGGAGGAATTAATTAATCTTCCATCCAAACAGGAGATGGCAAATTTGTTCAAATTTCGTACCTATGGCTCCAAGGGGTGGAGGGAGACGGCTGGGTGAAGGGGCATTTTTTTCTTCTTTCCAAAAAGGGAAATTAAAATATATGCAAAATATTTTGAGTTGTCTTTACCAAATGAAAAAAATTTTAAGGAAAATGTACACACATATAGTGCAATTAATTATGTTTGCCCCAAAATGGTCACATTGGGGGCACTAATTGTAAAAATATACTCAGAAACCAATTTTCTAATTATATCGACTTTTAAATATTTATAGTTTTAGTTAAAGTTACAGTGAATCACATTTTAAGGTATTTAAAGTGATTATAGGTTTTGCTCATTAAGGAGAGTCAAGCAAAGAACAGAAGCAACCATCACTGTTAGAATAAAATAAAGAAGCAATCTTCTGATCGTAATATCCTCCAAAGATTCAAACTGATACTTATTTTCAGAAAAGACTTTGAGAAATAAAAGGTAATGGAGGAAAAACATTCAGCTTATATTTATTGAGCATCTGTTTTGTGTCCTGAGTTTTTCGAACAAATGCCATTAAAATTTCCTCTTTTATTGTTTTCCCTTTTAAACATGTCAATGTGCTGTTACATGCCTTACTTCTTAAATATTATCAGCTTGGAATTTTTTTCTTTATTTATTAAGCATTTGTCTTTCTTCTTTTTTGTCAATTACCAGCGTAAATAACCTTTTTTAAAAAAAATTGAGATAGTAATTTTCTTACTGATTTAAAAAATTTCTATATATTAATTCTGCTAACCTCTGACATTTACAGTGCAAATATTTTCCCCAGTTTATTGTCTTTCAATTTTGTGTATGGTGTTTCAAGTATAGAAAAAAAGATTTTATAGTCATGTTTATCAATCTTTTTATTTATACTTTTGTCATTGGTGTTACACATTGAAAAGTTTTTCTCTCCTTAGACTATACGATTTTTATTTTATTCTTGAATAATTACGGTTTTATTTGTTGTATTTCAGTCTTTAATCCATCTGGGATTCATTTTGGTGCCTCATATGTTGTAGTAATTTAATTTTCTATTTTCCCACAGATTTCAATCGTAGATTTATCCAATAGTTGAGTAATTAATTTTTCTTCTGATGATTTGGGATGCTAGTTTATCATATATTAGTATTTTATATCTTTTCAAGACTGTTTATGTAAAACTATTAATGTCTATTTATAAAATAAAAAATTTAGCATTCTTTGATTTTCTCATTCTCCCAGCTCAGTTGACTTACTGACTTTATTTTTATTATACTCTAATAATCTTTTTACATTATTTACATTCTTTTTCAAAGATTGCTCTTGACATTTGCATTGGGCTTAATAACTATTTTTTGAGTTTGTTCTTTTTATTAATTTCTAAGTCAGCCGGTTATATACTTTAAATTCAAAATAGAAAGGATAAATAATCTCTAGTCTTTCTTTATCCTTATATATTCAACAATAGGCATTTCTGTTGTTTATATACATTAGAAACAATAGGAATGAGTACAGGATTTGGGGACTTTTTGTTGTAGGGGATGAAGGAAGTGATAACTGGAAACTTTTCCTTTCCTAGGACACGGGTTTTATCTGTTTGTTTCCCTACATGTGGCTTATCGGATTTTTCTTTCCTGTTGAAATTCTAAATCTTAACCAAGTTAAGTCATTTTATTAATTTTTCCTCATACTTTATAAACTTTTAAAATCTAATTTCCCCTTTGTTCAGGTCAAAGGTCTTCTGTAGATTTTTATGTTGGCTTTTTGTACATTTCTTTTATTTTCTTCTGGAATTTCTAATATATATAATGTCGTGGAACTGTTTTTCACATCCTTCATCTTTTCTTTCATCTTATTTTGTACATAATCGAATTATAACTTTTTTTGAGCATATCTTCTAATTTTTTAATTTTTTTCTGCTGATTGCAGTATGTAGTTACTTCTGGGCTCTAAGCAACTTAAAGGCAAGACCGTGTTTCTTTCAGATCTTTGTATTTTCAGTTCCTAGTGCAGGGCTTGGCACAGATAGTCTGATGAATAAAAGTTTATTCAATTATATTGCAATAAAGTTGCCCAAATATAAAAAGTGAAAAATTATTAGGAAATAATTTTCAGTGACAATAATAAATATATTGTTGTAAATGACAAATATAAATCATATTAGCTGTGAAGTCTTTTCAGAAATTGTGATATTGCATATAAGAATTTTAGCCTAGAGTCTCTAATATTATTCATCAACTTTAAAATCAAGCAATGCCCAGTCCCAGCCCCCAGACACACAATTGTAGTAGGGATAAAAAGACATATAGCAAAGTATTGAAATAATGACTAACATTTGCTGAGGCTTACTAAAGGGAAAGACCCAAGCCAAAGGTTCTGCATACACAATCTCATTTCATCTTCTCTACAAATTTGTTAGGCCTTATATTTACTGATGAAGAAACTGAAACAGAGAGTAATTTGCAAAAGGTCATATTGCTAGTAAGTAGCTGAGCTGGGATTTGAGCCCAGGCCTGATTAATTCCAAAGTCTGTGCTTTAACTATTAAACTGGACTGGATGGCTTTTCTGTCTTCAATCCTTCCATTGCTGAGGTTTAATGGCATTGTAATGTTTATTGACTCCATATACATAATACTTTTTCTTTCTTTCTTTCTTTTTTTATTTTAAGAACTCTGTTTTGGCTCCATAGAATCTGAATCTTTAAGATTATATAGACCACGAAAATGGGAAATTTACCCAAGATCTAAAACTGGTCTAGCCAAAGTTATCACTCTTATCCTTATCATAGTTGCTTTTATCCATATAGTTAAATGCCTGTTGTTTACAGTGGTTACCAAGAGGGAAAAGTGGGGCATGGTCACTAACCACAGAAGGCTATGGTGTGGTTTCCAGGACAGCATATATACATAGAAAGAGGCAATTTTCTCAGATGGCTTCTTTTTAAACTATTCATCTGTGTAATAGCTGGGTGTAGTATTTCTAGTTGCTCCTAAAGATTCTTAAGAGGATGAGGAGGTTCTGATGCTGAAATGAGTGTTTCCAATCATCCTTTACTTCAAGACCCTTAAACACAAACCTTGCCCATTAAAAGGAAATTTAGACTCCTAGGTTGCCTATCTCAGGTCCTCCAAATCTGGGGCCTTTATGGGCATGATATGCACATGGTGTGGACCATGAGTTATCAGTCTTGTGTTAGATCATAGTGCCATGGAAGAAAGAGGATCATAGTGACTCTTTTGAGCTCTGTCTTGTTTGTTGGTGACTGGGGTTAAAGCTGCATTGAGGAATGGCAGTGATAGCAGAGATTACAGAAAGGATAAGCAGGGAGCAGTATGGTATATTAATTAACATTTCGTTGTGAAGTTTATCCATTTTCTCCAAAGTATCTCTGAGCAAATCTAAAGCTATGTCATCTGTGGTAACCTCATTTATTGCTGAGAATAATGAATCTGTCTTCTCCATGACATGGTGTACCTATGCTGAGGCTCTGTCTGTTTTCTAGACTGAACAAGCCCAGGTATTTCATCTGCTCTCACAGGGTTTCATTTCCAAACCTTTTATTATGTTGGTTGCCCTCCTCTGAACTCTTTCCAGTTAGCTGGAAAGCATACTCTATCCAATAATATCATGTTATCATGGGAAGCACAAAGGTCATATCCTGACCAGAAGGTAACTGGGTAGCCCCACAGGCATAGATTTTTTTCTTCATGCCTGAGGTAGCTTGAATATTCTGGGTCCCTTGCCCAGGCATACCCTGAGTAGGCAAGTGGGAAGGGGTTAGCAGACAGGTATCCACGTGTTCTGGGGAAGAGTCACTGCTTATTCTGAGAAACATTAATCAGTTCAATTTCTCTTTGTGGCTACTTTGAACTGCAGCCTTCTTCTTAACTCAAAACACCAAAACTGAGTGATAATTAACAATTATTGAGTGCCTATGATGTACTGGGCACTGTGCCAAATGCTTAACATTTATGAACTCATTTAGTCCTTACAATATCCCTTTACATTAGGTTATTATCTTCACTTTATTGATTAGGAAACTAAGATTTATACTGGGTCCAGCTTACATGGTTAGGAAATGAAGCAACAGGTATTTGAACCCCTGGATTTGACTGTGAAACCTATGTCCTAAACTATGACATTGGATTGTTTAAACACTCAAGAAGAATAGGCAGAAAATACTGGACAAAAAATTATTATAATAGGAAGGGCATTTGCTTTTTTTAAAAAAGGTAGAGTCTTGCAATTCGTGTAGTATGGCAATATGATTTCCTGGTTTAAAAAAGTGAGAAATAATTCATGCATATTTCCCTTCCTGGATATTAAAAATTAATATTGTATATCAAAGGCTCTAAGAAATCCTGATGCAAAGAAACCTGTTTAAGCCCAAATTCTTTAAATTTATTTTAACAGAGAATAGTTCTTCACTAACAGAGTACAATAATATACAGTAGACTTAACCACTTGTTAGGATAATACACTGAGTTGTACATATAATAATTCTAATCTTCATGATAACCTTGCAATAAATACATTATTATTTCAATTTTATGGGT
This sequence comes from Cheirogaleus medius, assembly GCA_008086735.1. NCBI lineage: Eukaryota > Metazoa > Chordata > Mammalia > Primates > Cheirogaleidae > Cheirogaleus > Cheirogaleus medius. The sequence goes on along the minus strand of VBSM01000361.1, from coordinate 58,049,156 downwards.
GAGGAAACTGACTCTGAGAGATCTCTCTCTCTAAAGGTTATATACGGGTAATTTTACTGATTAAGGTTTTTATTCCAGTTCTATAGGATTCTAATGTCCTTGCTTTGAGTGCCTGCTTAAAATATTTATTCTCTCACCTAAGGCTTGAAAAGAAGAAAATTAAGTTTTAAGGGTTATTATTGCCTCATCCTCATTTTGGACATCTTGGACATATGAAAGCCCCTTAATAAGGAAGAAATAGCACAAGCTTGGTGTCAGGAAATCTTGGGCTAGATAGAAACCTTTGCTACTTATAGCTGGGGTTGCCTGTGAAGGTTATTGAAGTTACTGAATCTTTCTGAGTCTACAAGGGGACTTTAAAAAGTTCATGGAAAATACATATAATGAAAAACTATGCATGTATTTCAAATTTTTTGCACAAAAATAAACTCATACTAACTTGTTATAACATGTCTGAACAGGGTCTAGTTTGAGGCACTTAAAAGGATAAGACATCAGTTTGAAAAAAGCCCCTATCAGAGCAACATGAATTCTGCTAAAATTGAAGTAAGAACAAACATAAATTTTGTGGTAAAGCTTGCGTGGAAGAATGGTGAAATCATTGATGCTTCATGAAAAGTTTATGGGGGCAATGCCCCAAACGAATCAGCAGTTTGCAAATGGATAACTTGTTTTAAGAAGTGACGAAACCACGTTGAAGATGATGCCTGCAGAGGCTGACCATCCACATCAATTTGTGAAGAAAAAAATTCATCTTGTTAGGGCCCTAATTGAAGAGGACTGATGATTAACAGCACAAACGGTAGTCAACACTACAGACATCTCAATTGGTTCAGCTTGCACAATTCTGACTGAAAAATTAAAGTTGAGAAAACTTTCTACCTGATGGGTGCCCAAATTGTTATTCCCAGATCAGCTGCAGATAAGAGCAGAGCTTTCAATGGAAATTTTAAACAAGTGGGATCAAGATCCTAGAGCATTTTTTAAAAAAAGAATTGTAACAGGAGATGAAACATAGCTTTACCAGTACAATCCTGAAGAAAAGCGTAATCAAGCTAATGGCTACCACAAAATGGAAGTGGTCCAATCAAAGCAAAAGTGGACCAGTCAGAGCAAAGGGCATGGCAACAGTTTTTTCGGATGCTCAAGGCATTTTGCTTGTTGACTTTCTAGAGGGCCAAAAAATGATGACATCTGCTTATCATGATAGTGTTTTGAGAGAGTTAGCCAAAGCTTTAGCAGAGAAACACCTGGGAAAGCTTCACCAGAGAGTCCTTCTCCACGATGATAATGCTCCCGCTTATTCCTGTCATCAAACAAGGGCAATTTCGCAAGAGTTTCAATGGGAAATCATTAGGTATCAACCTTACGGTCCTGATTTGGTTTCTTCTGACTTCTTTTTGTTTTTTAATCTTAAAAAAATCTGTAAAGGACACCCAGTTTTCTTCAGTTAGTAATGTAAAAAAGATTGCATTGACATGTTTAAATTCCAAGGACCCTCAGTTCATTAGGGATGGACTAAATGGCTGGTATCATTGCTTACAACAGTGTCTTGACCTTGATGGAGCTATGTTGAGAAATTAAGTTTATATTTTGTATTTTTATATTTTAATTCCCTTTTTCCATGAACTTTTTGAAGTTCCCTCATATTTTCTTTCCTGTGAAGTGGACATACATAATGTGAGTAGCTTTTTAACTATGTTCTGTTCCCCAGGATATGTATTCGACTCCGTATTTTATTCTAACAAAGCGAACCAAATAAGTGGCTTCATTTGTGAATCAAAAGATAGAACCTTATGATCAGATCATGGCTTTCCTGCTTTACAACATTTTTGAGGTATCCAAGAAATACTAACATGCTTTTTAATAGTTTTGTTTTATTATAATATCTTATTTAGGATCTTCTTTTTATTGTATATACATTAGGTACAAGAAACTTGATCTAATTTAAATATACGTTTCAATAAGTTTTGACAGATGTATAAATCACATGACCACCATTGCAATCAGATTACAGAACATTCTTGTCATCCCAAGACCGTTTCCTCCTGGCCTTTGGCACTCATTGCTCTTCCCTCAGCCCTAGCTCCTGGAAACCACTGATCTGCTTTTGTCACTTTGATACATTTTGTCACTGGTTTGCTTTTTCTAAAATGTTACGTAAATGGAATCATACAGTATGTAGTCTTCTGTGTCTGGCTTCTTTTATTTAGCATAATGCTTTTGAGATTCATTTGTTGTTTTGTGTTTCAGTATTTCATTCCATTTGGCTGCTATTATTTATCCATTAACCAATTAATGAAGATTTCAATTGTTTTTACCTTGCATGAGATTTGAGTACAAGTCTTTTTATGAACATATATTTTTATTTATCTTGGGTAAATACCTAGAGTAGACTTTCTGGGTCATAAAGTGAGTATGTGTTTAACATGATAAGAAAGTTGAACTATTTTCCAAGAGATTTTTTTATTTTGTATTCTCAAGTACCAAGTATGGGAGTTCTTGTTCTACATTCTCACTTACTTGCTATTGTCAATCTTTTAAATTTTTGGTATTCTGATAAGTATGTAAATATCTCATTGTAATTTAAATCTACATTACTATAGTAACTAATTATGTTTAGTATTTTTTCATGTGCTTATTTGTCATAATGTACCTTCTTTGATAAAATATATATTTAAATTTTTGCCCATATTAAAATCAAACTGTTTGTCTTATTAGTGAGTTGCAAGGGTTCTTTATATATTCTGGATAGTAAGTTTATTTCACATATTTGTTTGCAAATATTTTCTCCTAGCCCGTGACTTGCCTTTCCTTAAAAATGTATTTTGAAAGGCAGCTATGCTAACCACTATACCACCAACACTTTGATTCCTTAAAAATGTTTTTTGAAGAGGAGACATATTTCATTTTGAAGACATTCAATTGATTCCTGTTTTTTTCTTTTATTTCTAATGCTTTTGGTGTCATAATTAAGAAATCTTTCACTAATCCAAGGTGACAGTAATTTTCTCCTGTATTTTCTTCCAGAGATTTTATAGTTTTAGTGTTTACATGTTTGTCTAGGATACATTTATGATTAATTTTTACAGATGATATGAAAGAAGTGTTGGGTTCATAATTTTGAACATGGTTGTCCATTTTTTCCCATTTGTTGGAAAGACTACTCTTTTCTAATTGAATTTTCTGGGCACCTTGTTAAAAATCAGTTGATACATGTGTGGATGTTTATGGGCTCCCTATCCAGTTCCAACAATATGTATGTCTATCCACACACTATTAGCTTCATGTTTTTTGTAGATGTCCCTTATTAGGTTGAGGAAGTTCTCTTTTATTAAATTACTAAAAGTTTCTATCACAAATGAATTTAAAATTTCTTAGTTTTTTAATTGGCATCTATTGAGATGGCTATATAGTGTATCCTTTATTATAGTATGTTAGTATGATGAATTTACACAATTTGAGTCTCAAATATTAAACTAACCTTGAGTTCTTGGGAATACCTGATCATGATGCATTATCTTAATATTCTATGATTTCCTTTTCTTATACTAATATTTTCTCTGTTATTAGTATCAGAGTAGTCCTGGCTTTATAGTTGAGTTGGAAGGGACTCTATCCCATTATATTTTATGGAAGAATTAGTATTATTTCCCTCTTTAATATTTAGTTGAATTAACTATTGAAGCTGGGCATGAAATTATCTCATGGGGAGATATTTTAGCTACAAATTCAATGTCCTTAGTAGATATAGGACTATTCAGATGATTTATTTTTTCTTTGAGAACCTATAATAGTTTTTGTCTTTCAATGAATTTTTTATTCTAAATTGTTGAATTTGTTGGCACAAAATATTCATAATATATCTAATAATGTATTTAATGTCTGTAGGATCTGTAGTGATATCCTCCCTTTCATGCCTGATATTGGTAATTTGTGTCTTCTCTTTTTTTCCTGAGCTGGCTAGATAAGATGTTGGCAAACTTTTTTCTGTAAGGTATCAGATAATAAGTATTTTAGGCTTTGTGGCCCATAGACAGTCTTTGTCTTTTATTTCTTACTCCTCTCCTCCTTTTTCTTCAACATCATTTAGAAATGTAAAAACTATTTGTGGCTATAGAGTATACAAAAACAGGTGACAGACTAGTTGTTCTACAGCTATAGTTTACCAACACCTGGGATTTTATAAAATTTTATCAGCTTTAGTATTAATTTTTAACAACTAGTTTTTATTTTCATTGATTTTCTCTGTTGTTCTACTGTTTTCTATATCATTGATTTCTGATCTAATCTTTCTATTTTTTGTTTATGTGGGACTTCATTTATTCTTCTTTTTCTAGTTTCTTATTGTAGCTACTTAGGTCGTCTATTTGAAATATTTGTCCTTATCTAATATAAGCAGCTAATGCTTTAGATTTATCTTTAAACGTTGTGTTGCATCCCACAACTTCTGTTATGTTGTGTTTTGGTTTTCATTCATCTCAAAATATTTTTCAATTTCTCTTGTGAATTCTTCATTGACCTATGGATTATTTCAAAATATGTTGATTAATTTACAAATAATTTCAGATTTTCCATATTGCTATCTCTTATTGCTTTCTAATATATCTTACTGGTCAGAGAACATACTTTTTATTATTCAACCTTTTCAAATTTATGAGCCTGATTTTCTGTCCCAGAATATGGTCTGTTTTGGTAAATTTTCTATGTACATTTGAAAAGAATATGTATTCTGCTGTTGTTGGGTACAGTATTTTATAAATGTTGATTAGGTCAAAATTTTGATGAAATTGTTTATGTCTTCTATATTTTTACTGTTTTTCTATATATTTGTTCCCTCAAATAATGAAAGACACTTATTGAACTCTCCAGCTATAATTGTAAATTTATCTATTTCACCCCTCAGAAATATCAGTTTTGTTTCATATATACAGTCATTCACTGCATAGCAACATTTCATTCAAGGATGGACTACATATATGATGGTGGCCCCATAAGATTATAATGGAGCTAAAAAATTCCTGTCCCCTGGTGACATCATAGCTGTGGTAACATTGTAGCACAATTACTTTTTAAAATATAAATTTAGCATAGCCTAAATGTACAGTGTTTATAAAGTCTACAATGTCTTAGGCCTTAACATCTACTTGACAGTCACTCACCAACTCATCCAGAGTAGCTTCCAGTCCTGCAAGTTCCATTCATGGTAAGTACCCTATATAGGTATACCTTCCTTTTTTTTTATTTTTATTTCATCATATAATGGGGGTACAAATATTGTTAGGGTT
>VBSM01000361.1:57941638-58039350 GCA_008086735.1 Cheirogaleus medius | reverse complement strand
AAAAAAAAAAACAAAGCAAATATTTATAGTAAGTAATCAGCACTATCTAAACATGAGACCTAGCCAAGCAAAATGGTTCTAAGCCAGTATTACATTTATTACAAAAAAAAGATGTGCATCACTGAACTCTCCAGCAGACAGAATTTACAAATTCTATTGAGCTAGAGATTTGTTTTGATTTTGTAAAAATTAAAATTTCAGACTTATCTTCCTCAACATGACTCCTTTTTGCTAGAGTAATCTAGAAATAGAAAATAGGATTTCATTTTCTCTCATAAATATTTCTTGAATCTGATGTATCGTCTACATCTCAGCCATCCTTGCTTTGGCAAAGGTTTAAATTCTCTCTTTCCTGGAATACTAAAATAGCCTGAGAATCTGTCGCAACCCAATCCCAGTCTTGTTCTCTTGAAACAGCCTCCACCTAGCCTCCACTGTGGAACAACAAATTGATCAGTATATTCCCTGCCTTGAAACTGTTTTAATTCTTGGAAACTCCATTCTTAGAGTTCTCTGGCCAAATGCCTTCACTGCATTCTTGATTTCCCTTTTTTCTGTCTGTCAGAAAAATCCAATGAATTCTATTTTCAAAACATAATCAGAATCTGACCATTTAATGTTGTCAGCTACCACCTCAGTCACAGTCATCATCATTTCTTGCCTAGACTGTTGCAAAAGGCTCCTACCTAATCTCCTTGCTGCCATTCTTATCTCCCTACAGTCTATACTCAATGTAGTACCAGAGTGAAGTTTTTAAAAACGTTAAATCAGATTCTGGTATTTCTACACCTCAAACCCCTCAGTGGCTCTTACTTCACTTAGATAAAGAGCCAAGCCCTTATGGCAGCCTTATAAGACTTCTGCCTCATTACCTCTTGGACTTTTTGTCTTGCTCAAATACTCTACTCTATGCACACTGGTTTCCTTGGTATTCTGTGAACACATCAGGCCCACGCATACCTCAGGCCTTCCACACTTGCTCTTCTCTCTGACTTGAAATACTCTTCCCGAGAAAGCCACAAACCTTGTTTTGTTGCTTCCTTCCAGTGTTTTGGTCAGATGTCCTTATAAAATGAACCTTGAACAGCCTGACTTACTCTGAAGGCTTGTTGGACAATAAAGGATGGAAAACTGGAAAGAGGGAAGGAAGCCATGGTTCTTCAGGGAATTAGAATCTACTGGTCGTCACAGACATGTAAGTAGAAAATTACAATGTAGTATAATAAATACTATGATGGAATTGAAAAATGTTATTCTAAACAGAGAAGAAAGGTAGAAGTAGGACATAGATATTTCATGGTAAATTGCATATACATGAGAATTTATGAGAATGTGAAGCATGGGAGGAGGACTGAGAATTGCACACTAGGGAGCGGTCAGAGATGCGATTAAACATTCAGGCAAGAATCTTATCGTGGAAACCATTATTACATGGAGAATTTCAAGAATAAAGGAGATGGCCTGAATATAGAGTATCAGAGCTGGTGTAAAGTCACTAACAGCCTTGATATGTGCAATTTCTAAAGAATGTTGAAGAAATAAACCATTTGGCAGTTGTTTTAGTCCATTTAGGCTCCTATAGAAAATTACCATACACTGAGTATTTTATACCCTCTTTATAATCAACATAAATGTATTTCTCACACTTCTGGAGGGAGACTAGGGGGTTCAAGATCAAGGTGCCAGCAGATTTAGTGTCTGGTGAGAGCCCCGTTGCTGGTTCATAGATGACACCTTACCGCTATGTCCTCAGGTAGTGAAAGGTGCAAGGGTATCTGTAGGGTTGCTTTTATAAGGGCACTAATATTATTCATGAGGGCTCCATTCTCATGACCTAATCATCTCCCAAAAGCCCTGTCTCATAATACCATCACCTTGAGGGTTAGGATTTCAATATATGAATTTGGGGGGATATAAACACTCAGACAATAGCACCAGTGGATTGAGGCCTAAATAAGGTTGTAGAAATGGAATTGGTGAATGTAAAATATGTATTCTTTCAAGAAATTTGTTAAGAAGGGAAGAAGGAAGTTGGATTTAATGAGGAAATTTAATTTTGCACAAGGCACTGATGGAAACAGAGGAAAGAAAGTTTGAGAATACTAAATTTCTGTGTAATTGAGGGGAAGTTGACATTCTTAAAGGAAGTACCCTGGAGTGGGGTTATAGGGTGGGGGAATAGCTGGAGAAAAATTGGCAAATGAGAAGGTGGAGGGATGTGGCTCAGCCTGGCTGAATAGGAAAACATTTAGAGATGGATGATTATACTCAACCATCATTGTGAATTATGCAAAGGAAAAAAGATTATAAGGTATGGCTGCACAGTTGACCCTTAGATAATGCAGGCATAGGGGCATCAACCCCCAAACAGTCAAAAATTCATGTATAACTTTTGACTCCCCCAAAACTTTACTACTAATAGCCTACTGTTGACCAAAAGCCTTACTGGTAACATAAACAGTCGATTAACCCATATTTGTATGTTATATATATTATATGCTGCATTATTACAATAAAAAACAGAGAAAAGAAAATGTTGTTGAGAAAATCATAAGGAAAATGTGTTTACTACTCATTAAGTAGAAGTGGATCATCATAAAGGTCTTCATCCTTATCTTTTTCACATTGAGTTGGCTGAGGAGGAGGAGGAAGAGGAGGGGTTGGTCTTACTGTCTCAGGGTGGCAGAGGCAGAAGAGGAGGAAGAGGTAAAAGAGGAGGGAGAGAGGCAGGAGCACTTGGTGTAACTTTTTTTTCTTTTATTTCAGCATATTATGGGGATACAATTGTTTAGGTTACATATATTGCCTTTGCCCCACTTGAGTCAGAGTTTCAAGCGTGTCAATCCCCCAGACAGTGCACACCACACCCATTATGTATGTATATACCCTCCTCCCTTCCTCTTCCCTCCCACCTGCCCAACACCTGATGAAAGTTACTACTATATGTGCACGTAAGTGTTGATCAGTTAATACCAATTTGATGGTGAGTACATGTGGTGCTTGTTTTTCCATTCTTGGGATACTTCACTTAGTAAAATGGGCTCCAGCTCTATCCAGGATAATACAAGAGGTGCTAGATCACCACTGTTTTTTGTGTTTGAGTAGAATTACATGGTATACATATATCACATTTTATTAATCCACTCATGTATTGATGAGCACTTGAGTTGTTTCCACATCTTTGAAATTGTGGATTGTGCTGCTATAAACATTCTAGAGCAGATGTCTTTTTTATAGAATGTCTTTTTTTCATTTGGGTAGATGCCCAGTAATGGGATTGCTGGATCAAATGGTAGTTCTACTTTTAGCTCTTTGAGGTATCTCCATATTCCTTCCCACAGAGGTTGTACTACTTGTACTCAGTGTAACTTTTACTGAAAAAAAATCCATGTATAAGTGGACCTGTGTAGAAGAAACTCATGATGTTCAAGAGATACTTTCAGAGTCTGTCTGATGAGCAACATAATATTTATAATTGTAAATAACATTTTTTTGGACATGATCAGTATTTATTTTGGCAGTGCCTAACATTCTACTTTTCAGAATGCTCACATTTAATGTTCACAGTTTTAGAGACCTTAATTGTATTGACTCTTTGACTTTCTCTGCCAAATCTGAGATTTCTAATTCTTTTACTCTATTCTAATTCGGAAACCACTATAGTTCCATAATAATTTAAACTTCACTTATTTGGGTCTTCTCTCATTCTATTTACTTTGCTTTGAGGTATGATGACCACAGGCAATGGTTATATTTTCTTTTCTATCTGAATGCACCACTTAAGAATGCCCGGCCTTTTGTGAGTCTTTTTGACCACAACAGCACCAATGCTTCTAACAATAGTTGACAAGACCTCTGGACCTCTCTCCCAGGTAGAAGTTTATACATCAAGGCCATCACTGCAGTGATAGTGATTCTTAAATTCAACTGATTCCAGATACTTTCTTCACCCCACTCGATTCCTGCCCTTTAAGACTTGTATTAACTTGGTTTGAACTAGGGGCAAAATTTGGTTTAATTTACAGAGCTCGCCAAATATGTGTTCAAAGTGTGTCTAATAATATTATTGGAAGAGAGAGGAAGCAAATTACATTTACACTTCCTTTTGAGTTTTCCAGCCATGACCTTAGAAATTCATGGAGAAAACCATAACACTGAATATTACTTGTCATTATATATTATTACATGTTATTATAGGGCATTTATCATTTTATATGATGTGTGATGATTAGTGAGATTTTTCCCCTATAAAATTAGAAAGCAGACCTGCACTTCTGGTAATTCTATCCTTATGTTTGCTACTCTTCATACTTTGGACTTAGTAAGTACACTTAAAATTGGGAATCAGAAGGCAGACTGTCAAATTTTTTCTTTAACCCCCAACTTTTAAAGCTAGGCGCAGAACCATAAATAGGAAACCTGCATAGACAAAAGTAGATGTAATAAAAATAAGTCCCCCTTGCACATTACATATTCCAGGAATGGATTTTAGTGCTGCTCCATTGCAATTGGTATTCTGCGGTTCCACCACAGCAGCAATAGAAGGACTTTCCATTTACGATGCCACCGTGATACCACATGGCCAGGGCCCTAGTGACCTGATGTGCAGGCTGCATCTGTTGTGGATTGATATTGATACAAGAGGGTTCTTTGCACAGAGAAGGTGGACGAGGCAGTGCCAAGTGTTAGGGCATGGATTGGCATGATTCCTGAGGGCCATGCAATAGTCTCATTGGATAAAGGGAAAATGTCACCAGATGATATGAGAGTCACAGATCCTGTGGTCCTGAGAAGTGTGTGAGAGGAAGTGAGTTGTCTGTGGAGGCTGCCTCAGCTCCCATGTGGCTCCAGGGCAGTAGTGATGGGGAGCTCCTCAGAAAAGCAGGGTGTTATTGTGGTGCACATCCATAGGGTCCCTTCAAGAAAATTCACATCTTCCAGCTTGTTATGGGTTAAATTGTTTGTCCCCCCTACTCTTCCCCAAAATGTATATGTTGAAGTCATGGCCCCCAGTGTCTCAGAATGTGATTATGTGGATATGGCATCTTTACAGAGGTAGTCAAGATGAAGTGAGGTCTTTAGGGTGGGCCCTAACCCAGTATGACCAGTGTCCTTATAAGAAGGGGAAATTCGGGCACAGTGAAACGTGTGGAAAAAAGATGATATGGAGAGCCACAGAGAGAAGATGGCCATCTACAAGACAAGGAAAATGGCCTGGAATAGATCCTTCCCACACAGCGCTCAGAGGAAACTAATCCTGCTGATGCCTTGATTTCAAATCTCTAGCCTCCAGAACTATGAGACAATACATTTCTGTCGTTTAAGCCACCCGATTTGTAATACTTTGTTATGGTGGCCCTAGCAAACTAATATCTGGCACTCCTGACCCCCCTCACCCAGCCCACACTTTCCCAGGTTTATCACCACCCCACTTCCCCTTCACAAGGCATTTCTTGTTTTGTGCCTCGTGGAAGACTTGTTCTTCTTCCCAAGGTTTCATCCCGAATTATTTATGTACTGGGAATCCACCCTTCATCTGTACTTCTGCATTCATTATCCAGAGAGTAGGTTCCTTTTCCTGTGTTTTCTGTGCACATATCTCTTCTTGGAGCAGTGGATTTGGGCCAACCTGGGTGACTAAATGAGGGACACAGGACCACAGATATAAAAGAAAATACCATAATAAAATTATCCCTTAATTAATATTTCAATAACATCATCATGTTTCCCACATCTAGATATGGTTTAACATCACCATGGTTGCCCCGGAGTGGACCTCTGTTTTCCCTCCCCTCATACCAGTGTTTCTATAACCCAGAGAAATAAAATAAGACACAGAAGTAAGAGGAATGAAAGTTTATCAATTGCCCAGGATACAAAGACCAGAATGTTTTTAGCACCAGCTTCTTCCAGGAGAAGCAGCGTCCTCACCCTAGGACAGCACCCCAGCTACAGGCAGGGAAAGGATCTTCCATAATTCACTTCACACTCACTGGTGGTTTCCAATACACAGCCAAGGAATTTCGGGTGTGTGGGGCTAGGAGTGGCTATTTACAAAATCGGGTAGGAAAGGCCAAGATGAGCCCCTCTTAACCTCCTAGAAGAGCAGGCACAAACGGAAACAGAATCAAGACAACCAGGAATTATGCTCAATTGTAAAACATGCTAAGTAACCAAAAACTGTTAGTTGTCATTGTTACTATATTCCATTAACTCTGAGATGTACTTTTAATTTTTTTTATGGAGCACTTTAAAACAATACCAGACATCATGTCATTTCACTGGAAAATACATCAGTATACATTTCTCATGCATGTGTGTGTGTGTGTGTGTGTGTGTGTTTTAATCATAACTACTCACAGAGATTTACTGATTGCTTCAATTTTTCAATTTTCTCAATCAGAAAAGAAGTTGCCTAGACACCCTTCACCATGTATACCAACATTCCTACCATCTGTGTCATATACCACCTCCTGCCTGTCACTATCCTCAAGCTTGCTGTGTTCCTTCTCAAATCGAATCCCCTCCCCTCCCTTTGCTCTTATTCCCATTTCCTCTTACCCACTCAAGGACATCTCTCCAGATACTCTCCCTTTTCTCTCTTACATCCGTCAGCATTCTCCTTCCACTGAATCCTTTCCTCAGCATGCCTGTGAAGGAGCTCAGGAAATTTCACTCCAAAATATGACTCCTTGGTATAAAGGGTATTTTGAATTAAAGGCCCTTAGAGATCAACAGGCTTGTGAAGGGGCTTTCCCTCTATCTGCATAAACCAAATGTAACCATCAAAAAGAATAATCGACTTCCCTTCCCCTCCCTATTATCTCAATATATCTAATTAAAGAAGGTCAGGAATAGTCAGACCTGGCCCAAATTATTTTAAATATACCTGTCTTTCAGGTTAATTTACAAGTCAGTCTGTTTCCCCCGCTTCCATTCATTCTCCCAAGTATCTATTCAACTTCCATAGCAAACATTTATTGTTCCTAAACAGAATTATCTATATTCCTCATCTCCCCTCCCCTCTAACAGAAAGGTATATAAATTTCTGGACCTCATTGGGATATTGGGTAATCACTTTGTAATTCCCCCCTGCACGTGGTAAATAAACCTTTCTCTTATTAATCTGCCTTAATCATGAAACTTTGAAGGGAAAGGGAAAGTTTCCCCTCACCCCCACACATGTATGCTATTCTTTCTTGAATTCCAAACTTTCTCTTGATTATACTTTTCCTACCAACTAGGGCTTATTTTTTCTCCTTCTCTTTGCAGCAAAACTTCTTTTAATTTCTTTCTATTTTTAGTAGAGACGGGGTCTCGCTCTTGGTCAGGCTGGTTTCGAACTCCTGACCTTGAGCTATCCACCCGCCTCGGCCTCCCAGAGTGCTAGGATTACAGGCGTGAGCCACCGCGCCCGGCCTCTTCTGACACTTTTTAATTCATGCGGAACCCATCTATCCAGCTTCTTACCTTGCCCATTTGTTTCAAATGGTCCGCAAAACTTCTTAAAAGACTTGTAAGGCACATATTTTTGCCTCACATTTTTAACAACTTTGAAATCAGAGTCCCCATAAAATAAATGCTCACAATCATTTACATGGGTCTAGCAATGATTAATGAAGGGCATAGCAAATTGTAGTTGATTCTTCTGCTGGCCTTGTCATGGGCTTTGGAAGCTCCATTGGAACCATACTGGTTCAGAGAATAGGCTCTGGCTCTGAAGTCCAAGTGGGTTCAAACCCTGATTCTTCCAATTGTTAGCTGTGTGATCTGGGGCAAAAAAATCTCTAAGTCTCAGTTTATTCAACTATGAAATAGGGAAATAATACAATTACCTAAGTGATAAATTTGTTATAAGAATTAAACCAGATAATACATACTATGTGCTTAGCAAAGTGCCTGGGACATGATGCTCAATAGAGAGTAGCTATGATCATAATCATACTCATTGTTGTCATCATCCTCATACATCATAAATCATCTCATGTGCACATGTAAACACATGTACCATGATTAATGATGGGCCCATCAGAATGAATATATAAAGAATTTTATTCACATTATATAACGAGCAAGGCAACATTTTTTTGTTTGCCCTATCTCCTTTTGGTGAAAATACCTGCCATTCAGCTGTGACACAGTCATAGAATCAACCTAGTAAGGAACACCAGAACACAAGAATACAATAAAAGGCCAGGTTTTTTTTTTTTAATGGTCTTCAGCAATCTATTGAAAATTAAAATGTAATTAGTGGGACAAAACAATAGTTCACATCTTTTAATTACTGTTCTATTTTTTGACAGAATGTTTTAATTATTGTTTTCTTTCCTCTTCTCTTCTGTTTCTATTGATTTGTTGCCAGATTAATTGAGTCACTAGGACCTCCTGGTTCTCAATGAGTTACCCTCAGGGGCTTCTGTCTGCTTCATTGTTTTAAAGTGAACCAGATCTCTAAATATCTACAAAACACAATCAGAAGTTGAAGGGATTTTTTTTAAATGAGAAAAAATTAGGACAAATAAAGAACAAGACATACAATTCAGAGTATAAAGGAGAGTTTAAAGAGCTATAATTTCTAATCTTATATCTAAAAGAATAATTATTTACAAATATCTATTTAAAGCATTAAAGCAGAGGAACAATAAAATATAGTAACAGATTTTTAAAACCTTTTTGTTTTGCTTCTCAAGCCAAATTTATTTTTTCCAATTGTATTAGAATTGTATTCAGATGAGTACAGTGTACCAACAGATGATCACTATGCAGTACATTAGCCAAGTCTATCCATCAGTGCATCAGTATGCACTGCTGCAAATGTTGGTACTTAGTTTATTGAAAATTTCCAGTGCCTTTGGGGTGCAAATTTAATAGGAAGAATTTTTAAATAGAGGTAAAAGATGAAGAAGACATTCATTACTGTTTGATTGTATGACCAATTGGCCTAATAAGCAAAGAAAAGGAAGTGTTCAAAGAGTGAACAGCTGTTTCTACATGAACAACACCATGAAGGACAACAGTATTGTGTCAATCATGTTTGGATTTGAGTGTTGGCTCCAACACTGTGTGGGCCTTAAGCAAATTATTTGACCTTCTGAATCTCAGTTTTGCCATTTGAAAATGGTAATGATGTTGGAACCTAACTTAGAAGGTTGATGTGAAACATTAAGTGAGATAATGCATATAAAGCATACAGTAAGTTTTCCATATTAATTATTATTGTAATAGTATTAGAAAGCCAAGATTTAGTATAGAGCCTATTCAATGGGCTGACACATAAATACCCCTCCTCTAAAGGAAATCAAAGCAAGTGTCCAGATATTATAGAGTGATCTGGCTGGGAGCATTGGCTGAGCTTCAGTGTCTCTTTGTTTTAGTATGTGCTTGTCCCATTCCATGGAACAGATGGCATCCTGGAGCCAGTGCCATGGCTTGGAGTTGGGATGTGACCATGGGGCAGATCCAAGTGTCATACTAACAGTGGCTTGGTTGTGTTTGTTTGTTTTAAAGGAATTTAGCTTGATGATGGTCTTGAAGCAATGGTATAATATAGTGCTTTTCAAATGTTTTTCACCATGACTCATAGTAAGAAATACATTTGACATTGTGATTTCACATATACACACACACAACTGAAACAAAACTTTTAGAAGATAATATTATTCTTGTGAGATACTCTGTGATATTTTCTTTTTTATTCTTTTCTGTTAAACTCCATTTCATTTTTTTAAAGTGTTTGGTTGTATCAAATTGATTTTACCCGTTACCTCCACTAAAGAGTCTCAACCTACAGTTTGAAAAATGTGTTGCAATTAACACTATTCTCTACCAGTTTCCTAAAATCATCTTTTCTTTCTTCATTCATTTTTTAGCATCTTTGTAATTTTATCTCTAAGTCAAGTACCTGCTATTATATAATAAGATAATTTTACTGAGCAATGAATTTCTAAGCTGGGCAAAAATCTTATTGTGTGGGGGTTTTTAGGAGCAAATTAAGATATCACCTCAGAAGCCTCAAATTTGAAAGCAGTGAAGATTCTTTTAGAGTTGAGGGTCAGGCCATAACACCGTGCCGTTTCTTCAGAGGGTTTTGAAATATCTTGGACGCCTACTTGTACTTATTCTACTCCCTGGGCAGAGTCATTGACATGAAACACCTTTGAATGACTGATCCAGGCTTTTCATTGACTCCTTCAGCCCCTTTGAGTCTGAATAGTCTCTATTACTGCTCCTTGTGGTGGTCTATAAAGGTTACTTGATGGTGAAGAGGAGGAGGGATTGGAATCTGCTCATTATCAGCAGACCTTCATGGTCAGAGCTGTTGAAACATGCAAGGCAAACAAGTCTGGATGCACTCCAAAGCTGAGAGGTGTAATAGCAAGGGGACCAGTGGGGAAGCTGGCATCAGGGCATGCATCTTAGTGTACCTTACATGTAAAGACAGCCAGGACACAGAGAAACACCTGCCTCCTCTGACTAGTCATCCTTGGCAGAGAAAATTAAATGTCATAATGCTATGTAACATCTTTGCATCTCTTTTCAGTTCAATCATAAGCTCCTGAAAGTAAGAATAATATGTTTATCATTTTTCTGTATTCCTCTAGAGTGGCATGTATATTGTTCACACTCAATATGGATTGAATGAACAACATGCCGCGGTTGCATTTTCCAGATTTGCTATTTAGTTTTAGTTTGTTGTGTAATATAAAATGCTCCTTTTTCCCCTTGTAGTCTGGGTGATTAAATTAGATTTTTAAAATTTCAGAGAGAAATGTAGAAAAGCTGACAGCTTACAAATGTGCACAATTAGTTGGTTATCCATAGTGATGGGGATGCCTGAAGTCTTTCTGACAATGTGTACAGGATATGTGAAACTTGGAAGAATTCAAACAATTCATAAACCCTCTAAATATCTTGGCAATTTCATTTTCAAAATTACAAGAGAAACTTATGATGACTTGGGAAAATTTCTTGCCAGATTATTTTTCCCTTTTCATAATGGTACTGAAGTGACTATAACAGAAGAATGGATTAGAATGTAAGCTGTCAATTGTGTCTTCCTTAATATTTGAATGGTTTTCAAAAGAAGCTATTTTGCAAATATAGTCTGGGGAGGGAAAGATTTGCCCCTAAGCTGAAACTTTATATGGCAAGTTGCAATAAAGATCATGTTTTATGATAGAGTTAACATAAATACATGAGCCATGGGGGCTCTCGTCAAAGCACCAGGGAATGAAGAGGTGACTGCTGGAATAGGTCTTCATGTTTTATTTTCCTCATTCGGTTGATCCCATTTATCTCTTATGATTCTTTAAATAAAAGGGAAGTGCCCCTTTCATTTAGTTTCCTCTGAGCTAAAGAGAAAAACCATTAAAGCTTTGAAAAAGACCTCTAGTCTATAGACTTTATTAAAGGCAAAACAAAAGCAGACACCAGGATTACAAGGTTTAGCTGTAATTTCATATGGGCAACAGTAGCCACAACCACCCAATAAATCAGTGACCTCACCAGTCACAGAGATACAACATACACTAGGAAAGCTAGACCAGCTAGGGCCAACTGCAGGTGAATGGTGGGGTCTTATTTACAACACAAATCACTGTCAAGTGCCTCGTGGTCTGAAAAGCGATTCAGAAGAGCTTAGATGAAAGACAAAGTGGCCATAAGAATACCGGCAAACCAGAAGCCTGAGTTCCTCAGAATGTGGGGCTTCCCAGGTGGTCAGCTTGTAGCAGAATTTTAGCGGGTATGTGAGAGCCTGTGTGTGAGGTGTGTGATGTGTAGCTAGCAGAATGAGAGGTTCCAAGAACTCATTCATCCATCCAACATAAACTGAGGACCTAGGATGGGTATTATATTGATTTCATTGAAACAGATGTTCAGAACCCCAGGCCTTTAACTGGGCTCCTTCAGCTCCTTACATTTGGAGCACTCTTCTTCCCCAGCTCTCCTGTCTCCTAGCTTCTTCCCTCCCCTGTACGCATGCCACCCCTAATTCCAACTCACCTTCAGTTTTTAGCTAAAATGTGACTTCTTCGGAAAAGATTCCCACCCACCCTCCCGCTAAATTTGGCTGGATTCCTATTGGTTTTTCCTTTCCAGAACTTACCACAACCACAGATAAATAACTATCCTATGTAGTTATTTGTTTAAAGTCTGCCTTCCTCACTGGGCAGAAAGCTTCATGCAGGCAAGGCCAGGTCTGTCCTCTTCACTGTGTCTCAAGGATTTAAACAGCGCAGTCAGAGGGCAATATTAAGACATTTAGAAGTCCTGCCACCCCCTAGACTGTGTAACTAATGTGAAAATTAAATATATGTATGTGGGAATTAAAAGAACTACTTTTGGATTTAAAGATTTTTCTGACTGTAAAATTATAGATACTCAGCTGTTGCTCTGCTGGAGGTCTAGGCAGGACCTGGTTTGCCTACCAAGTAATCTAGCACTGACTTGTCACGTGGTCATTTGTCTGCATTCACATAACTAGTCAGTGGGAGAGCTGAGAGTCCAGCTCAGTTCTAACTGATTTCCGAGTCTGCCACCTTCCACCAGACCAGGCAGGAAGAACAGGAGAGGGAAGGAAAGAGAAGGCAGTGCACAGGGACATGAGATGTGGCTTCTGCCTTCCTGGGATTGGTTTGTGTGTCTAATGCCATACTGTAAATGTATACCACCACTTTTGGCTTCTTTGTAATCATTCCTTTACCTACTCATTCATATATTTGATATTTATTGAATATCTATTATGTGACAGGCATTGGAAATACAGAGGTACATACACTCCAGCCTGTGTTCTTGAACACCTCAGAGTCCAATGGGGGTGACATTCAAGACCCCAGACAAATGACGATATAACACGGTCACTACTGGGAGAGAAGCAAGAACAAAGTCCTGAAGGAGCACACCTCTAGTAGTCCAGATTTCCACTGGTAAGAACACTTATTTTAAAACAATTATAGTTTCTCTTTAGAAAAGAAAAATAACGTGTACCATTATTGAGACATCCCTTGAAATGTACTCAAACCAAGAAATGTTTATGTTCATAGGGCAGGTGCACACATGGCACGTCTATATTGAGATTCTTGTATTAGGAAAAACATTCGTTAGGAAAATGCTGTCTTTTAGCACCAAAGGGAAGCATTTACATAGATTCTGCATTAAGATAAGGCTTTTTTCCCTCTCTCTTCTTACCCATTATTACATGCACATGTGAAATTTTAACCACTGCTTTGATTTAAAGCATAATGACATACACAAAAATATACTTTCTCTTGCCTCTTCCTTCCAAGGAATGACTGAAAATGAATTCTCGGATCCACCCTCCCAAATCTGCTCTCTCTACCGTAGTTCTCAGCTCAGTAATGGCACGTCCATGCTTCCAGTGGTGAAGGGATCTTTAACTGCTCTCTTTCTCAAGCCCACTTCTTTCATATGATAGGAAATCCCATTCATTAAGCTAAAAATATATCCCACATCAGATTACTCTTCATTCCCTTGGTAGGTGCTGCCATCATCCCTTGCTAGGGGCATAGTAAGAGCTTTTGAACTGATCTCCCTGTCTCTCTCATTGCTCACTCATTCCCCTCAGTGTGTTCTTCTTTTAAAACCCTCCAATGACCTCCCATTTTATTCAGAGTAAAAGATAAAGGACCTACAATGGCCTACAGTGCAGTCCTCACCTCTCTGATTTTAGCTCCACCTCCCCTGCCTCCTTTGGTCCACTCTAGCCACAGTTGACTTCCTTTTGTTTCTTAACCCTACTAGGTGAGCTCCTGCCTCCAGACAGACCAGTAGTTCTCCACTGGAATTTACTCTTCCTCCAGGGGACTTTTGATGACATTCTTGGTCATCACTGGGGTGGGTGTGATGTGCTGCTGGCATCTAGTGGGTAGAGGCCAGGAATGCTGCTAAACATCCTACGATGAATGCCTCAGACAGTCCCCACTGCAGAGAACCATATTGCCCGTGATGTCAATGGAGTACTGAGGTTGAGAAACCCTGGACTATTCCTGTCTAACTCCCTCACCTCCTTCAGGGCTGTGCTCAAATGTCACTTTTTCAGTGAGGTTTTGACTGCCCGCGCTAATTAAACATACTCCCAGCACAACCTCCTGATCTCCCTTATCCTGCTCTAATTTTTCCTCTTCTCATAGCACTCATCACCCTCTAACATACTATAAAATCTATTTATATGTCATGTTTATTATTTCTTTTCTGTTTACTTTGTTTACTTCTGTACCCCAGCAGAATGCCTGGCAATAGTAGGCCCTCAATACATTTCATTGCATGAACAAATTTAAGGCTCTGGCATGAACAACTCGTAGTGGGGCTTTGGTAAGGTATGAACTTTTCCATCCTCACCTGCAACTCAGTCTCCTCCTTATGGGGTCTTTAAAAGGAAATGATAATCTTATCAAAACTATCAGTTCACATCACCTATTGAGGAATAGTTTGAGGTTCTGGGCTTGGGGGTTTGGTGACCTTTTCTCCTGTGTTTTATGACCTGATCCTCAGGCACTATCAAAAAACTTCTGAAATAATCAAAATAATAACATTAAGAAGCTCTGTGTTATTTTTCTCCAGGTATAAATAAAGGATATTGTGCATCCAGGCTATTTCCTATATGATTGCCATGACTGTCAGGAAACATTTATTCAACAATTTCATAATTTGTCACCTTTGTTGGACTAAATCATTTTCAAAAGTGGCCAGTATAAAATATTGACTAATTTTAAACTCCAAAATAAAGAGAAAGACTCTTATCTTACCATTGCTATTTTTAGGTATTAACACTTATTTTAATGTTTTGTCCTCCTTGGTTTGAAATGTCTCCATGGATAACGAATTGGTTATTTCCTCTAAAAGTTCTATAGCCATGATTCCTAGTAGGTCTTTGTAATTGTTTACATGTTAATTTTCCTTATTTTCACTCCACAGTGCTTTTGCTTTTATTGGAAGATGATTTTTACTAAATAGATATCAGTTAAATGTAATTTTTGGCAGTTGGCATGGGGGGGCGTCTTTCTAGCCTATTCCTTCTGCAAGAGCAAAATTTGTTTCTTTCAAGGGGAAAAAGAAGAATTAATTTGAAGAGATTCAAAAGATATTGCTTATTCTCATAGTTTTGCCTTCACATCTCATCATACCCTCCCCCACCCCAACCTGTTTCCATTCACACTTAAGTTGCTCATTACACAAGGAGTCTGGAAGTCCAGTTCAAGGAAACCGCACATTCTCAAGTAAATTATAGGTTTTGAGATTATAGAAATTTGTTGTCTGGGCATACACTCTGGTTCCTTTCCTTTCTTCTAAACATGTAATATTGATTTGCTATTCAGTTGTTTAAAGGGTGTTCCATCTGTATGTGTCTTTCTTAAACCTAATGAAACAAAAATATTGGAATCATTGTTTTCTTTGTTTTGATGGCACAGTAAGGTTGGTTGCGACACAAGCTGGGAAGCAGCTTTTTTACTCTTAAGCACAGCTTTAAAAATAAATCTTCAGACAAATGCTCTGGAGACATCTTAACAAATGCCCTGTGATCTTCAGCTGAACTGTCAAGTTATTTTTTCCCTCTTCCCCCCACCCCTTTTTAAACATCAGTAGCTTTACTGCTTTTCTGTAAAACAAACACAGCCAATTTAGGGGGAATTAGTAATTACAGATGATTTCCATTATGATTTCTCTTTTCTGTGTTAAACAAAAAGACAGACACCAAGGCAAAACCTCTTCTTACTTTC
Organism: Cheirogaleus medius; assembly: GCA_008086735.1. Lineage (NCBI taxonomy): Eukaryota > Metazoa > Chordata > Mammalia > Primates > Cheirogaleidae > Cheirogaleus > Cheirogaleus medius. Next base: position 58,023,613 of record VBSM01000361.1, on the reverse strand, counting down.
ATAAGATTCGAATGTGTCTAAATGAGTTGTTAATAACCCTATATGGGCTCCCAAAAGTTCCAGAAGATGAATGTGGACAATTTTACTGTTATGATTTTGCCTTGATTTCTTGACTTTTAACCTCATTCATTTATAATATGGATTTCCTTGACTAAGATTGGGAAGAATACGGATGCTTTCAATATTGAAATGATGAAAAAATTATGTTACACTAAAATCAGGTCTAAGAGGGGAGTCCAAGACTTCCTAGGGCTGACTTTCTTTGCAGAATAAATATAGCTAGAACGAAGAAGTGAATTATTAGAATGTGCATGCATTACAGAGACTTGTATCTATAACTTCCTTGATCTGATGATAACCAGTATTTTGTTAGGTTGTCTCTGGGAGGATAAACTATTCATCTGGTGCAGGTACTAAAGTATTTTTATATCTTTTATATAATAGAGTAAGATGAATATATGTTAATATATTTATGACCCAGTGCCCCATATATATGCAATTAGAATGGTTCTTGAGAGATCCTGCATGTTTCATTCTTATGAAATAAAGTAAAAATTGTATCAGGAAAATTATCATTGAACAATAGCAGAAACATATAAAACATATCAAATCTTCTTTCTAAAAGGACCCTAGCCTACTAATACAAACTGCGAGTCAGAGAATAGCACACAGTTGTAACTATATAATTAAGAGTAGACATGAGGCTAAGGGATTCTGAAGACAGATTCTGTGAAGCCTAAGAAGACAAGAATCAAGTGGCAGGCACTCAACTTTTTGTCATAGCCAGTGACCTTAAGGGAAAAAAACGTGACTATAGATTTATTTCCTCAAATGGTACACTGTCTTGATGATTCAGAAGGGGGAAGTACAAGTTTTAAAAATGGCTTATGCTCAGGAAACAAAATCAGGTCTCTTTTTCTGTTCCTATAGTGATATATGCCAGAAAATAAGAATTGGTTTGCAGTCTGATCTGTGTGCAGATGCATGTTTTCTTTCTTTAACCAGCTGTAGCTAATTGCATGAGGGCCGCCTCTTATGCTAAACATGAAAAGGAAACCTGTAATTTATTGCAACAGACCATACCATTTCTGCTGTACAACTGCCTTTTCTGTCATATCAATGAGTGGATTTCTCATGGTACATTGACAGCTCAGGGACTGGAAAACAGCATTAGCTGGAGAGAGAGAGAAAGAGAGAGAGAGAGAGAGAGAAGTTTCGGAATCCCTTCATGTATTTTACACAGAGCTCAATTAAAGAATAAACTGGAAACAGAATTTCCCTTTGCAATCTGCCAGGGGCAATTTTTTTCTATTGTTTACACATAGTTCTTTGACTCAACTATACTGACTTACTAAGATATAAGCATATGTTACATGCAACATGCAGTATAGGATTAGTTTTATTGAGCAGTCATCCTCACATGCCCAAGGATGTGGATGAGGAAAATCTCCCCCTGAAAATAGAGTGGGGACCCCCTCCCTCGATCTTTTCCAAGGGTCTTTCACAACCTTGAGAGTGTCAAGAGTTCATATAGGTATAAAATACGCACAAAATAATTCAGCTTGAATTTTATGCACTAGATCTGCCCATGGAGGTGTTTACTAGGAATTTAGTTCCTAATGAACTGGACTCCTCCCTGCCTTAAGGCCCACTTGTAAATGCTTGTCAATGTGATGCTTTTCTTTCATTGAGTGGAAATCCAAATTAAAAGGCATTCTATTTTGCAGCAACGGAAAGAAACAAGTTGAGAAAGTGCCATGTATGTTTTCCAGTTGACTCACGGCCCCTTCAATAGTCCTTTTGTGTAAGGGTGGTAAGTTTTCCCTGGATGCTCTGACAAGCTTGAAGAAGGGAGCCCCAGGACACTAATTCCCAGACAGCAGTATGAAAACTTCACAAGGGTCTCCAAACTGGGCTGTTCTAATTATGTTGGGGGCACGTAGCACTTGGAGCCCCACGTTTATGCCCCCACACCAAGCCCAAACTACCCTGCCCAGGTAAGCTTAGGGTTCCTAACGGAGTCCACCCATCTGCCTATGACTGTTTAACCTGGTGCTGGGGAGACTACCTGAGGGCGTTCCAGTCTGGGCATTTCTCCTTCCCAGTACAATTTGAATCAATTAAAAATACCCCCATTTTGCTTGTATGGCTTCAAGAAGCAAATCCTGCTACATTTTTTTATTTCTGTACATTATTAGAAAATGATATCACTGAGAAAATTGGTAAATGATATCCATATCAGTAATTAAAAATACTGAATAACATATTAAAGTATGTTAAAGGAAAAAAATGCTAGTTGAACCATACATATATATATGAACCAAATGTATACATATGCATGTGTGTGTATATATACATCTCCATGCATTACATTTCAGGAGTCAGTGAGGTCTAATCAGACTAATATTTGCCAACTGGAAAAATATGGTATGATTCTGTACATCCCAATTCATGTGATTTTATCCTTTGTGGAAATAAGGCGTAGAGAAGGGACTTTTCAAAAATCTCAAAAAATGAATAGTGACCAGTTTTCCAACCACAACTCTCACAAATAAACTTCTGTTTTTGATGACTTATACTACTTTTCTATAGGGAAATAGTCCCCCCCACCCCACACATGGCATATTGCTCTAAAACCAGGAAAAAAAGTATCCACAATGCAAAATCATACAACCATCTCACCCTCAGTACCAACAAAAATAATAATGTGGAGTGTTCCCACAAACCCTGAAAACAAACGTGTTCTATTTGTAACTTCAAAAAATTGAATACATTCTTGAGTTAAATACAATGTAATTGAATATAATTCAAATTTTTGAAGTCTTAAGTTAAATACAGTTCTTGAAAAGCTTTTCTGAGAGTATATTTGACAATATTTACCATTGGGTTATAGAAAGTCTAGAACTGTTATCATTTTACTAAATTCTCTTTTTTATTTTCAAACTATTTTGGCAAGAAATTCCATACTTTTACATTAGAAATTGAAAACACAGAGAGAATGCACTATACCACATTGTTGGTAAAATTTACCCTACAAGTAATCTTGGAATAAATCAGACTAAGAGCTTTAATTCCCAGAAAAGATACTTTTTATTATATTGCTTCTCATATAAAAATATGTAAAATATTCAATTTAATTTTTCACTTCTGAAAAATTAAAATTTTGTACTTTACTTTCAAATATATTCTCAGAAATGGTTTTCAAGAACTGTATTTAACTTAAGACTTCAATAATTTGAATTATATTCAATTACATTGTATTTAACTCAAGAATGTATTCAATTTTTCAAGGTTACAAATAGAACATGTTTGTTTTCAGGGTTTGTGGGAACAGTTCACATTATAGTTTTTGTTGGTACTGGGGTTCTTGAAATGATTGATTAGTCCAGGACTAAATACGGTTCTTCTTAGGTGTATTAATCAATATCTACTTCTTCTCAAGGTAGAAATGAGAAGAAATTGTTCCTTGACATTAAGATCTTGCCATTTTATTTGGAAGCCAAGACTAATCGCTCCAAATACCAGAGAGTAGAGGATGGAGTGCTATGCTATGAGGTATGAGATTTGGATGTTGTAGATCTTCAGCAGAATAGGAGGTTAAATGAGGGCTGCTCTAATCAAGGAAAGATTCATGGAAGAACTAGGTATGATTCTTCATGATTGACTGGAGTATTATAGTTCCTATAGCCTGTAGGTCAAGAGAGCTTTGGGTCATGTTGGTTTTCCTAAGGCAATAATTTATTCACATCTCAACAACTTTAAGTTTGTGAAAATGTGTAAAGGGTTAAAGGCTTTATATAATTGGCAGAGAGAAAAAATAAAGAGAAGCAGGAGAACGAAAGGGACATTTGTTGAGTCCTTCTATGCCAGACACTGAGCCAGGGAACTTTGCTTATTTGTATTGTACCCTCAATATTCACAATGACTTGGTAAGGCAATTGATTATCCCCATTCTACAGAAGAAGACACCAAGGCTCAGGGGAATTAATTCTCTTGCTCATGCTCACACGGCTAATAACTGTTGGAGCTGAGATTTGAACCTAAATAGTTCTTGTTCCCAACCACACAGTCATTTCTTTATAGAATACTGCTTTTAGCAAGGTCTTTTTGAAAAACTTTATCCCTTGTAGTAGAGAAGAATTGTTAAATATATAGTTAAATGTAATTTAATTTAGTTTTTTATGGCTCGGTCCAACTTTATATAATACATAAATTTGATACATAAAACCCTTAGACCAAAATTCTTCTTTGGACTCTGTTTTGATTTTGATTTCTAAAAATTTGATCTCTTTTCTATTTAAAAAAAAAATGCTTTACTTCTAATTTGCACTAAGCAGGAGGTAATGAGAGTGTATATGAAAAGAAGCCTGTTTAATAACAGAAACTTGAGAGATCATCCTGCAGAGAGAGCCGATTCAGCATCCAGGCTCAGCCTGGCCACTCCACATCTAGGTGACCCAAATGACGTGTCCTAACTGGGGCTCTGTCTTCTCATCCCTTTTAGTTACAATCATCTTTTTTGCTCCTTTTCTACTCAGACTGCTTACAGAAGAGAAATCTTCTGATAGGCTCAGTCTACCTAAATATCCACGAGGAGCTGTTATCAGAGTAGGCATAAATTAGTTTAGTTTACAACCTCAGAAAAATATTACTTTAATAGATGTTGACTTTGACCAAAACTGTGATTTTAGTAAGCTTCATTTCAATTACAGATTTTGGGTTGAATTGTAATGTCAACCCATTGATTTTTCTGCCTTCTTGTTTATGTGACAGAACTAAATATTCTCTAAACTTTCTTTTGACAGAGGATAGGAATAATACCTCCAAAGTGCCATGGTAGCTTCAGGGTATCATGCCAGACAGTGTACTGGGGCATTATATTGATGCCGTACAAATCTAGAAACCACCGAGCTGGTGGTCTTCTCAGGCTGACGTTTGAAGGCAAGCAGTTCTACTTTGTGTAGAAATAAAGCATCAGGCAAATGTATTGCTTGAGTTGAACATATCAGGTTGTGTGAGGTACAGGCATTCAAACTTCTTCCTGAATTACTTATTTTGTTGTGGTTTGGGGTAGGGTTTAGGCACAGCATATATGAATGTTAACATATACATTTTCAGCTGGACCTAAAAGCCTTGTACCTGCAAGTGAATCAACCTGGACAGATAAGGATCAGTGGCCACAGTACTCACAGGCACCAGCCAACCCTGCCCACATCAAAATCATGAGGGCACTTTGTTTTCATAGTCCTTTCCATTGCTCTTTTAAGTTACTATAACAGAGGTTTCTGTGGTAAAAATCAGATGGTGTTTCTGCCAGTCATCCATTCAGGATCAGGTGCCCAGAACTTTAAAGAAGTATGAACATTAGAGTACCAGTGATTTGCTTCTGTTTTTCAACAGTTCACACCAATGACGTTCCCAAAGATAAACTGTGTGTAAAAACTTTTCAGAGCTGATACAGATTGTATGTTTGAGATAAGCCATCATCATCTTTCAAGGAAAAAGTACATTGTTTCCTTGAACATAACCACTGTCTCTCTCTTTGTTTCTTCCCTCCCACACCCTTTGCAATGCCATGTTTTCGTTTGTGCTGCTGTGATGTACACCTGTGGCATGTTGTCAGTGTGTTTTAATGTGGTACAGGAAACTCCCAGATTCCAAGCTGGCCCTTCCTTGCAATTTAGTCCTCTTTATGAAATATGTTGTTCTTGTCAGAGTTAAAGCAATGCGAGGAGCAGAGGAACGCAGGCACCAGGTGCGCTTGAGTTGGGTCAGTGTGAACGAATGCGCCAGTGACTGATCCAGCCTCTATTTTTGTCACACATGTTCTATATTTCTGCTTGGTATACTAACCCAACCCTGGACCCACCAGTGCCCCCGAGAAGAAGGCAAAGGTCATTGGCTCTGGTGGCAAGTCTTTGCCATTGTTCTTGTGGTGGGAAAAAAACAATGTGACATTTTCATTATAATAAATTCTGAAAAGAAATCTTCTACCTATACAGAAATCTCCATGGTCTAGTTCAGTGCTTCTCAACTTTTTGAGTATTTCACTTCACCACATACTGTAAAAGCTCCTGGGTTTCTACCGTGATGAAAACAAAAAGCTCACTTTTCCCCAGAAGTATATTTATAGTATACTATTATATTGATCACTTATGATGAATTTTAAGAACCTCAAAAATAATAGAAGTTTGGAGAATAAGTAATTTTTTGTTACAGCACATGTTTTCATCAAGAAAAGTGGAAAATTAGAAGTAGCATCTAATGTCCAAGGTTATATGTACCATTTTAGTTCTAGCAAATCTGTTCAGATGCAGGTCATATTCTGAAGGTTAGAACCAATAGGATATGCTGTTAGATTGGATGTAGTTGTATGAGAGAAAGAGAATAGTCCAGGACAACTCCAGTTTTCAGCCTAAGTGCAAAATTGAATGATGGAACCATTTACTGAGAAGGGAAAGATAGAAGAAGGGGTTGGATGACAGGGCTTAAATGAGTTCAGTTATGACCTATTACAGTGAGATACCTATTAGATACCCACGGGGTGAGGTTTAGGAAGGCAGTTTGATATATAAGCCAGGAATTCAGTGGAGGGTTCAAAGCTGTAGATAATAATCTGAGAATTTCTTTATATACATGTTATCTAAAGCTATGGGACTAGATGAGGTCATGTGAGGTGCAAATTTAGATTAAAAAGATGAGAAGTACAAGGATTAAGGATGTTAAGAGAATGAGTTTAGACAATTCTTCGGAGAATGTTTACTATAAGGGAGAGCAGAGAAAGAATGTAGTAGATGGAGATACAGTGGGGCCAGGGGAGCATTTCAAAGCACAGTTAAAAGTTAAATTTCCTGCTGTTTAAATCTGTACATTTCACTAACCACTATTTCTTGTTGTAACCTATTAAATCATTTATTTCTATATCAGCTGATAACTTTGAATTTTCTCTTGCCACTCATGAGTTTGCCTTTTCCCCTCTAAATTGTAATTTAATTAGTTCCTTTAAAATTAGTTCCTTGGGTTTTACCCTGTCCTCTCCCACTTTTGCAGTAGTTTGCTTCTCGGTGCTATCTTCCATGGGCTGTTTTCTACCCAAAGAAATATATAACTAACTCTTCTCAACAATTTTAGAACTCCAAGAACATTATAACCTTTATAATTTTGAGATTGACTTGAGATTTGTGTGCTTTTGTGTGTGTGCTTAGCAGTTAATCAGTAAAGCTCATTTAGAAACCGTTGTGGAAGGAATATGTCTCTGGGTGCTGTGATGATAGAGGGATGGAGCATTTTAAGGGCCCTGGGCATCTCAGGACTGAAGAAGCTGGAGCACTCTGGCTAGCTGTGGTTATGGCCCAACTTAATAGGCTGAGTCATTTCTGTGGCTGCTTTATAATTTGGTATCTCAAAGGACCAGATCCTAAATACCCCTTGTCTCCTTAGGCATCTCCTGTCAATAATTGTAACTAAAATTAAAATAGTCATGGCGGTGCCATGCTTTTTAACTGATACTGCACACAATGATTGCCTAAGTGCAGTGCAGGAAAATACATGGAAATTTCCCCCGTCTCAATTGCTTGTCAGAAAGATCCAGCAATAACAAAAGGCAAACGCCCTGTTTCACGAAGCACACTAAACAGAGCAAACAGGCTTCTAACCCAATAGTTTAATTATAGTATAGGGCATTGTGGCAAACCATGCTTAGCATTTCAAACCACTCGTGTGTTTCTCAATAAAAAGGAAAGCTCACCCCAAACCCCCACAAAGCTGCTTATACCCTGCAAAACCAATGGTGTCATAGGACAATGTTCTGTTTGCTTTCTTCTTAATTTCCCAAACCGTCTCAACTTAACAAGAATTAACTCAGATTTTGAGGGACTCTTTTATACTTCTTTACCCTGTCTTTTAGTCACTCTGACTGACTGTCCTCCTACCTGCATGCCTTCCACCCTTCCCCTTTTTATAGGGTTTGCTGGGGGAGCTTTAGCTACAGGTTTCTGAGCTAATCATCTCATCAGTTCAAGCTGCATTATCATCATCATTCCAATCAGGGCCTCTATAAATTGTGGTTTATTTCTCTATTTCCCCCTCCACAAGCAGTCACTCCAGAGTACTTAATCTATGTCTTTATATGTATACAAACGTCAAGAATATTTCGTGTATGTATGTTTTTAATTTGCATAAATTGTGCTGTGCTATTGATTTTATTCTCTATTTGTTCTTCATTTTTTAAAATCACCATTAGGAAGGATTTCAAGATCTTCGCTTATATACATGTTTGTCTAATAAGACTATTGCTTTTAACTGCTTCCTGATATTCCACAGTATGTATCCATCATGTTTGATTTCTCTATTTCCTTGGTAGTGAGCACTTAGGTTGCCCCAACCCTCACTGCAGTGACATTTCCTCATATATATCCCCTTACAGCATACAGGTATACCTCATTTTATTGCATTCCACTTTATTATACCTTGCAGATATTGAATTTTTCACAAATTGAAGGTTTGTGGCACCCTGTGTCAATTAAGTCTATTGGTACCATTTTTCCAAAAGTATGTGCTCACTTCACGCCTGTGTCACATTTTCATAATTCTCACAATACTTCAAAGTTCTTCAATTGTTATACCTATTATGGTGATCTGTGATCAATAATCATTGATGTTACTATTGTAATTGTTTTTGGGTGCTATAAATTGCACCCATATAAGAGGGAAAACTTAATTGATAAATGTTATGTGTGTTCTGACTGCTCCACCACCCAGATGTTTCCTCAACTCTTTCCCTCTCATCAGAGCTCTTTATTCCCTGAGACACAACAGTATTGAAATTAGGCCAATTATGACCTATAATGCCTCTAAGTGTTCCAGTGAAAGGAAGAATCACATGCCTCTCACTTTACATCCATGCTAGAAATGATTAAGCTTAGTGAGTAAGCTATGTTGAAAGCTGAGATTGTCCAAGAGCAAGGCTTCTTGTACCAAACAGCGAACTGTGAATGCAAAGGAAAAATTCTTGAAAGAAATTAAAAGTGCTACTCCAGTGAACACCCAAATGATAAGACAGTGAAACAGTCTTCTTGCTTATATGGAAAAAGTTTGAATGGTCTGGAGAGAAGATCAAACCAGCCATAACATTCCCTTAAGCCAAAGCCTAAGCCAGAGCAAGGCCCTAACTCTTCAATTCTATGAAGGCTGAGAGAAGTGAGGAAGCTGCAGAAGAAAAGTCTGAAGCTAGCAGATGTTGGTTCACGAGGTTTAGGGAAAAAAGCCATCTCTATAACATAAACGTGCAGGGGGAAGCAGCAAGTGCTAATATAGAAACTGTAGCAAGTTATCTAGAAGATCTGGCTAAAATCATGAAGGTGGCTACACTAAAACACAGAATTTCAATGTGCATGAAACAGCCTTATATTATTTGAAGAAGATGCCATGTAGGACTTTAATAGCTAGAGAGGAGAAGTCAATGCCTGACTTCAAAGCTTCAAATGACAGGCTGATTCCTTGTTAGGGGCTGATGCAGCTAGTGACTTTAAGTTGAAGCCAATGCTTATTTACCATTTTGAAAATCCTAGGACCCTTTAGAATTATGCTACATCTTTTCTGCCTGTGCTCTAGAAATGAGACAACAAAGCCTAGATGACAGCACATCTGTTTATGTCATGGTTTATGGAATATTTTAAGCCTACTGTTCAGATGTAATGCTCAGAGAAAAAGATTCTTTTCAAAATATTACTGCTCATTGAGAATGCACCTGGTCACCCAAGAACTCTGATGGAGATGTAGAAGGAGATAAATGTTGTTTTCATGCCTACTAACACAACATTCATTTTAAAGCCCATGGATCCAGGAGTAATTTTAACTTTCAAGTCTTATTATTTAAGAAATACATTTTGTAAGGCTATAGCTGCCATAGGTAGTCATTCTTCTGATGGATTTAGGCAAAGTAAATTGAAAACCTTCTAGAAAAGATTCACTATTCTAGATGCCATTAAGAATATTTGTGCTTTGTGGAAAGAGGTCAAAATATCCATATTAACAGGAGTTTGGAAGAAATTGATTCCAACCTTCATGGATGATTTTGATGACAGGGAAAAACCTCCACCCCAGGGCCCCATGGCTGAACTCACTGTTGATTAGATACTTTTTGAATCCCACTGCTGATTGGATGTTAAAGCTTGTTGCTGATTGGATGTTAAAGCTTGTTGCTGATTGAATGTTAAAGCTTGTTGCTGATTGGACACTTTTTGAATCCTATCAAGTGTATAAAACTGGAGAAGAACAAGGAAGGCGGGGCTCAGAATTTGGTGGCATGCCCCTCTGAGCCCGCCGGTGGAATAAAGGCTGATTCTCTAACTCTCTGTGTGCCGCTCGGTTCTTTCCCCAGTCAATCGCTGTAACACTTGCTGGAACATTGAGGGGTTCAAAACTTCAGAGGAGAAAGTAACTGCACATGTGGTGGAAAGAGCAAGAAAACTAGGATTAGAAGTAGAACCTGAAGATGTGACTGAATTGCTGCAATCTCATGATAAAACTTGAATGAAGAGTTGCTTCGTATGGATAAACAAAGAAAGTGGTTTCCTGAGATGGAATCTACTCATGGTGAACATGCTGTGAACATTGTTAAAACAACAAAGTATTTAGAATGTCACATAAATTTGGTTGATAAAGCAGTGACAGGGTTTGAGAGAATTGACTCCAAGCTTGAAAGAAGTCCTATTGTGAGTAAAATGCTGTCAAACAGCATCACATACTACAGAGAAATCTTTCCTGAAAGGAAGAGTCAATAGATGCATCAGTCTTCACTGTTGTCTTATTTTTTAAAATTTTCACAGCTACCCCAGTAATCAGCAACTACCACCCTGATCAGTCAGCAGCCATCAACATTGAGGCAAGATCATCTATCAGTAAAAAGATTACAATTTACTAAAGGCCCAGATAAACATTAGCATTTGTTAGCAATGCAGTTTTAATTTTCTTTATTTCAGAAAATTATGGAGGTACAAATGTTTTGGTTATATAAATTGCTTTTGTACAGTTTGAGTCAGTTATAAGTGTGCCCATCACCCAGATAGTGTGCATTGTACCCATTAGGTGTAAATTTACCTATCCCCTCCTATCTCCTCCCCCATCCCACCTACTTGATTTCCTATGAATGTTATTTCCATATGAGCACATAAGTGTTGATTGGTTAGTTCTAATTTAATGGTGAGTACATGTGGTATTTGTTTTTCCTTCTTGTGACACCTCACTTAGAAGAATGGTCTCCAGTTCCATCCACGTTAATACAAGAGGTATTAGTTCACCATTTTTTATGACTAAGTAGTATTCCATGGTATACATATACCACATTTTATTAATCCACTCATGTATTGATGGGCACTTGGGTTGTTTCCACATCTTTGCGATTGTGAATTGTGCTGCTATAAACATTGAGTGCGGGTATCTTTTTTAATAGAATGTCTTTTTTTCCTTTGGGTAAATACGCAGTGGTGGGATTTCTGGATCAAATGGTAATTCTACTTTTAGTTCTTTGAAGTATCACCATACTACTTTCCATAGAGGTCATACTATCTTGCAGTCCCACCAACAGTGTGTGAGTGTTCCTATCTGTCTGCATTCACTCCAGCATTTGTTGTTTTGGGATTTTTTAATAAAAGCCATTCTCACTGGCGTTAAGTGATATGTCATTGTGGTTTTGCTTTGCATTTCCCTAACGATTAGAAATGGTGAACATTTTTTTCATGTTTCTTGGCCATTAATCTATCTTCTTTTGAAAAATTTCTGTTCATGTCTTTTGCCCACTTTTTAAAGGGGTTGTTTGATTTTTTTCTTGCTGATTTGCTTGAGTTCTTTATAGATTCTAGTTATCAGCCCTTTATCAGATGTATAGCATATGAGTATTTTCTCCCATTCTGTAGATTGTCTATTTGCTCTAATGATTGTTTCCTTGGCTGTGCAGAAGCTTTTTAATATGATTAGGTCCGATTATTTATCTTAGTTGTTGCTGTGATTGCCTTTGGGGTCTTCTTCATAAATTCTTTCCCTAGGCCAATGTCTGTAAGAGTTTTTCCAACATTTTCTTCTAGAATTCTTATGGTTTCAAGCCTTAGGTTTAAATCTGTTATCCATCATGAATTGATTTTTGTGAGTGGTGAGAGATGCAGATCCTATTTCAGTCTTCTACATGTGGCTATCTAATTGTCCCAGCACCATTTATTGAATAAAGATTCTTTTCCCCAGTGTGTGTTTTTGTCTGCTTTGTCAAAGATCAGATGGCCATATGAAGATGGTTTTATATCTGGGTTTTCTGTTCTGATCCATTGGTCTATGTCTCTGTTCTTGTGCCAGTGCCATGCTGTTTTAGTTGCTATAGCCTCGTAGTATAGCTTGAAGTCTGGTAAATTGATGCCCCCCAATTTGTTCTTTTTGCTTAAGGTTTCTTTGCCTACATGGGGTTCCATACAGAGCGTGGAATTATTTTTTCTAGATCTGCAAAAAATGATGTTGGTATTTTAATACAGATTGCATTGGATCTGTAGATCACTTTGGGTAATAAAGACATTTTAACAACATTGATTCTGCCAATCCATGAACATGGTATGTTTTTCCATCTGTTTATGTCCTCTGCTATTTCCTTCCTCAGTGTTTCGTAGTTCTCCTTATAAAGGTCTTTCACCTTCTCAGTTAAATATATTCCTAGGTATTTTATTTTCTTTGTTGCTATTGAGAAAGGTATTTAGTCTTTGATTTGGATCTCAGCTTGACTGTTGTTGGTGTATATGAATGCTACTGATTTGTATACATTGATTTTGTAACCTGGGACTTTGCTGAATTTTTTTTTTGTCAATTCCAGTAGTCTGTTGGCAGAATCTTTGGGATTTTCCAAATATAAGATCATAGCATCAGCAAAGAGTGATAGTTTGACCTCTTCTTCCCCCATTTGGATACCCTTGATTTACTTCTCTTGTCTGATTGCTCTGGCTAGGACTTCCAGCACTATGTTGAATAGAAGTGGTGATAGTGGGCAACCTTGTCTTGTTCGAGTTCTAATAGGGAATGCTTTCAATTGTTCCCCATTCCGTATGATGTTGGCTGTGGGTTTGTCATATATGGCTTTTATCATGGTTAGATAAGTTCTGTCTATGCTTATTTTGTTAAGTGTTCTTATCATAAAAGGGTGCTGAATTTTTTCAAATGCTTTTTCTGAGTTCATTAAGAGAATCATATGGTCTTTGTATTTACTTCTATTTTATGTGGTGAATTACGTTTATAGATTTGTGTATGTTGAACCATCCCTGCATCTCTGGGATGAAGGCCACTTAATTGTGATGGATTATTTTTTTGATGACTGTCTGAATTTGGTTTGTTAGGATTTTATTGAGAATTTTTTGCATATATATTTATAAGGGATATTGGTCTGTAGTTTTCCTTTTTTGTTGAGTCCTTTCCTGGCTTTGGTATCAAAGTGATGTTGGCTCTGTAAAATATGTTGGGGAGGATTCCTTTCTTCTTAATGTTATGGAATAACTTCTGCAGGATAGGTACCAGTGCTTCTTTTTAGGTCTGGTAAAATTCAGGTGTGAAACCATCTGGGTCCAGGACTCTTTTTTGCTGGAAGATTTTTTATTGCTGCATCAATTTCAATACTTGGTATTGGTCTGTTCAGGAATTCTATTTCTTCCTTATTGAGCCTAGGAAGCCTGTATGTTTCTAAGAATTTGTCCATTTCCTCCACATTTTAAAATTCATGTGCATAGAGATTTTTATAGTATTCAGAAATGATATTTTGTATTTCTGTGGAATCAGTTATAATTTCTCCTTTTTCATTCCCGATTGAGCTTATTAGAGTCCTTTCTTTTATACTTTTGGTTAATCAAGTGAGAGACCTGTCAATTTTGTTTATCTTTTCAAAAAACAAACTTTTTGTTTCACTAATCTTCTGTGTAGTTCTTTTATTATTGATTTCATTTAATTCTACTCGATCTTTGTTATTTCTTTTCTTCTGCTGGGTTTGGGATTGGTTTGCTCATCCTTTTCCAGTTCCTTGAGATGATTCATTATATTGTTGGTTTGTGATCTTTCTGTCTTTTGGATGTAGGCATTTATGGCTGTGAAATTTCCTCTTAGGACTGCTTTTGCTGTGTCCCACAGATTTTGATAACTTGTATCCCCTTTATCATTTAGTTCAAAGAATCTTTTGATTTTTGTCTTCATTTCCTCCTTGATCCCACTATTGTTCAGCAGTAGGTTATTTAGTTTCCATGACTTTGTGTAGAGATGAGAGTTTCTGTTGGAGTTGATTTCTAATTTTATTCCACTGTGGTCTGAGAAGATGCATGGTATAACTTCTGTTTTCTAACATTTTTGAGACATGTTCTCTGGCCTACAATGTGATCAATCTTAGAGAATGTTCCATGGGCTAAGAAGAATGTATGTTCAGGAGTTTTGAGGTAGAATGTTCTGTAAATGTCTGCCAGACCCATTTGTTCTAGAGTTCTGTTTAAGTCCATTGTTTCTTTGTTTATTTTCTGTTTGGAGGATCTATTCTGTTCTGTCAGAGGGTTGTTAAAGTCCCTGGCTATTATGGTGCTGCTGTTTATCATTTTGTTTAGATCATGTAGGATTTGCTTTGTGAATTTGGTTGCACTTGTGTTATGTGCATAAATATTTAGAATTGTTATGTCTTCTTGTTTAATTGTTCCCTTTACCATTAAATAATGACCATCTTTGTCTTTCTTCAATTTTGTTGATTTGAAGTCAGATATGAGAACTGCCACACCAGCTTTCTTTTGGTTACCATTTGCATGGAATATTGTTTTTAATCCCTTCGCCTTGAGTCTAAATGAGTCCTTGTGGGTAAGATGTGTTTACTGGAAAGAGCAGGTACTTGGCTTTTTTTTTTTTTATCCATTCAGCTAGCCTATGTCTCTTCAGTGGAGAGTTCAAGCCATTCACATTTATTGAACAAATTGATAATCGGGGTGGATTTCTGTTCTTCCTGTTGAGTAGAACTTTATTGCTCTGTTTAACCTCTTGAACCACTGAGGTGACTGGGCTCTGACCTTTAGCTTTTGAGAGTTTTTACACTTGTGGGCATCTACTATGTTGATCCATGTGTAGTGCAGGTCTGACTACTTCCTGAAGGGCATGTCTGGACTTGGCAAATTTCCTCAGTGTTTGCTTGTCTGGAAAAGACTTAATTTCTCCATTAAATGTGAAACTTATTTTTGCAGGATACAAAATTCTAGGATGGCAGTTGTTTTGTTTAAGAAGATTGAATATGAAGGCCCACTCCATTCTGGCTTGTAAGGTTTCTGCTGAAAGTCTGCTGTTATCCTGATAGGTTTTCCTTTGTAGGTCAGTTGTTGCTTACATCTAGCTACTTGTAGAATTTTCTCTTTTACTTGGACTTTGGCCAGTTTAAACACTGTGTGTCTTGGAGATGTTCTATTTGCTATGAATCTTCCCAGACTTCAATGACTATCTTGTATCTGGATGTCTGGATCTCTGGCAATGCTGGGGAAGTCTTCTACAATAATTCCCTCAAATAGATTTTCTATGCTTTTAGCACTCTCTTCTCCCTCAGGGATACCTATAATTAGTATGTTTGTTTGCTTCACATAATCCCATATCTCTCTAATAATAGCAGAGCTGCTATTATTATTCTCTTCTCTGCCTCTTTAAATGATTGGGTAAGCTGGAGAGCCTAGTCTTCATGCTCTGATATTCTTTCTTCTCCTTGATTTAATCTTTTGCTGAAAGTTTCTGCTGCATTTTGAAAATCCCTGAATGACTCTTTCATTTCTTTAAGTTCTATTATATCCTTCCTAATTTTGTCAAGCTCTTCACTGACTTTTTCATTAATTTCCTAAAATATTTTGGGGCTTCTTTTTGTTGGTTTTCAACTTTCTCTTCAATTCCATCCTTCTTATTTGCCATCCATATTCTGAATTCCATTTCTGTCATTTCAACAATTTCCTTGTAGTTGGAGTTCACCACTGTAGCTCTGTTGTGATCCCTTGGGTGTGTTGATCTGTTTTGACTTTTTATGTTACCAGGGTTCTTTTGCTGGTTTCTTCTCATCTGAACCCTCTTTTCTGAGTTCTGGGTTAATAGGTTTGCAGGACTCCTGTTCCTTGTGGAGAACTCTCCAGATAGTTGTAGGATGTTCAAGTTGGGACCTAGACAATACTCTCTTCACTGAGGCTAGTATAGTGGGGATGGCTTTACCCAGGGTCCCCCCACAGAGGTAACTGCAACAGCTGGATAAGGTTGTCATGAGTTCCCTGGTTGTGAGTGATTGCTCAAAGCACATCACAGTGTGCTGATGGCTTAAGGCTGGTGCCAGGAGAAAGGGGAGTCCCTGGAGAGGAGTTGGAGCTCTTTCAGCCCTGGTTTGGTGGTAGAGGCTGTGGGATGGGGTCTTGGGGTCAAGGTGCAGTGCTGGAGACTTGAGGATGGTGTCTCAGGCCTGGAAGGATTTCTGGAGACACCAGGGCAGAACCTCAGGATCTGGCATGAAAGCCTCAGAGCTGGGACTAGGAACAAGCCATGAGCAGAACCCCTGAGCAAGGCCTCTGAGCCAAAAGTGGGGATGTGCAGATGACAGGCTGATATGACCCGGAGGGTAGGGTTGGGACCATGTAGGCGGGAGGCAATCGGGTCAGAGGGCAGAGTCGGGGCAAGAAAGCAGCTGGCTGCTTCACAGGTGCTAGGGTCCCACCAATGCTAAGTCAGATGGGCTATTGTTGGCTGCAGCAACCCAGGGAGCACAGGACTCTCCATGCTCCTCTCAGAGCCTGCTCAAGCAGCCACCCCAAGCCTTTCAGTTTGGAGCCCACTGCACTTCTGCATTAGAGCCTCTGAGCCAGGACTGGGGTGAAGCTGGAAGCAAAACCTCTGAGCAGGGGCTCTGAGCCAGAAACGGGGGTCATGTAGATTGTGGGCTGACCCAACCTGGGGGACAGGGTAAGGGCCAGGCAAGCAGAGGGCCTGAGGCCTAGAGGGTAAATTCGGGGCCCAGCAAGCTGCAGGCTGCTTCTTAGGCACAAGGGTTCTGCGGATGCCAGGTCAGATGTGCAGAGGTTGTGGCTCTCCACACCCCACCCAGGACCCACCAAAGCAGTTGCCTAAGGCCTCTCAGAACAAAGCCTGTTATGCCCAGCATGAGAGCCTCTGAGCCAGGACTGGTGTGGAGCCAGAAGCAAAGCCTCTGAGCAGGGGCTCTGAGCTAGAAGCAGGGGCCATGTAGATGGCTGGTGACCTGATCTGGAGGCTGGGGCTATGGCCAGGCAGGCAGGAGGTGGCTGGGACTTGGAAGGCGGATTTGGGCCAAGCAAGATGCAGGCTGCTTCTTAGGCACAAGGGTCTTCTGGATGCCAGGTCAGATATGCAGAGGTCATAGCTCTCCATGCTCACCCAGAACCCACCAAAGTGATCCTGCTACTCTCTGGTCATTTCCCGTGCCCGGGTCCTACTGTGCTTTAGGGATGAAACACCTGGCTTTAAGTTCCAGGGTATGGTTCAAGGAAGCCAAAAATCAGTCCACTCCCTTCTCAGCCCGGTGTAGACCTGGTGTGGTACACCCAAGATTTTAGGATGGCTTTAGCTATTGCCTGATCCCCACAGTGCCTGTTGTCTAGTGCAGTGGCTCTGCACAAACTCCAGGGATGTCCCCATCTGAGCAGGTAGGAGGTCAGTGAAGGTGGTGGGTGCCATCTTGCAGTTCAGTATGCACTGTGCCGACAGGGCAAGCACAGCACTGTTGCACTCTATTCTCCTACTGTTCTCCTCATGTTCCTCTAATCTTTTTATATGTATCACACCGCCACCATTTTTCCCACACTAAGTGTCCCTTGTTGCTTCTCTGTGAATTCACAATGCTGTTTCTGGATTGAGAGATCCATAGGTAGGCAGTTGCCTGCATCTTCCACTTCTTTCTTTGGGAGGAACCAGCTGGCAGGCTGCCTCTAGTCCGACATTTTTTTCCCTCTGCAATAAAGTCTTTTTAATGAAGATATATACATTGTTTTTTTAGACATAATGCTATTGTACACTTAATAGACTACAGTATAGTATAAACATAACTTTTATATGCACTGGGAAACCAAAAAATTTGTGTGACTCACTTTATTGTGATGTTCATTTTATTATGGTAGCTTGGAACAGGAACTGCAATATCTCCAAGGTGTGCCTGCAAACCCAGAAATGGGATTACTGGGTCATATGGTAAATACATAATGAATTTCACAAGACACTGCCATGTTGCTCTTCAGAATGGCATTACTAGTGTATACATCCACCAGAAGTGCATACAGGTTATCAGTTCTCTCCATCCTAATGAAAACTTGATATTATTTGACTTTGTGCTTTTGCAAATCGATGGGTACAAAATATTTTCTCTTTTGCATTTATCTAATTACTATTTTTGTTGAATAGCTCATTATATACTCACTAGTTCCTCAGTTTTCCTCTCCACTATTTCCTATTGGGTTTCCTATGTTCTCTTACTGATTTGTAGGTTTATGTGGATATTACAGTCATTACTACTTTGTTGGTTTTAGATAAGGTGGAATATGGCAGATTTATACCCATTGTCCTAACCTAAGTATTAAAACAGCCTTCTTTTACTTCCAAATATGTCCTTAAGTTTAGATATTGCAAATATCTTCTTCCAGTATGTGACTCTTCTCTTAATGTTGTCATTGGTGTTTTTATGCAGCCAAATCCACTAAGTTTTTATATTATGGTTTGTGCTTTTGAGGTCTTTTTAAGAAGTCTCTTTTTAATCCAGATTTGTATTATTGGATACTTAGGGTTTTCTGGCCATTTGCATTTTCAGACAATGCTGTATTGAATATCCTTTCATATCTCTTTGTTTATATGTGTGAGATTTTCTTAAGATATGTGTCTCTGTGACTGAGACTGCTATGTGCTAAATAGTTCCTGTCTCCTTTTCTTCAGTGCACACAATGGCTGGAATAAATCCCACAGCCTCTTTTACAGTAGTTAACTGGGTACCATGTGACTGGCTTCTGGCCAGTAGAAGCAGGCAGAAGTGATATGTGATGCTGCCATCCTGGCTCATGAAAACTTCCCACAGGGAACCCTCCAATGTTCTCTCTTCTGCATCTTCTGGGCAGATGTGGAGGTTACAATGGAGGATTCAGAAACCCAAGATGATGGTGGTGACATCAGATCAAAATACCCTGGGATCTGAGATCACTAGATGGATCCCAGAACACTAGATTGGGATGTATGGGAGCACAGAAAAAAATTTCTGTACAGCTAATAATAGTTTGGTGTTGTTCATTACAATAGTATTATTAGTTGACAAACACATGCACAACTTAAAAACTACAAAATATTGCTGAGGAAAAACTAAATACAAGAGAAATATATATTGGGTTTTTGAAGTGGAAAACAATACTGTTAAGATGTCATTTCTTCTGAAATTCATCTATAGCTTCAATGTAATCTCAATCGAAGTCCAATCAAAACTCCTTTCTAGAAACTAACAAGTTGACTCTAAAATTTATGTAGAAATATAAAGTACTTAGAATTGCCAAAACAACTTTGAAAAAGAAGAACAATGTTGGAAAACATACACTAGATGATTTTAAGGCTTATTATAAATCTACAATAGTCAAAAGAGTATGGTATCGGCATATAAAGAGACATATCTATGAAAGGGATAAAATAGAGACTCTAGAAATAAATCCGCACATATATGATCAATTAATTTTTGAAAAAGATGCAAAGGCAATTATGTGTAGAAGAATAATCCTTTCAACAAATGCTACTGGAACAATTGATCATATAAAAAAACAAACTCTATCCTTAACTCACACCATGTACAAAAATGAAATAAAAATGGATTCTAAGTGTAAACTCCAAATTATAATACTTCTGTAAGAAAACATAGGAGAAAGTTTTACTGCCCCTTGAGATTGGCAAAGATTTCTTGAATATTACACCAAAAGCAAGAACTATAAAAACTTACTATATAAATAGAACTTAACTCAATTTTTTTAAAAAAAGTTTCCTCTTCAAAAAACACTGTTATTAAAATAAGAAAGCAAGACACTCATTGAGACAAAATATATATCTGACAAAGAATCTATATATAAAATATATAATAAATTTTTATAATTTAATACACAGACAATCCAATTTTAAAAATAGGCACAATATTTGAATGCATAGTTAATTCATCAAAGAAGATATATGGATAGGAAATAGACACATAAAAAATACTCAACTTCATTAATCACTAGGAAAATGCTAATTAAAACCACAAAGGTATATAGACACTCACAAGAGTGAATAAAATTCAAAACACTGTTCATATCTAAGTTTTGGTGAGGATACAGAGCTACTGGAACTTTCATACACTGCTGGTGGCAATGTAAAATGGTACGATCATCTTAAAAAGCAGTTTCACAGTTTCTTAAAAATGTAAACATATACCTATAATATATCCACCTACTTTTCTCTGTTTTAGTCCATTTTTTCCACTATAATAGAATACCACACACTGGGTAATTTATAAAGAAAAAAAGTTTATTTGGCTCACGGTTCTGGAGGCCAGAAAGTTCAAGAACAAGGTGTTGGCATCTGACGAGGGCCTTCATGCTGCATCATAACATAGCAGAAGGAATCACATGGTGACAGAGGGCAAGAGTGTGTTGGACAGAAGAAGAAACGAGGACCAAACTTTATCCTTTTATTGGGAGCCCACTCCCACAGTAACTAACCAACTACTGAGATAATGCCATAAATCCATTCATGAGGGCAGAGTTTCATGACCTAACTACCTGTTAAAGGTCACACCTCCCAATATTGGCAGTTAAATTTCAACATAAGTTTTGGAGGGAATATTCAAACTATAGCATCTTGCCCAAGGCCTACCCAAACTAATGTTCTTCTCACATGCAAGATACATTCATTCTATCTCAGTAGCACCAAAAGTCGTAACTTGTTCCAGCAAAAATTGAAAAGTCCAAAGTCCAGAGTCTCACCTAAATCAGATATGGGTAAGACTCAAGTCACAATTTATTCTGAGGCAAATTCACTCCAACTGTGAGCTTGTGAAATTAAAACAAGTTATCTACTTCTAAAATACAGTGGTGGGACAGACATAGAATAGACATTCGCATTCCAAAAGTGAAAAATAGTCAAGAAAAGAAGGGTAGCTCGTCCAAAGTAAATCAAAAACCCAACAGGGAAAACAACATTAAATCTTAAAGCTGGAGAATAATTTCCTTTTATTCCATGTCCTGCAACCTGGGTACACTGGGGTGGGGGATGGGCCACCAAGGCCTCAGGCAGACCTGCCCCTTTGGCTTAGCTGGGCTCAGCCCATACTTCAGCTCTCTTGAGTTGGAACCTCATGCCTGCGCCTCTCCTAATCTGACATTACACACTGGTAGCTCTACAGTTCTGGGGTCTTGGTAGTGGTCCCATTCCCATGGCTCTACTAGACATTGCCCTAGAGAGGACCCTCTGTGAAAGCTCCAACTCCACATATCCTCTCAGCATTGCCCTAGTAGGGCCTTTCTGTGGGGGCTTCACAGCTGTGGCAGGTTTCTGCCTGGGCCTTCAGGCTATCTGCAACATCCTTTAAAATCTAGGTGGAGAAAGCCATGGTCCCACAGCTCTTGCATTACGCATGCCTACAGATTTAAGAGCATGTGGACACTGCCAAGGCTTACTGCTTGCACCTTCCAGAGTGGTGGGTTGAGCTGTACCTAGGCCTGCTTGATTCATGACTGGGGCAGAAGAAGGGCACTGCTCTGGAATGCAGGGAGAAGACACCCAAGGTGGCTCTGGGCAGCAGGTCTTAGAAAGTCTGTAAAGGGCACTCCAGGCCCATCATCCCCTGAGAGCATTCTTACCTCCTAGAGCTCTGGGCCTGTGATGAGAGGGGCAGCCTCAGAAAGCTCTGAAATGGCTTTGAGGGTCTTTCCCCGATTGTGTTGATGAATAGCACCTGGCTCCCTTCTAATCACATTAATCTCTTTAGCAAGTAATTACTTGGCCACACCCTTGGTATTGTCTCCTATACATGCTTTTTTATGCTTTATATGGCCAGGCTGTGAATTTTTCAAATTTTTCATTCAATTTTTAATTGTAAATTTCATTTTTAAGCCATCTATAGCCTCTTTTATCTCACTGTATGCAGTTAAAAGTAGCCACGCAGCAGCTTGAATACTTTGCTTCTTAGATATTTCTTCTGCCAGATATTCTAGTTAATCACTTAAGAGTTCTGCATTCCATAAAGCCCTAGGATAGGGACACAATTTCGCCAGGTTCTTTGCAACTGTATTGCAAGGATGACCTTTACTCCAGTTTCCATTACCTACCTTTTTCCTCATTTCTGTATGAGACCTCAGCAGAATGGCCTTTACTATTCATATTTTTACCAACATTCTGATCATGATACTTAATCAATCTCTAAGAAGATTCAGACTTTGCCTACAACTCTCCTCTTCTTCTGAGCCCTCATCAGAATCATCCTTAATGTTCCATTCACAATAATACAGGCCTTTTCTAGCCTACTCCTTCAAATTCTTTCAGTCTCTACCCATTACCCAGTTTCAAAGCCCCTTCCACGTTTTCAGGTATTTGTTATGGCAACAGTCCCACTTCTCAGTACTAATTTTCTGTCTTAGTTCATTTTCTGCAGCTATAATAGAATACCACAGACTGGGTAATTTATAAAGAAAAGAAGTTGATTTGGCACATGGCTCTGGAGGCTATGATATCCAAGAGCATAGTGCTGGTATCTGGCAAGGGCTCTTTTGTGCAGTGTCATAATATGACAAGAGAGGGTAAGAGAGAGTGAGAGCAGTGAGACAGAGAGAGAAATAGGGGCCAAACTTCATCCTTTTATCAGGAGCCCACTCCCATGATAACTAACCCACTCCTGAGATAACGGCATTAATTACATGTTAAAGACCTCACTTTCCAATGCTTATTACATTACCAATTAAATTTCAGCATGAATTTTGTAGGAGATATTCAAACCATAGCCTGCTCCTAGGTATTATTTGCCCAATGTAAATAAAATCATGTGTCCCCACAAAGACTTGAATACAAATCTTCATAGCAGCTTTATATGTAATATAAAGCTTTATATGTAATAGCAAAAATAAGGAACCCTTCAATGCTGATAGTATAAGTTCATTCCAGTCTAAGAGCCAGCACGCCAGTAACCCAAAAGAACTGATGTTTCAATTCTAGTACAAAGGTAGGAAAAGACCAATGTCCCAGCTCAAGAGGCAAGGCAGGAGAAGTTCTCTTATAGCTGGAGGGTCAGCCTTTTTGTTCTATTCAGGCTTTCAATGGCTTGAATGAGGCCCATTACATTAGGAAGGGCTATCTGTTTTAATTAGGCTACAGATTCAAATGTTAATCTCATCCAAAGACACCCTCACAGACACACTCACACAATAATGTTTGACCAAATATCTGGGCATCCTGTGGCCCAGTCAAGTTGATACATAAAATTAACCATCACAAGCCCACCCCTTGTGCACTTGGCACCCATATACATCACCTTAAACCATACTTATCTCCAAATGAAGACAATAACAAGGTCATAATTCTAATTAAATTGATATAACTATCCTGCATATAATTGAAAATGCAATAACCCCTTCTCCAAAAGAGGAGGTAAAGCCCTTCAGGGATGTTTACTTTTCTCCTTAGTATCCCATAACTTCAATACTATGATGTAAAATTAACAATACTTAAACACTATGAGATAAAATTGATATATCCTATGATACATGATAAAGGAATAAGAAAGAAAACAAAGATATAGATATAGATATACAAATATACTAATAACAAAATAGGGAGGAAATACACATGACAATTATAGTCCTCATTTCTGTAACTGGTTGTGTAGTCATGACCAATATTTAAAACTACCTTCTTCCACAGCCCATTCTGTATTCCCTTTGTCTTCATAAAGCACCTTAGCTGGTCCTGTTGTTTACCTTGTAGGTGACCCAAAACCTCATTGCCAAAGGGTCTGGGTCATTAGTCATCCTACTTGGATTGGGTTGTTGTAGTATTCTACTGACTTTAATTATCAAGTGTTTTAATACTAAGAGAAGCCCTAAGAGATCTCTTGTATTACAGACATACTCTTCCTTACCTTCATTGTGGATTAGTAGTCCAATTTACCCTTGGTAGTCAGAATCTATCACCCCAGCCAGCACATAAATGCCTTTTTGATTATTGATTCAGAGTCATGTGGACCCCAACATGGCCAGACTTCCAGTTCAATGATATCACTCTTGTGTCCCCTAATGGAAGCATTCCTCCCTTTGGAACTAGGATCTCTAGGCTAGTAAAGCTTATGGTCACAGGAACAGGAAGCAAAACTTCCTGTAATACTAGAAGTAATAATGAGTGATTATTACTATCCTTTTACCCCTAGACGCATGAACCCTGGCTTGGGAGAAACAGTACCATATATTGGATGGTGATTCAGATCATATAGAGCCTTCTGGAGAATACTGCCCCAGCTCTGTAAGGTATTGCCATACAGCTGGCACTATAACTAAGTCTTCAAAAAGCCATTCCACTATTCTATCAAGCTAGCTGGTTTAGAGTAGTAGGGAACATCATAAGATCAGTGAATTCCATGAGTATGGACTTGTTGCTGCACTTCTTTTGCTCTGAAATGAGTTCCCTGATCAAAAGCAGTACTGTGTGGAACACTATGCTGATGGATAAGGCATTCTCTAAGTCCATGGATAGTAGTTTTGGCAGAAGCCTTGTGTACAGGGAAGACAAATCCGTATTCAGCAAAAGCATCTATTCCAATAAGAACAAGATGCTGACCTTTATTTGATGGATGTAGTCCAATGTAATCAACCTGCCACCAAGTAGCTAGCTGATTACTCCAGGGAATGGTGCCATATTGGGAACATAGTGCTGGCAGTGCCCTATCTCTGCTGCTGGCAGATAGGGCACTCAACAGTGGCCATAGTCAGGTCAGCTTTGGTGAGTAGAAGCCCATATTGCTGAGCTCATGCATAACCCCCATCCCTGTCACATGGCCACTTTGTTCATGAGGCTGTTGGGTGATGACAGGGTGACTGGGTAAAGAAGCTGACCAGTATCCACAGGATAGGTCACTCTATCCACTCGATTATTACCATCCTACTCTGCCGAAGCCACTCTTTGGTGAGCATTCACATGGGATACAAATATCTTCACAGTTTTTGCCCAAAGAGGTCTATCCACATACTTCTTACCCAAATTTCCTTATCACCAATTTTCCAAAAATATTTCTTCCAAGACCCTGATCATCCAACCAAACCATTGGCCACTGCCCATGAATTGGTATATAATAACATTTCTGGCCATTTCTCCTTCAAAACAAAGTGAACAACCAGATGCACTTCCAGGAGGATTTCCCTTCATCACTTTCCTTTAGGGATGTCCTAGAAAGAGGCTACAGTGCTTCAGCTGTCCACTTACAGGTGGTGCCTACAGATCATGCAGAACCATCTGTAAACCAGACCCAACTCTGAGGTCAGGGCTAGTTTTGAGTGGGAACTTTTCCTTTCCTTACCACCCAGTCTATGGTATATTGCTATGGCAGGCTGAGCTGACTAAGACAATGCCCAGTTGAAATTTATTCCAGGAATGCAAGGTTAGTTTAACATCCAAAAATCAATTAATGTATTATACCATATCAGTAGACTAAAGGACAAAAACCACACAATCATAACAATAGATGGGAAAAAAGCATTTGACAAAATTCATCACACCTCCATGATAAAAACATGCAACAACTAGGAATAGAAGGGAACTTCCTCAACCTGAAATGTCTATGATGAACCCACAACTAACTTTATACTTGAAGGTGAAAGACAGTATGTTCACTCTGCCACTTGTATTCAACATTGTACTGAAGGTTCTAGCCAGGGCAATTAGTAAAAAAATAAAATTAAAGCATACAGATTGGAAATAAGTAAAACTATTTCTATTTGTAGATTTCAATTTCTATTTTGACATATTCATATATATAGGATTGTATATATAGGAAGTCTTAAGAATCCACTAAAAAACTATTAGAACAAATAAATGAGTTTAACCCTTTGTAGTATACAAGATCAATATACAAAAATCTATTGTATTTCTATGCAGTAGCAATGAGTAAACTACAAATGTAATTAAGAAAACAATTCTATTTACAATCATCAAAAAAGATGAAATACTTAGGAATAAATTTAACAAAAATAATGTAAAACTTATACTCTGAAAAATCACACATGTCACTGAAAGAAATTTAAAAATACCTAAGTAAATGGAAAGATATTCCATGTTCATGGATTTGAAGACTGAATATTGTTAAGATTCAATGTTCCCCAAATTAAGCTACAGATTCAATATAATCCCTATCAAAATTCCTGCTGTTTTTTTTTAATTGACCTGTTGATCCCAAAATTCAAATGAAAATGTAGGGACCAAGAATAGCCAAAACAATCTTAAAGAGAAAAACAAGGTTGAAAGACTAACATTTCCTCATTTTAAACTTACTGCAAAGCTATAGTAATCAAGACAGTGTGCTTATGGCATAAGGATGGGTATATAGGTCAATGGAATAGAGTTGAGAGTCCAGAAATAAATTGACCTTCAGCAGACTACCAAGACCATTCAATGGTGGAAAAAAATGTTTTATTTTGTTTTTTCTGCGAATGGTGTGGGGGAAACTGAATATTCACATGCAAAAGAATGAAGTTGGATTTCTATCTCATGTCATACACAATAATTAACTCAAAATTAATCAAAGACCTAAGTGTAAGTTCTAGAACTATAAAACTCTTAAAGAAAATATAGGTGTAAGTCTTTGTGACTTTGGATTTGGCAATGGTTTGTTAGATATAACACCAAAAACACAAGCAACCAAAGAAAAAATGGATAAATTGGACTTCATCGAACCTAAAAGTTTTCTGTTTGAAGTGACACTACCAAGTAAGTAAAAAGACAGCTTACAGAGATGAAGAAAATATTTATAAATCATGGATCTGATAAGTATTTATAATCCAGAAGGAACTGGATAAAGAAGTCTTATACATTCAATAATAAAAAGACAACCCAATTAGAAAATGAACAAAGCATTTGAGTAGCTATTTCTCCAAAGAAGATGTATAAATATCTAAAAAGTACATGAAAAAGGTACTCAGTATCATTAGTCATTAGGAAAATGCAAACCAAAACCATGATGAGATACCACTTCACACCCACAAAAATAGTTATAATCAAAGAAATGGAAAATAATATTTGGGGAGGTTGTGTAGAAATTGGAACCCTCATTTATTGCTGATGAAAATCTAAAATGTTGCAACCATTTTGAAAAAGAATTCGGTATTTCTTCAAAAAGTTAAACAAAGTTACCATATGACCCACTCAAGAGAATTGAAAACTTACGTTCACACAAAAATTTGTTCACCAATATTCATAGTAGCACTATTCATAATATGTATATATATATATACAGTTCATTTATGATATGTGAATTATATCTCAGTTTTTAAAATTCAATACTCTCTGTACTTGTATAACCACACACTAAGACTTAAGCGCATCCCGGGAAACAGGCGGAAACTGGCTTTGTGATGCTCTTTCTTGGTGCTGCCGTTATTGATCAGTTGGGTTAAGCTGCTCCTAGCATATTTAAGCAATCTCCTCAGAGACAAAGCCTCCGCTCCACCCAAGTTGTTATTATCTTCCCCCACCAATCTCTGAGAGGGGCTTTCAGGTTTACTGCTGTGCCCCTGTGGCTAGGAGTGTGGTCAGCCTCTTATATGTCAACTCTCTTGCCCTTTTGGTGCCAGCACCTATGAGTGTGCCCACAGTGGTGACTGAAAGAAGAGAGACTGTTCCTGATGTGATGAGCTGATTTCCTCTTTTTAATGGGGCAGGATGGGGCCTCCTCTGAGCCTGGGCAGTTGACTGTCCTGGAGGGAATCAAGTGAATGCTACATTATCTCCTTTTTACCTGCACAGGTAGGGTTTGGCCTAAATGCTGCCACTCACCTCAGACCCTGTGTGTGCTCTGTGAGTCAGGGCCACAGGAAACCTCTGGTACTGGGCAATGTTTCTTGCAGATACTCATCTTATGTTTTGGCTTCTAGAAAAAGTATTGAAAGGAATCTCTGAAATGAATAATCCTTCATATCCAGGTATTTTTAAGCTTCTCTGAGTAAAAGAGACAATCTCTTTATGTTTGGGAAATCATAGTTAGAGTAATATCCTGAATTCTTCTAAAAGCTTTCCCTTCAGAAATTACCCTAAATTACAAATCAGAATCAAAGATCCAGAATGCCATCAGAGCTTATAGATTTTATCACCCACTGAAATTCATCTATTAATTCTCATTTTTCCTTGTTTTTTTTAATCCTATCTTAACTAGACTTTGACCTTTTCTGTATTTGTTCTATGTAAATGTTTTTCTTCTTTCTCATCTCTAACAAAGAAGAACCAAGTAGTCTTAAATGATTTACTTGCTACTGTTGTTGACCTTAGATCTCTTCAATTATTTGGCATTTTATTTCTGAAGGATGAATAGATGAAGTTAACTTTAGTCTCAATGACTAATAATACTTACCATCCTCTCAAATGATGTTAGAATCTACACCTAAATGAGTAATTCTCACAGGAAGAAAAGTAAGTTACCTAGATGTTAAATGATCATTTAGGTAATACATGGTTACTCAAAATGCCCTCCTATGTATTGAAATATTTATCTAGATGTCATTTTGCTGTTTCAGAAAGATCACTTTATCATGAGGTGTGGCAAACACTTACAAGGCAAAGCTTTTCAGAATATCTACCCTGACTCTACTAAAACTTCATGGCTCACTTTCTTAGTAATCAATAAATGTTTTATTAAATATTTATGGAAGATAATAAGAATAATTTTGAGACAGTAACATGCTATTCTTGGGGATCCATGGATGGCTATTCTACTACTGATATACCAGTATAGGTGAGAAAAAAATGAGAGTAATGACTTTAGTCACAGTGTCCTGCCTCCTCCAATTTTATTTCTCCAAGTTAAAGGCCCTCTCTGTTTTCTAGCCACATCAGTATCATTTTTTCATTTATTTTACACTTTTGAACACAATAATGGGATTTCATGTATGGCTTTAGCAAACTACTTAAATCAGAATTTTTCTCCTGTAAAAATGAGGATAATAATACAGAAGCAAAGTTTGAGATGACAGTGTTTATAATGTTTCTTGAGATCTGCAGATGAAAGGTAGGTGTTGATATTATAATAGTAGTGTAATGTGAATTGTTATGGAGCCCCTGTGTTCTCAGAGTCAGGTTTAAAGAGATCTCAGTCTATTTCTTGTGGGTCCGGAATGCTTAAAAAAATTCTCAAAAGTAAACCAGTTCCTTATTTAAAAAATTGAAAGATAAAAACTCTAGAACATTTATCCAGAAGTAGTTCAAGAAAGAGTTGAATTTTTTTTCAGTCTTATTTTTCAGAGGATTAGAAATGGAATTCAAACTTCAAAGAAGAAATATTTCAATATTCCAGAACAGAATCATTACTACATTAAAAGAGTAGACTTGTGAAATGGCAGGAAATCAAGCACTATTAAGGGGAAAATAAAAACAGAATATTAATATGATGTCAAGTTTATACTTATGTAGAGCTGTAAAGCTTAGAAAGCATGTTTATATATTAACTCAGTCCATCCTCACAACATTCTTGTGGGGTAGTTGAAGCAAAACCTATGTTTTACATATGAGGAAACTGATATTTAGGGAGGCTAACTGGTCCAGGACTGCATGCTGGTATATTGTTGATGTGGGATAAAGGAAGATAGAGCTGCTGCTTTGCCATTGGCTGATTTCAGGGATATCAAAAGATAAAAAAAGAAAGAATTATTCTGACAGTTTGCTTTATGATGGTCAGTGAAAATACATTGGTCCACACTATTCCAGTCACCTGCTTATTTTGCATTAATTTTGGCCAAGAGAAGACCTAGCTCCAGAGGTGAGAAGGACCTGCTTTTAAATCTTCATTGGATTGTCTAAAGTCACTTACAGGGTATCATTTCTTACCTGGCACTTTCTCTTTTCGGGGGATAATTCTATATTTACACCTCATTCTTGATACATTGTAGTAAACAGGAATAGCAAGGGTGAGGTGGTAAGTGTGAGCAGGTGCTGGGGATGCAGTGAGCTCGGCCACAGCTCATCTGCATGGGAAGATGATGAGCTACCTATCCTTTCCTAAAACTCAACCTCCCAAAACCTTGATGTTTGGGGACAAAGAATTGGTGAATTAAAAATGGAGAGATGGGGACAGGATGGCCAAGCTAAGACAGGAGGTTCGGATGTTTACCTATTAGTTTACTTGTCCCCAAAATTAATACTTATACACAAGCTAGATGAGTGGGGGCCCTTGTGCATGGTCATACTGACCACCTTATGTCTTACCTCTAGGTTAGTGAATTTAACATTTCAACCAAAATAGATGACAGAATTCTGAGGTTGGTAAAAGTTTTTTCACTTAGCTCAGGTCACCAAAGGATAGGCTCTAAATATTGATAGGAAACGGAAGGATTAATGAAGCAGAGTGGATTGAAAGCAAAAAGCAATTTAAAAGTTTCCCCAGAGGAGGTACCCCTTACCTAGGGCATGTTAACCTCTCTGGGGTGCCATGTGCTGTCTGAAAAAAAAGCAATATACCAAACTACAGAAAATGAAGTTTTATCAAATCTTTTTAGCTGAAGAGGATCTTCAGAAAACAGTGAGGAATCATCTGTGCAGAGGGGCTTTAGTTAGAGAAGTGTGAGAAAGCCTAAATAAAAGGAGTCAGCAATTCCTAGAGGGAAAACAGTTTATGGGAAGCAGGGATTATCCCAACTAAAAGGCTAATGAAAACTGATAGCTAAGGGACTTGTGTTTGACAAGGAGATTGTCACTGTTGACAGGGATGACTGGCAGGGTGGAAAAGTGAGGGGGATAAAGCTGCACAGAAAGACTTCAGAGGAAATTTGACTCCTCTAAAACCACAGGTGTGAACCTAAGTGAAACCGGTAAGTAAAAGTTGGTGGTGTTTATCAGGATCTGAAGTCCTGCATACTTCGAGTTTGAAATTTAGGAGTTTAAGTGGACCATGTGAGAGAAGTTGGAACATGGAAGGCTAGGAATTGAGGGATCAGAGGACTCTTTTCTGCCCCTGAAATGACTTCTTAGATTTTATTTTTAGATGTGTTCTACAGTACTCTCTAGAGCTCAAAGACAGGCCAGCTTCTTTCTCTACCAACCTAGCCTGTTTCAAATCACAGTCTACAAAGGGGCCTTCTAACCCAGCTCTCAGTGGTCATTTATTGAGTTCAAGATGCTGAGCTTGGTGTGTGTGAACATATAAAAGTGTTTTAATATATGGTCCTTGCCTTTAGAGATCTCATAATCAATGAAAAAATAGAACACAATGAATTCAGCCTGAAGATGAATTATTCTCAAATAGAACTACGGTAAAAAGTAAAACATAAATGCCAAGTTAGTAGTATAAACATTAAATTTTATGAAAATTTAGAAGTGGGAGCTACAGGAGTTGGAGAAACCTTTTTGAGACAGGTAGAAGTTGAGTTCCATCTTTAAGGCTCAATAAAATTCAGACAGCCTGGGTGAGGGTGGGTAGGAATGAGGAGATGTATGGAAAGGATGGGGGGAAGGGGAGGGATACTCCGCAGGGGGCAAAGAAACTACTGGAGCAAAAGGAACCAGGGATTTAATTTAATAACCCTGAGATACACCCTTTGAGAAAAGCAGACAGTGGAATTTGTAGTTATTATTTTTGTTTGGCTCTTAAAGCTAAGCATTTGAGTTTGCTGGGGCCAGTGTTTTAAAGGGGCAGGCTTTGACCTGAAGTGAATAATAGAATGGGCTCTGGGGGCACCAGACCTAGCTCTGCCATCTATTAGTGGCATGATCTCCAAAAAATTCACCTCTTCATGCCTCAGGCTTCTAATTTTTAATTGGGGATAATATTAGTATGTAATTCATAGGATAGTTTTGAGGTTTAAGAGATAAAGTATTAATATGCTTATCATGGTGCTTGGCACATAAAAGGAACTCAATACATCTTTATTTTTATAGTAATATAATAATAAATAACATTAATAACAATATTGATAACATTTCAAAGCCAAGTAAGCATCATAAAATTTTTCATGTGCACGTGAGCACAGAGGATATCTTCAGAACCTGTTATTTTTGGATATCCAAGAAAGATTGAGAAAAGAAAACAATAGCTTTTTTTTCTTTACTAGAATGAGGACATGAAGAAATTTAAGACAGTCCATGTCACCCTTGGTTGTTCTCCGACACTCCCCCCATGTCCACAGTGGCATCTGCTGGGGTCCCAGTTGTCTCCCCTTTGGATCACGAGAGAGTCACCACTCTCGCAAAGGCTATGGCTCCCGACTCGGGCAGAGATGGAGTGGAATACTTTCCTGCTCCATCATTTTATGGGCAAGTTTAATACCCAGCACCATCTATTTATAATTAATGTTAGGCTGTTTATTTCTTGTTTCTCATTTTAGCAGGGTAAGCAAGTCAAGGCAGGCCACTTTCTAGTAGATTGTGAGAAGATAGACCTCAGCCTTAGCCTGACTGTGGGTCTGATGTGGAGAGAAGAGAGTCAAAAGGAAATATTCTGTGGCTTTCTATATGACTGAAGGGCAGCGAGGCTGTTGTTTGCTGTAGCAGCCAATTAAAAAGAGTGACATTCTGGCCACTGAATGTGAATAGGCCCATGTGGAAGTGTGGTGACCAAAGTTGAGTCATAACTTGAGAGGAAACCAGTCTTACCCATGTTTTTTTGTTCTTTAGTGGAGACCCTTAGTAAGCTCTTCAAAGACAGTGGCTTTCTACAAAAGGAGAGCTATAGTAACCGTTGGCCGCAGCAAGTGGCTCTTCTCGCTCTTGTGCTGGAACAAGAACCAACTGTGAGAAGCCGGGGTTTGTCTCCTTTTGGTGTGGTTAATGTTGGTGGGAAGTTTCTTATAGGTCTCTTCATGTATTAATGCATGTGGTCTTGGCTAGGCCTTCAGGATCCTCAGTTGCTGTGACTGTGTGGGTCTGGCTAGCTTAGTCCAGACTAGCAGAACGTGAACACCCCTGCACCCCTGAGGGAGTCTCCCAAAGCCCTCCCCTCTGTCCGGCCTGTGGCTATGTGAGAGATCCCTTGGTAGCTCTTTGAACATGAAGACTTGGTGACCTTGAGCCATTCCTAAAGTGTGACCTAAGACTTGGGGTGTTTTTGTGATTTCTCAAGGGTGCTTTACCAGGCAACAGGAATACAGAGGACCTCTGTCTCAATGCTTGAACCTGCAGCTTTGTCTGAGGTTTATTCTTTGGGGTATGGCTGGTAGTCTGAGCTCTTCAAATTTTGAGGAAGGCCCAGTGTCTTTACAAGAGTAAATATTCAATTTGGACTGATTCCACTTTTTTACAGAGGAAATCGAGTTTTATGTGAACTGAAATAGACAATCCCTAACACCTCTCTATCCCAGAGTAAATAAAACAGCACTCATATTTTCATGTTAGAACAAGCCCAGCCACCTTGTTTTTGTCACTCTAACATTGCTGATATGATTTATCTAATTTGCAGATATTCTCAGATCAAAATTCTCCATGCCCAGTTATCTTTCTCATACAAATAAATCTTGCCCAGTGTTCTCTTTCAATTAGCGCACTGAGGGAAGCATCATTTACAACACCCACTGCCACTTTCCTCTTAGGCACTTAATTAAAAATCAGATTCAGGGTGTGGAATAAGACCTAAGTAATTCTTTCCAAGTTCTTTTGAGGAGCTCCCTCCTAGTACTCTTGCAGCCCGGAAGTGAACACCTGCCCTTCACAAAGGGGCCTCCATCCAGCATGGAAGTGAAGCAGGTACACAGGTAGAGTATTATTTCTAGGAATACTGTACTTGCACTTGTCTCCTTTTGCCAGGCAGAAAACTAATTTCTCAAAGAGAAACACTGGCAAACAATACTGGCACCACTCTGTGCCGCCTTCATGTTTTCCACCATGAGAGGCTGTTACCCGAGCCAGCCTGCAGAGAGCTGCTGAGCGCTCTCTTGAACAAATTAGCAGCTGATCGATAATCCTTTATGGAAAACAGATACTTGTCTCAGCAACTGAAGTTCATACCCACAGCAAAATCCAACTGGTGTTCTGCTTTCCTATTTGAGGACACTTGCAGATCTGTTGAGAGGAAAAATCTATGTGAATAATGTTTTGGGTTGCACAGTTTAAAAAAGGAAAAACAAGTGGGCTTTCTCATGATCTCAATTTCTCATTCTCTAAATCAACTCAGAATTGGCAAGAAGGCCAATAGAGAAGCCTCGAGGCTTCAAAAGGGGCAATCATGAGCATTACAGGTCTGTTCCACACCGAGGAAGGACAGCAGGAAGTACACCCTGACCAGGCATTTCACAAGTCCAAGGCATGATGAGTACAGTTTTACAACTGCCTCTGCTCGTAAATAAGACCTCCACGGTAAATCATTTCCCAGGTAGAATTTACTTTTCCTCCTTAAGTAAAAATAGACTTAAAAAAAATCCTTTCTCAGGGTGGTAAACAACTTCCTGAAGTACAAGCCATCAAGATAACCTCTATAAAAGACCTTCTGTACTTGATCTCACATTGGTTCTGACATAAAAATGCATCAACTTAAGAAAAGAAAAAACCTGACTCAAGTTATGCCCCAAAATAATCTTATCCAGAGGAGCTGATTTGGGGGTGAATGGAGAGGAAGAAGAAAGTCAAGTGCAAGATCAATCCTAAGAATGGCACTTAGAAGTTTTGGGTTCCTCTCATTCCTAGTCAGTTTTTTTAAAACATATAGATGGGTCGGGGTCATTATTCAACTGTTGTCTCTCCACATCCAACCCCTCATTTATTTCTCTGTAGTTATTAGTTCTAGTTCCCTGTTAGGCCCTGCCAGTAGGGGATGCTGGAGGAAGATTACAAGCCTAGATGGGGAGAAAGTTCGTTTTCCTCTCTGCAACCTCTGACTCGTTTTTCTGGCTGTTCCTTTCAGTATCACCAAGCAATACTTCTTCACCCAAGCAGTGGCAGTTCATTTAAGTAACAGCAGTTGATACCAGTTTGCAATTTTTCCAAAATTTACAGAACCCATCTCATAGCACCCCCTCAGAGACCCCGTCTTAGCTGCCAGCATCCCCTCCTTAGATGTCTTGGCCAACCTCGAGGGCTCCACCACTGGCGTTAGGGACACCAGCACCAGCCAGATGCCATGTCCCCTGGGGAATCTGAATTATCCCCCACTGCACCCATGCTCCAAGGTTCAAGGCACCAGCACTCTCACAGTAGTGCCCCCTCCTCAGACATCTGAGTTTGGACCCTTTCTCCAAACTTCTAGATTCCTATCTCTTTCTTTCTTTCTTTTTTTATCCCATCTCTTTCTTTTGTTTCTAATTCCATAATAATTTAGTGTTCTCTTTTTGCATGTTCAGTAATCAGTACCTAGTAAATAATTCTTTGTATTCATTATATTAAATTCTATTATGCCATTGGTATAATTTGTCTTTTGACTGGACCTAGATTGATACAATAGGAGTCCTTTTCTTGACCTCACAGCTGTCTCAGTTGGATGTTAACTAGATCTTGCAAGGTGTAGCTAGAGTCAGCCTGAGAATGGTGCTCTTTGAATGGGAATGTCTTGTTGCTATTTATTCCCTGGGCCTAAAAGACCAGTGTTGATTATGAATTCTTACCCTAGGGGTCCAGAAAGATCTTGGAAATCTACTGAATAGCTGAGTTTGCTGCACATAAGATGGAACAGGGAACTTTTTAATTGATAAGAAAGATTTAGGCTCCATTGTCACATTCTAAGTCTCCATGGAAAACTAAAATGTCAGAGGGTTTCTTTTTACTCCAGGCTTCAGATATTATAAAAATAATAGATATGAAAGATTTATAGCATTAGGCAAGGGAAAAAGGTTGATGGGTTTAAGTGAGATAATTGAAGTTCTCAACGTTAGAAACCCCTTTTGTAAGCTGGGACACCTAAAGGGTTGGCAAATATCCATGCCCAATAGCCATCTGCATCACTACTGACTATGTATATCTATTGAAGGATTTAATGAATCATAGACATATGATCACTGCATGGAAAAAAATGTGTTGTGCCCAGCATACTCTTTTCCATAAAGAAAGCATAATTGAGAAATGCAAACATGTGGAAACAGGCCACAAAAATGTAGCAAATTAGTCCTTATTATCCACTCATCCATGCAGGAAAGTTTTAAAAGGTAATAAAGTACTACATTCTTAAAATTGGCGCTTTAGCCGCCTCACTGTTTTTAGAGTAAAATATATAGTACTGGATAACCACCTGCATCTAAGCATTGTTTAGCTTTTAACTACCTTTCAATTCAAGAGGCATTTCAAATCATGCTGTCACCTGTTCCCAAGTTTTCCACTGCAGGTTACCATCCCAAACTACCTCATTAAAATAAATGAAAGCAAATAGGATTATCCAAGGGAAATGTCACTAATGCTATTATAAGAATGTTTTTGGCACCATTCAGTAAAGCTGCAATTCTAAGTCTTAAGTGTAACCCATGGAAATTTGGATGACATCTCAACTCATTAGTTCTTCTGTTCCATATTTGTGCTTAAGCTTAGAATAGATGGTAATGTACTTCTGTACAGTCACAGCATCATAAAGGCATTGTTTTCTCTAATGAACAATGATGCAACTCTATGATTCCATTATCCTTGTTTGTCAAGTATCCTGCTTATTGTAATTTCTGAGCACAATGGACAACACTGTAATTTAAATATGGGTATACCTACACCAAAGAGTCAAGCCTACATACCTTTTAGAACAATTTTTCTCAAGTTGCTTTCTAGTTTTTCAGTATTTTTTGAGGAAGGAGTTGTGCTAAAAACCTGGATGAACCATGTGTACTCTTGGTTAGATTGTTTAACTATAACCTATTTGAAATTTATTAACCCTTTGATGAGATCTAACCTACGAGAGAGAGAGAGAGAGAGAGAGAGAGAGAGGGAGGGAGGGAGGGAGGGAGGAGACATGGGCCAAAAGCAGAGATGAACATTCAGAAGCAGAGATGACCTATCAGAAGTGGGGATGATGTACTCTCAGAAAAAAAGGCACAGGAACTTATTTGCCTGACTCAGGGGCACCCCAAATCCAACATAGATGAGCTGATATTAGATGTGAAGTGATCCTTAGAATGCAATTTAAAAGCTTGGTATATAACCCAGCATGTCACAACCACTGTGTGCTACGACATGATGCACAACTGTACCCCTGCAGCTTGCCAGCCACCCATTCTTTAGCCAGATGTACAGGAAACTGAGAATCAAAGCACTCAATGTGGTCATATGTAAACTGCACATCTGATGCTGGGGAACAACAGCTTTTTAAGCACAGGACTCACCACCAGGGTGACAGAGACCCTAAGGAGTGAACAGAAAAATGTTGGTTTCTGACAACTGAGAACATATGCTGTAGCCACGGAAGGGAGAAGTTTGTTGTTAGTCTAGAAAACTCCCATTTAGGGCTGACTGAAATCTGGGAAATAAAGTTAAATTTTACAAGTCTTTCTTTAAGTTGTTTATTTGTTTTAAACGACCATGTGATGGTGTTTCTACCTTACCAGTGCTGAGAGATTTAGTATCTTCCTCTCCATTGGATGTGCCTCCATTCATTCTATCTTAAAATTTTCATCATCATCACTTGTAACACTAAGTAAGGTGAAGCCAGGAGACTCAGATGGAAATGGAAAAGCATAGGGTAACAAATGCTCCTTTAACTAGCTCTTATCTAAAAATTCTTGTCTAAAAATCTAGACAAGAATACACTATCTCTCCTTTAACTACTCCTTTAACTATCTCTCCTTTAACTACTCTTGCCTACTACATATCTAGTGGGCAAATTACCTATCACCTTTGAGGCTTAATATTTCTGTCTTAAAGATGAGTGTATAACATCTATCTTACAGAGTTGCTGGAATGATTAAAATGAGATTATATTTATAATGCATGAGACATATTGCCTGGCACATTCTAAGTGATTAGAAAATGTTAATTCCCTACACACTCCCTTTGCTTTTTAATTATACTTTCAAGTATCTTACCAGCTTTGAAACATCTGGGCCTGAAAACGATAGAGCCAGGTAACATAAATAGAAAATATAGTTTATTGCTATCTTATGACCAAGTTAGCTCAAGTCATGGTAGAATGGGTTAGTTCTGGAAAGTGTTGACTTTCCAGTCACTTTGGGGAGGCTACAAGGGGATTAAGAGTGCATCTTTCTACCTGGGAAATGCATTCCAGTTCCTGAGATCAGAACCCAAAACTGAAAGAACTTAAAGCTGGTGGAGCGTGACAGGAAGGAAAGGAATGATATGATTCTAGAACAAATATGTCTATGCTCTCTGGGCCAAAACAGAATGTGCAGATTTATCCTAAGCCAGGTCTGAATCTCAGGGGACAATTTTTGAAATTATAGTGCTCCTAAGGTCTTTAGAATTAATATGAAGTCTTAGGGTAACTATATGTCCTGATTTCCCCAGGATGATCCAGAAGTATGTGTATTGTCTCAGCATAATTATTAAAAATGCTGTTTTGTTCTCCAAAGTGTCACAATTTGAATGGCAAATTATATCGTTTTTAATACCACTAAGTACTTGGAAGCCTCTAAGCCTCCAAGTGTTCACTAATCGAAGCAATCTATTAATTTATTGGCTCCAGTACTCTGCTATTGTCATCAGTGCTCCTGATAGCATTTTTAAATAAACACACACTTTCATAAAGCTCATCCTTGAATAATACCTGAGTGTGCAGTAAAGAATTGTTGGGGACAGCTAAATCAATGAATTATTTTACATTTTTGATAATCCATTCCTTTGGGGTCATAATTTACATATCTGACTCATTCATTTTCTCGCTTTCTCTCAAACTACATATTTTTTTCCATATACTTCTGAGCTCTCCATTCAACTGATTTATCTTTTTGTCCTTGAGCACATACACATATTTATGTACCATAGCCTTATAAAGTCATGATATCTGATAAGATGTGTTTTCTCCTCAATGACAGGATATATTTTCTCCTCACCTAGTGTTATTCTTACTTGTTAAAAATTGATTGACCATACTTGCAAATTTATATATAATCTGTTCTTTATTGGAATATCAAGTGACAGGCTCTTATTTACACTTTTCAAAGGAGGAATATCAAAGCCCTGTAAAATTTCCCTCTACTAGTTTAACCTGTTCCATCTTAGGATCTCAGGTTTAACTGTACACCTGTATTTGATTTTTCATATGTTTATACATGTTATGGATGAGTGATGAGATGTGCTTGTCTTTGGTGACAAGTGTTATGAAATAAAATTTCCTCCTAATTCAAAGCAGACTATTAACATGATGGTACAATCAAGACATTCATGGAAACTTAATGACAAAAACATTCCAAGAACTGCAGAAGGGCACTTCCGTCGTCTTTTCATTCCACGCCCATTAGAATGAAATCTCCTTTTGGCACAAGCTAGGAAGAATCAAGGTAGAATGATTAGTTTGATTATACCAGGCTATAAAGCGATTTTCCCTGTTTACATTAGCCCAAACTGAGCTATTAAATATATATGGAAATTAATGATATTTACAGCCATTGTTACGGTCATGGTGTTTGTAACAAAAACGTTCACATTAATAGAGAAGGGAGTGTTTATGTATAACAAGTCCATGCTGGTTGTTTTCCAACATCTTTGAGATGCTTCACAAATTGAGAGAACCTTAAAATTGCTAAAGTATCAGGGATAAGCCAAAAATGGGACTGTTGAGGTGCTGAGTTGTACCCAGAATTAGACCTCCTATGTCCCTAGAACTTTTCATGCCAAGTTTCCCAAATTGAATTGATTGGGTATGGTAGTACTCTTTAAGAAGAGACCTACCTATCCGTGGATTTGCCCACGAAATCTACTAATTTCAGTATAAATAAATGCATTTCGATGGACTACAGATGTGGTCTAAGAGTCTACAGATGCAAGTTGAATGTACATATGATGTTAATCACAGCACATAAGTAAATATGCCCTTCCTTTATCACGATGGGTACAATGCTGGCTAGGACATAGATTTCTTTTTAGGAAGAGATAAGTATTCCTATTTGGCTTATGCACTCATTATATATCTTGGGTTGCTCCAAATCTCTGTATTTCCACCAAAACAGAAATCTTACCACTCCACTCACTGACCATGAACCTCAACCTCCTACAAAAAAAAAAAAATCCTAAAAATGGAGTTGAGGACCTTTTCCTGCACTCCTTGACCTCATCTCCAGAAGAAAGAATAAGATACTGTTGTGGTAGCCTAGAGTCTCTGCCCAGCAGATCAGTTAATGCGCAAAGCCACCATCTTTATATCATTTCCCCTACCCTATTCCTGTGTTTCTTGTCTCCAGAGTTGCCCTGCCTGCCTTGGCTGTGGAACCCTCAGTGATTCCTCTCCTCATCGCCGCTCTGGTGAATGAGGGCTGGAAGCCCCAGCCTGACTTTCATGGCTTCTGCTCTGTTCCATTTATGGTACACATTTAAAAAGTCAACCAAAATGTATCGAGCAGCTCCTAAGTGCCAGGCTCTGCGCTAGATACTTAGGCCACACCATCAAACAACACAAGAATCTTTCCAATTGTGAGGCTAACCTTCTAGCTGCTTCCCAGGGATCTCTGTCCCTCCACAGGGAACAGGTTGAGGAAGGCTAAGCTCTAGGTTAGCATTCTCCTAACAAAGGCAGGTTTCATTTCCTTAGTCCAAAATCTCAATTGAGGAACAGCTGGAATTCAGGTGTATTGATATATTAACTAAAATTATATTCTCTTTCATCTTAAGGAAAATATGTCCAAGATAACATGAGTCAGTTTTCAGCGTTTATGATTTTGTTATTATATGTATCTATGCTATTTCTTTGTGGTGTTTTGGATATTAGCCATCATTGTGGAACCATGTTTTCTGTATTTTACATCAATAGTTGGTGATAGCTGCTATAAAACTTGGATTTTAATTCCTTTGCAAGGCTTACAGTAGGACAGAAACTGCCAGATTATATCACAGACTCATTTGATGTAAAAGAAAAAATCGTAAATTTAATCCTCTCAAGCTCTTAATTTTTACCTTAATGCCATGATGCATTTGGAGACAGGGAAATTTATTTGACTGAAAATATCTTTATTTGACCTTCTTTGTGGAAGGATAGTTTAATTAGGTACACAATTCCAGGTTTGACAGTTACTTTCCTTGGCACTTTCTTTTTCTTTCTTAGTCAACTTTTCATGTTAATTTTTAAAACACAGGTCAAATTCTCACTTGATATTCAGATTTCTCTAATTACTTCAAAAATGTCTATGTAGTCAGTTTATTTGAATCAGGCTATAAATGAGGTCTACACATTGCATTTGTTAACTCACCTAAGTCCCTTTCAAACTCTAACATTATCCTTTTTTGTGTGCTATTTTTTTTTTTTTTTTTTTTTTTTTTTTTTTGCTGTTGAAGAAACCAGATCCTTTGTCCTGTAGAATACCCCCATATTTTGGATTTGGTAAATTACTTCCTACTAGTGTCTTTTAACTTGTTCCTCTAATCCTTGTATTTCCTATAAATTGGCAATTAGATCTCAAGACTTGAGGATTTATTTTAGGCAGAAAGGGAGCAAGAACCCTTTATGAGTAGATGCTGTGTGTGTTCTATTGCCTCGTATCAGTAAGCACATATTATCTGGTTGTCATACTTCTAAAAGATGCTGACACTGGCCAGGCCAGTGGGTTTAGGTAATGTCAGCCCAATTCCTCTGTTATAAAATTCTGGTAGAATGGAGGGAAATATTTTTAAAGTGCTGTTCTTAATATGTAAGTAATGTGTATTTCTTTTGAGAATAAAAGTATATACTATGCAGAAAATAAAACTTATCTACACTCCTACCCTCCAAATTTTTACACACACATACATATACATACATACACACACATAAATACTATGTGTAAAGTTTCATATCCAACTTTTATCAATTAACATAATTGATGACAGTGTTTAAATGCACTTAGGCTATATAGCAAGTAGGAAGCAAAGAGCCTCTTTGGCAGTGGTTTTATGACCATGAGGCAGTAGGATCCAAAGTAGCTAATTGTCAGATATCAAATATGGGCCCCCAAAATGTAGCTCAATATTATGCTGAACCCAAAGTAAGTGTTACAGATAGATAACCTATATATTTAAGTTGTATAAAACCAAATAACTCTATACAGCAAGCCAACTTCTAGGTATCTAGGTTCAGATACCTAGAAGATCACTGTTTAGCCATGGGATTGAGAAGCCACAGAAATACTGCAGATTTCTGTAGGCAAAGCAGGTGCCCTAGTAATCTGTTTTGAAAATATTCCAGGCCTGAATCAGCTGTGTCTTGCTATGGTATAGAACTATAGGCTTATCTGTGCCAATGAGCAGAGGTCTACCCAGAGCCTCTATATTTTTCTTAATTGATGTGAAAATAGTTCACCTTAGAAATTAATAACTCTATGAATCAATCAAGAAGATAGATTTAAATGTTTTATGCTCTTATTATAAAATGTACTATTTTTAATCCTAGAATTTAAAAATAGCTGTCTCATGATGATGAAATAAAGATAGGATTGGTTTTTGAAGGCTTATTTGGGTAGCCAAGTGCCAAGCACCAGTACTTCAAAGGTGAACTGTTTTGTTTTCTATGTCATTGCCCTGGGTAATAAGATTTATTTAGATAAGATGGAAGAAGCATGGGGCCCACTTCTCATGTTGCTTGTCGACCCATAGTGTGGTGTGATGCCTCTTTGTGGAAACAGGTCTCTAGCAAAAGGGAGCTTTGGTACATGTGTTTGAGCCCTTTGTGAGGACATCCCTGATTACTGGTGAACTAGAAGCTTTTTGGTCCCCTTCAAGAGAGATAGAGTTGGATTCAGTTCACAAAAGAGCACTGGCCATGCTTCTTGGGTTTCCTGATAGAATGCCAACCCTCCGCCCACTCTGCAGACCTCCAAAGCAAGATCAAATGCACACTCTCTAGACCCTTGTTGTCATTTGGAGTTTACTGGAGAGGTTTTAGATGGCTTAGAGTGGAAACAATGTGTATTCTGCTACTCTATAGGTTTTCAGATATATTCTTAAATCAAGTTTTGTCTTTCCCCTGGAAGATTCCTTGTCTGGAGTAATCCAGTGGAGCCTCTTAAAGAACTGCTTTCACTAGCTGCTCTACCAAGTTATGCCTTTGATTTTAATAGTTAGAGAAGGGGAGAATAGCTAGGTACAAACTGCTTCTGATTTGTTATTTGTTGTTGTCAAGGATATCATCCACAAGACATTCAATGTAGGGCTCCACTTGAACAGTTTCTTTTTGTGTTGAGAGCCAGGATAAACCAGAAGGCTTTGCTTAACAAACTGACAGACTTTCTCCTTTCTAATAAGTAGAGTGTGTTAGCAGTGTAAGCTGCTGTAACAGAGATATCTCAAAATACAGTGGCTTAAACAGGATGGAAGTTTATTATTATTTTGTGTAATACTGCATATATAGGTGGTCCAGACCTGATAGGAGGCTCTGCCATCCTAAACACTCAGTTTCCATATTCTGGGTTCAAGGTGATTGCTCCAATGCAAGGAGCAAAGGAAACCTAGAAGTAGCTTGCATTGCTTCCACTCTTTTCCCATTGGCCAGACATTGTGACCATTCCTGGCTATAGGGGAAGATGAGAAGAGCTTGACTATTAAATGAGAGGAAAAAAAAATAGATATTGGTGCACAACCAAAGTCTCTGCTGTAGTTTTCCTTTCTAGCCACCCAAATAGCCATGTGTACCTTTCTTCCCACATATAGGATGTTCTCCATCAGACCTAATGCCCATAATCTGCATATTGTATATACAATCTTCCCCATCAA
The DNA here is from genome assembly GCA_008086735.1 of Cheirogaleus medius. Lineage (NCBI taxonomy): Eukaryota > Metazoa > Chordata > Mammalia > Primates > Cheirogaleidae > Cheirogaleus > Cheirogaleus medius. The sequence continues at coordinate 57,979,597 of VBSM01000361.1, read as the reverse complement.
GTCTAGATCTAACTCCTGTGATCTGGTTACCTAGAAACTAAGAGACAAGTTATCTTCAGCCCCACTTTCCACCCAAAATACCACAATAAACAAAGCGTTATGACCATTTTATTGTGGATAACCACAATAAAAACTCTCATTCAGAAAAGTGAAAAATTATGAACATATAGCGACTGCTCGTCCAGAGTGGTTATCATACCCCACCAGGCAGGAATTGCAGACTCTATGCTTTGGCTGTGCAGGGGCAGATCAGGTTAGATCCGGATACTGGGAGCAACTCCCTTGCGTATTGGCCTCCTTAGCCCATTAGGAGGACTTTCCTTGTCTTTTATCCTTTGTGGCCACATACGAAGTGGGCATAACCCATTGCCTGCTGGTGAAGGTTTAGGAAGCTGGAAATTACTTTAGGGCTTAGAGAGCCACAAATGTTTGCAGACCAGGCTTGTGGTTTCTTTGGCAATACAATTCCCTTAAAACCTAATAGACTTACGATCTACTTGCTTTCTGTCAGTTCCAGATGCCAGTAACCACTGCCAAAGTTCTCATCTATCCATAAATCTTAAGCCAGAAGATTCTGTTCTTTCATTTCCTGATCTTTATTCTCCACATACTTCTTTCACTCATATTGTTAGAGACTCCCTAGAGGAAATTGGAAACAATAGACTTGAGTGAGAAGGCAACATCCTTAATCTCTACCTTAGGAGTGGTTCCATTGTCTAGTCTAAGGGAACACTTAGTATTAGGCTCTGAGGAAGGCTTGAGGTTACAATGTATTTAGTGATACAAAAGCAGCATTTTTTCAAAACCTATGAATTATCAGATTTTTTATTCAATTTGGACACAGGCTTCATGTAAGAGAAAGTCTCCCTGAGCAGAGATCTGCTTGCAAGTTTAATAGCTATTACCTGAGTTAACCACTTACCTAGCACTGGTGATGGTTTTACCAAATATTTACCATGACATGACAAGCATCAATACCTTTACAGATTTCAACATCTTTTTCCTCAATGCCTATTGCCTGACCATTAAGGCACTGTCATCTGTTTTAGGCTTTCTGTTTTACTACTTCTAGATACCAACTTTTATATTGGTAGAGTACAGTCTACGCTGATGAAACAAAAAGATCCAAAACTGCAGTACCTTTGGCAAAGTAATAGCCCAAAGGTCAGCAGTCCAAGGTTAGGAAAGAAATTCTGCCATCTTTAAAACACAAGCCTGTTGGACTCTAAGTACCTGCCCCAGCTCCTGCTATCCCAATGCATCTCAGCACAGCCATTGCACTAGAGGGTGTGATGCATGAGTTATACCTGTCAATTCCACTCATATCCCATTGATCAGAAAAGTTAACCACATGACTGGGCTTAGGTGTAAGGGAAATGTGGAACATCATTTTTCGAAAGGAATAGACATTGGTGAGCAGCTACAGTTCCCATCATAGAATTAATTATCTTGTTTTTCTTTTTTCCTGGGAAATCAGGAAGCTCAAAGTCAAATCTGTAACATTAGCTATTGAAAATAATGCTGCAAAGAACAAAGGAGTGCAGATATCTCCACAGATCTTGATTTCAATTCTTTTGGATATATACCCAGAAGTGAAATTGCTGAGTCATGTGCTAGTTCGAATTTTAGTTTTTTGAGGATCCTCCATCCTGTTTTCTATAATGGCTATACTGATTTAAATTCATATCAACAGTATACAAGGGTTCCAATTTCTCCACATCCTCAAAAACATCCTCTCGATCTTGCCTACTTCTGCTTAAGATCAAGCTATCCATGGCTTCTACCTAGAAAGCAGTCATAAGTTCTCAATTGGTCTCACTGCCTCCAGACTCATTCCTCTCCCATCCACACAGCCTACCAAACTGCTCTTGCTAAAACATGGGTCCAATTCTTCTTAAAAGCCTCAATAACTACTCATAAGCTACCAAATAAAATCTAAGCTTTTCTGTTATCTCTTGGTTTTTTGTGTGTGTTTTTTTTTTATGATAGCCATCCCAACAGGTGTGAGGTGATCTCTCATTGTGGTTTTGATTTTCATTTCCCTGATAACTAGTGATGTTGAGCATTTTGTCATGTATCTGCTGGCCATTTGTATGTCTTCCTTGGAGAAATGTCTATTCAGGTCCTTTGCCCATTTTCTAATTGGGTTATTTGGGTTTTTTTCTATTGGGTTGCAGGCATTCCTTATGTATTTTGGATATTAACCTTGTATGAAATATGTGGTTTTCAAATATTTTCTCCCATTCTGTAGGCTGATTTTCACTGTTGATTGTTTCTTTTGCTTTGCAGAAGCTGTTTAGTTTGATGTTGTCCCACTTGTCTATTTTTGCTTTTGTTGCTTGTGCTATTAGTATCATATCCAAGAAATTATTGCCAAGACAAATTTCATGAAGCTTTTCCCTGTGTTTTCTTCTAGGAGTTCTACAGTTTCAAGTTTTATGTTTAAATTTTAATCCATCTTGGGTTGATTTTTGTGTATGGTATGAAATAAGGGTCCAGTTTTATTCTTTTGCATGCAGATACCCAGTTTCCCCAACACCATTTGTTGAAAGATTGTCCTTTCCCTATTGTGTGTTCTTAGCATCCTTACTGAAGATCAGTTGACCATATATGCATGGGTTTATTTCTGGGCTCTCTTCTCTGTTCTGTTGGTCTATGTGTCTGTTTTTATGCCAATATAATACTATTTTAATTATTGTAGCTTTATAATATAGTTTGAAACCAGGAAGTATGGTACCTCTAGCTTTGTTCTTCTTTCTCAAGATTGCTTTGGCTGTTTGGGTCTTTTGTGATTTCATATGAATTTTAGGATTGTTTTTTATGTGTCTGTATTTGAAACATTTTCTATATATATTATCCCTTTCCATAGTCATGATTTTCTACTTTGATTTTATTAAACTCATTATATACATGTACTTTATTGTAAGCTGACTCAAGTCCTTTTCAGGAAGGGCTGTGGTATAAACAAACAATAAATTTGAATATGAATAATGAAAATTCTAACATTGGACACTCCCAAGGAACATTTAGCTTCAGTTTCCCATCTATGATGGAAAATGTTAGTCATCTCAAATATACCAAGCTTGAATTCCATTTAATTTAATTTGCACTATAATGATTTGCCTAACATATTACCCACTACCCATTAATGGGTTCCTGCCTTGGCTAAGGATTTGCACCATTCTAAACTACATATTCTTGGAAGGAGTAAGCATTTAAATTATTGTCAGCCATCCCTGCTGTAGTGAGAATTAGCTAAACAGATGGATTTCACAGTAACAGCTGCTAAGAAGAGTTGGCTTTGCAGAAATGTGACATAAGACCAATGAGTGTTCATTCTGGGCAGAGTGAGAAGCTCTAGAAAGGGTATCCTTTGGACACTACAGGAGACAGCGTGGTGTCTGGATGACTTCTGAGGTATGGTGGAGATGGGAGAGGGGCTTGGTGATTGTTCAGTTTTATTGTGTACTTCTCTGGGCCAAACATTGTTCAAGGGCTTCATGTGAGTGTATTACCTCATTTAAAACAAAGGGGCCCTGGCAATAAGACAGGAGAGGACCAACCGTGTGCCAGGAAACAGGATGCAATTGCTAATATTGTCTTACACTGGTTTACCAAGACCTTGTCTCATCTGACCCTCTAGGAACCCTGTTGGGTAGGTTGGATAAAGAGGAAGAAATGAGATGCTGAGAGGCCAGGTAATGTGCTGGTGACAGAGCTGCAACTCCAGCCAGGCTCTTGCCCCAGACTCATTTCACTGCACCATGACCATCCCTCTTAATTCCACATCATTTCACAAAGAGTTGGCCTTGTGTCTAAAAACAGAGTTTTTAAGTGGGGAGATAAGCAGGTTTTTAGATGAATAATGGGATAAAATGTTTCAGCATGGAAACACCATAAGTGCTTTACTCCAAGAGCTGAGAAAGAAACTCATGGGTCGCTAACTGGGGGCCCTCCCTTGTGCTTCTTCCCTCCCTCTCGGGAGCACTGTATTTACTTTGTCCTTCTTATGGAGCTTTTGACCTCCAGCCCTTAAACATTCTAAATCTTGTCCATTCTACATGAAGGGAAAGCCCTCCAATTCTGCTTTCTAGCTCAGACCTCATCGCCCTCCTTTCTGTTGTCCTTAAGCTTCTCAACGAAAGACACAATGACACAGTTCACTCCTCACATCTATTCTATCATTCCTCTGAAATGTAAAAATCTTTGTAAAGTTGTTGATTACCTCCCAATACTAAATTCAGGAGACTTTCCTTAGTCCTTTCCCCCCTTGACCTTGGGACTTTGACACAAATGGCCACTCCCTCCTCCTTTATCTTCCCTGTCAGCACCTTCTTTTCTCTTTGTCCACCTTCTACCTCTCTGAACATTCTTTCTTAGAATTTTTGTTGACTCATTTTCTCTGGCCATCTCTCAAATGTTGGGATTCCTTGGTGTTTTCTTGCTTCACTCCTGTTCTCTTCTTACTCTCTCTGCTGTACCTGGATACCTATCTCCAACTCCATCTCTAATCTCGTCTTAAATCTATATCTCAGTTCCCCTAGTTCCTAAAGAAATATCTCATTTCTTATTGGACAATGGACATTTTCTTCCATGCATGTCCATAAACAACTGAATTTCATTACTTCTGAAATTTAACTTCTTACATTTCCCCCTTCTCAATATTGCAGTTCCTCCCACATTGCCTGTATTGACTGGTAACACCACCATTCACCTAGTCTCCCAAAGGAGAAACAGGACTCCTTTCTTTCCTCACCTCCCATCCAATCATTCTTCAAATCTCACTGACTTTGCCTTCAAACCATCTCTTGGATCCTCTGTCTTCTCTTCATTCTGCCTACTACTGCTTAAGGTCAAGCTATCCATGGCTTCTGCCTATGAAGTAGCCGTAAGTTCCCAATTGGTCTCACTGCCTCCAGACTCATTTCTCTCCCATCCATGCGGCCCATCAAATTGTCTTGCTAAAAGATGGATTCAATTCTTCTTAAAAGCCTCAGTAACTACCCATAGGCTACCAAATAAAATCTTCACGAGCCAGTTCCTATTTTTCTACCTCCCTAGCCTCATCCTCTTCCATTCTTCTGTGCATTGGCCCTTCCTTCTAATCCCCTCTCCCCATTCCTTTGTTTGGTATACTCTTCTCCACTCCAAACTCTGTCTAGAATCCTGTATAATCTCTATTATATATTCACAAAATTTTCTTGATTGCCCTTAATGGAGGCCTATTCCAAGTACATTGGGACTATATAGAAAGGAACACCTATGTCTTCCTAGAGAAATCTGCACCAAAGAAGGGAATGCTTGTACTGAGGCTTGAAAGATGAGAAAAAGCTTGTTCCATGAAGCCTTCATTGACTCCCTAGGATTAGTAAGTCTACCTCCTTCTTCTATTACAATGCTGCCCTTGTACATTTACTTGTTTGTTTCTCCTGGTGGACTGTGAGTTCCTGAATGGACCGTGTTGTAGCCCTTGCAGTAGGCCAGTGTCGAGTGCAGTGCTAGTGTTTTGTAAGCCACAATCAACTTGCTAGATTGGACTGAATCAGAGTAGCCCAAGGTCACTGAGCTCATTAATGGCAAATGGCTGGTTTAAGAGAAGTGGTTCTCCATGCTCAGGTCTGAAATCTTGACCCCATTAGCACCCTGTTCCAACCTAACCTACCAACTGTCTCTGACCTTCCAAATGTTAACACTACACATCAGCACGTGCGAGATAAGTATATGCACGCCAAGTATCAACATGGCATATGGATATATAGTATATGGAAACTAAACTCGTTTCACTACCAAATTTATGGCCCTTTCAAACCTTCTGGGTTAGTTTTGAATCAAATCCAGATTTTTGAGTGTTTGAGTTCATTTTTTTTTGGCAAACATATCTTCCTGTTGTTAAGAAGAAAGCCTTTACAAAGATTATTTAAAAGTTTAACTGCTTTCTTGAACATCAGCTAGTTCTTATAATACAGGATTTTAATGGTATGAGTGTAAATGAATCAAAAACACATGGAGTAATATCCCCCTAGAATCCTCAGGCTGTTTAAAAATTTACAGGAGACATTTAAGGAAAATATAGTTTAGGTTCCATCAGATTCCAAATGCAGAATATTTTAAGATATCCCATGAGCCTAAAGTATGATTTTGCAAGCCTATCAGAGTATTACTTTATTAATATTTATGTAAGTGAACTATTTAGTAACTAGAGTTATCATGAGTGGAGTGAAACTCCTTAGGCTACAAGGTTGTATGTAAGCAAAATGGCTGCCAACAAAAGGTGAGATAGGCCTCTGACTCAGAGTTTCTAAATCTGGTCCAACTGGTAACAAAGAGAAGCTTTCTTTCAAGTTAAGTATAGCAGCCCTTTGAAAGTTGGTGCCCTTGTGTTGTTTTTTTGTGGATAGTGGGAGTGTTAGATACGGGGAGGTGTGAAACACGTGAGTGAAAGGAAAGTAATGCAGGGGTCCTACCTGCCTCTGTAATGGAAACTCTTTCTCATTATGAAACTACTGCTTGGTTTGGCACAAGTCATGTATAGGCTGGGAATAGCAGGGTAATTGCAGGTCATGGTGACCTCATAGGATTAGTTAGTTTGTATAAACATATTCCAAGTCCAGCTATGTTTCAGTTAAGCCCCGCACAGAGAAATACCAAAGCAGCCTAGCCGGGGTTCAGTGTTGCAAACTGCTTATTTATACAAGAGATCCCTAGAAGTCTACTAATTCAGGAGACAGTCATCTTAGGGACTTCATGGAACCCTATCTAGAGTGGTTACTTTAAAACCAAATTAAAAAGCAGCCTAGAGAGTGAACCCATACCAAATCTTGATGTGAAGTCAGACTGTACGTCTTTTGAAAGAATTTTCCTGTCAAGAATGCCTATTGATTTCATTTGTCCTGTAGAGATATGAACCATTAGGTGTGCTGGGTTGCGGCTTACACATTTAGGTAAGAATGATGCTTATGTGGGACACTCCTGTATCTAACATGCTTCTCTTCTTGCCTGTTGAGAAAGAGATATAGCCTTCCTGGGGTTCAAGCAGGCATTCAAAAAGCTCCTTTTGTATTTTGATATCTATAATAGAACCCACAAATGGAAGCTACTCTGGACATTGTCCAATAAACATTACTGAGCACTTCCTATGGGCCAGGGACTGGGTTACACAGACAGTAGGTACAGGTAACAGGAAAAACAATTTTAGCCCTTAAGAAACTTATAGTCTAGGTCTGGGGGGAAGAGACAGATATGTAAACAAGCCATAAACATATAATAAGTGCTGAAACAAAGGTAAGGACAAAGTGTTATGTAGGTAAAAACTTCCCAGGGAAGGAAGCAACTTGTTTTATCTGGGGAGATCAAGAAAGTCTTTCCAAAGGAGGTGATTTTGAGGTAGGTTTTAAAGGATAGTTTGGAGTTTCATAGTCTATCAAGGTTAATGGCACCAATGGAAGAACAGATACATAGAGGGGTCAGTAAGAAAAGGAACTTGTTCAAAAGGCCTCAGTAGGATTGGATTTTGATTAGTACCCTTTATGCCTCCTATTTAAAGAGTGGTTTGGTTTCGGACTTCCTTATTTCTCCAATGCCCTGCTTCTCATTTGTTCCTTTGATTTTTCTCTTGTATTTTCTCTCCTTTGACAATCTTGACTCAATCCAATTCAGCATGTATTGATATCTTACATTTTCCAGCACTGTATCAGCCCTTTGGGAGATTCAAGAGGAGGAAAACCCTGTCCCAGCCCTCTGAGGACACGTTCTGCAAGGCTCAAGTTGGCATGGTCTGTGTGTCCTCATTGTGCTGCTTTGGAAACAGGTTGATGAAGATCATCTCCTAGTCTTTTAAAGCCATCCAAATTGACAGTTGCTCAGCCTTGTCTCAATTAGGAGGTTAGTGAAAATGTCACAAAATATGCCAGGCATGGAAACTAAAATTTCCGATGTAAACTGTAACTAAAGCTGAAGATGGTGTAATACAAATCCTTTCTTATGACAAACAAATCCCCAAGAGTGGGACCACAAACTGATTCATTTGTATTTCCTACATTTTAGGATAAGCACAATTTTTCCAAAATCTGAAATTGTCTGTTGTAGGAATACATGTCTAAGGGAGACATAAATATGGATTTTCCTGGCACTAACATCTCCTATGCTCTAAAGATAAGGATCTCTAAGACTAACTTTAAAAAATCTGCTTTGTTGCATGAAGTTTCTCTATACCTTTTACTGATTAATTGCTTTTATTTTATTGATTAGTTAAGGGAGAAAAAGGCTAACATAGTTATTTGTTTGACTCAACAAGTTCTCATGTCTGAAAAGAAAAGTGATGTGAATGGGAAGAACCCCAAAATAAATTCATGTTGGCACTCACTGCTCCCCTCTACCTTAAAGAATAAAAATTAGATTTAGGAGAGTACTTGTGTTTTGTATATCTAAAAAACCTTCTGAAATAGAAAGAAAAAGATTATGCCATGGCATTCAAGGTCAAGAGAGATGACCTTGGGTCTGCAGGGCCCAGGATAGGAGCAATGATAAGACCAAGGACCTCTAGTCCCTGGCTCAAGACACCAAATTCAATCCTTCTTGCCTTAGACACACAAAAATCCAAGAAGACTTTCAAGGCAATACTTGCCATTCAAATTGTTCAGAATAACTTCCAGAATGCTCAGCATTATTGGGAGAAAGGGTGCCACCCAATGAACGTCCAGCTAAATGCTCTATTGAATCTCAACTTTTTTCTTCCCACTCTAGTCCCAGGAATCAAATCGAGTTAACAAATAGATATTAAACTATTTAACAAGTCACATGACTAAACTAAACTCCATGCTGACTGTAAAAACAAGAGGCCTAATCTCTTGGATCCATGTTTGGTTTTTGTCATAGTTTTGTTTGTTTGTTTGTTTGTTTGTTTGGGGTTTTTTTGGGTTTTGGTTTTTGGTTTTATTTTCATTCTGGTAATTTGGGCATTCACCAAATGACTAATACTCTTTGGTAATATCAGTTCATATCGAACCCAGAACCTTTCAGGGCAAGTATGTTCATGATTATTCAAGTATTTCTGTGGGATCAGCTGGTCTGATCACTTAAAGCTTTGTGTGGTCTATAAAATACTATCTCATTTGATTGTCAAAATTGATCTGTGAGGTAGCCTGAAAGGTTTGATTATTCAGAGTTCACAGATGAGGGAAGCAGACCTAGATAGGCTAATTTAGACTCAATTATACTGATTTAAACCTTAGTGAGTAGCAGAGCCGAGATTTAAAACTAAGTTTGCCCTCTCCAGGTTCAAAACTGTTCCCACTACACAGGAGGTGGTGTGTGGTCAGGGAAATCACAGGCTGGGTGTGAGCCCCCCTCTGCCAACGGCTGCCCGGCTGGGCTTGGTTATTTCACCACAGATAAGACTTGACAGAGACACCAGTGCCCCAGGCAGGATGATGACTGTCTGCCCCTTCAAACTGATAGTCTTTAGATATTCACCTTTGTTTAGTAAGGAAGTAGAGAAACTGATTTTCTAATATAACAAAAATTCAGTATTTCCTTGTTTTAAACAATATGTCCACCCCCTCGAGCTATGACTCCAGCTCCTCCAAGTCAATAGTATTAATGACCCATGTAGACTTTATCTTTGATAAAGAGTTTAATAAAATCTACTGCTTCGAGATGTGTAAGGAAGGGGGTCACATTGCAGACTGCATGGCACGCAACTTGAGAAAGCCCCTTTGGATATAGCACTCTCCCAGGTCTCTTTTCTCTCTCTGGCACTCTATTCTCCGGTCTTACACCTCCTGAAATATCTCTCCCTTTCTTGGAAGAGCACCTTACCTCCACCTCAGCTTCTCTGTCTAAACTTGCAACCTCCTTCCACAGAATAATATAAATCTTCAGTTAGGTCAAAGGCCATTTCAGTGAGAATAATAATTATGTTGAACTCAACAAATCAAAGAACCAGGGCTCAGTACTAGATTCTATCTTCCTTTGAAGGCAGTAAGGAAATTGTTAAAATATATATATAATTTTTTTTCCTGCCATATGTTTAAATTCAAATGGAAGATTAATACATGTGCTAAGCAGAAGTGGAACCAATTTACACTTCACCTGTTATGCAAGAAATCATACAATAAAATTATTCTAAGTTAACAGATACCATATTCTTGATTAATTTCAAAATGTTTTAAGTCCCTTTTAAATGGTTCTTCTGGAAGCTGCTCAATGGGATTACCCTTTCATTGAGCTCTTCTTCCAATCCTCAGTTTCCTTATCTGAAAAATGGAGAGAGTACTTACATCCCCAATCTGGTAAGAATTAAATGAGATACCCTAATATAACACATCTAATCACAGGGTCTGTTCATGATAGGAAATTGGCAAATCCGAGCCATTCCCCGCCTCACCCCCACCAACATATGCCCATACTGCTTCTCGCTTCACTCAGACCCAACTCTCATCAAATACTGTAAACTTTCTTGAGGATGGGACCTTGTCTTTTTATTCCCTGTGCTCAGGATAATGTGGCAAACACTGGGTATAGGTAAGTCATGTAATAGATGTTTCTCAGTTGACTTTCCAGATTAAATATCTATTTATCTATCTCCATCTCTATCAATATCTTCCCTGTCTCTATTTTCATGCGTGTATACATGCATATACATACAAGCATATGCATAGACATATATTAACCTGAAATTTTTTTGCAATACAAATTTATGTGACAATAAAATTATCTTTGGAGAAGAGATAAGAGATAAGAAGTCTTGGTTACTCAACATGTTGAGCCACTGGTTCTTACACCTGAGAAAAAGTTAAATGCCCATGCCCATTGAAATCTTATCTATGGTAAGCAGGACCTTAGTTCTCTGGGTTCCACTTGGAAGACAAAGTCTCCTCTTTGTAGTAATGATCTTACCTGTCTATGAAGGATAGAGGGGTCATTTGGAGTGGCAGAGACCTAAAATTCTGTTTCCAAAAAATTTTGCTGCTAGTTTTTATTAATTCTTCCTCTCTGGATGGAATATAGCTCCTATAATTGAGTTCACTATCTGACTTATGTCTTATTTGCCTTCATTCTTAACTTATCTATGGAGTACCTCATAGATTAGTGTTATGTTTTGGAAAAACAAAGAATGCTGAAAAATTCAAATGAGGCTTTAAAGAAACTCATCATTGATTTAGTAAATAACATCTTCCTACAAGAATGTTTAACTTTGGCCCTTTGGAAATAAGCATTTTTAGGAAGTATGTTATCTAGTTTGGTAATTTAATTGTAACTAATATCTTCTATTATCTTCTCTGACACAAATGCCACTGAGTTATTTCCCTTGAGTCTCAACGATATTGCCCCTGGATTACAGATGGCAAAGAAGAGAGTGATTGGAGATGAATCTGAAGAAACAGGCTGTTGTTAGGTTACAACAGGCCTTGAGTTTGGAATCTGTGTGGCTGACAAAGGGAAGTATGAGGTAGAGAACAGTGTGGGGGAGAGCTGAAGACATAAGCACAAAGAGACAATGTTAAGAGTATGGACTTCAAGGCAATAAGGAAACTTCTGAAGCATTTTAAGCTAGCAATGTACTTGAATATATTTGTGTTTTTAAACAAAGAGGATGGTTGCGGTGTGGAGAGGGTTGAGGTGGGAGTGTGGACAGGGAGAGGCCAGTTAAGAATCTGGTCCTTCAAGGCCCAGATGAGAAATGACAGATAGCAGCCTGGATCAGGCAAAGGGTATGGAGAGGGAGATGATCACGTTCAAGAGACAGGAATATCTCCTGTATAGGAAGTTCCATCGTGATTATGGATGTGAGGAGAAAGAGAAAGCAGCTAAAGATAGTGCCCAACTGAAGAGCATAAGTTATTTAGACACTGATTATCCCCGATTTAAAATCAAGGTGATTTTGAGAAGAATGGAGCCCTCTGCTAATTTCCCTTGTCACGGCTCCTCCACCAGGAGGCTGCGCACACCAGGAGCCATCTACAGGTGGAATGGGCTGGTGGCGCACTCTCCAGAGAAAGGTGCTGAGTTATTCCATGCTTTCATGTTGATGAATGACTTACCCTATGTGCAAAATTTAATCTACATGATTTAATATCATTCCACAAAGAGCTTATCTGGCTTACAAATCCAGGCCCATCGGCTTCTCCATCTCTATATGGATCCTCCATGTATTATTCAGGAAAATGGCAACCTCTGAGAAAAACCAGTATTTAGAACTTTGGAATATAGTAGGAGGTTTAGTTGAAGATGTGTTTATAACAACCGTAGAGGCCTTAAAGCCATGCACATTTACTTTTCTAGGTCATTCCTGTCCTATATTTTCATTGATAAGGAAGAGTTGGCTGTAACTGATTTCACAGGCAATTCTTAGGTTTACTCTGCCCCACCCCACTTTTTTTTCCTTTTCTCCAACCCAGAAATGAGAAACCATCATAGTTCAGTTCAATTCCTGTAAATGTATAATAATTTTTTGTTCCTGCTGACAACATTTCATGTCTAACGATTAAGAAGAAATATTGGGGCACATATTTCTTTGACAATCTAGGAAACAAATCAGTTGAAAAACTATGCCCTGAATATCTCAACTGTTTTTAAGATCGGGTCAAAGTACAGGAAGAAAATAAACTCTTGTTCAAATTCTTACCCTGCTTTGCAAAATCTCAGTTTGGAGACAGCATATTCAGGGTGAGCCCTCTGACCTGGCTTATATTCCTATTGACACATCATGAGATAATGGCTAAGTTGCTTAACTTTTCAATACAAGCTCCCCTATCTGCACAAAAGGCATTTGATGGTGATCATCCCAACAACAAGCATTTATTAAGCGTCTATTTTCGTGTATCACTGTACTAGGTACTGTATCAAGATGCCTATCCAACAGAGATATGGTAAAAATCTGTGAGATAATGAAAGTAAAATGTTTTAATGTCCTCGAAGGAATGAAACTGTGCAAAGCCAGGACATTATGATTTTAAAGTTTCATAAGAATGAAAGAGGGCCTTCACAGTTTGTACCATTTTAAAATTCGTTTAGTTGATACGGAGGTCAGGGATAATGCCAACGAGAAGAGTTAGCATTGCACAGAGAGAAACTCTGTTCAGGGCTGGAATTTATATACAGATCCCAGAGTCACAAAGGAGGTCAGGTTAAAGAGAAAGCCTGGGTAACTGCAAATTTATCATAAGCACTGGCAAAAAAAAAAAAAAAAATCAAACAAGATCATTGCATACAAAGAACATTATTCTAAGCAGATTAATATTTTGCTCTTTTCCATCCTGCTGTCTCCTGAGAAGCTGAACCTGTGGACTATATCACCCAGGCTCCTTGCCACTGGCTTCCAGTTTAGTTTGGCCAATGAGCATCACCAGCAGGAGTTCAGGAGCAGGAACAGAAGGCAATCAGAGTATTTCCTCCTGGGTCCCTGCTTTCTTTGGGTAGGTCTCTGGCAGTGACTGTAGCCTCTCCTAGGTTCCACTGGATTCAAGCAGCACTATTTCCTCCCCTTTGTTCTTTAGACCTAAGTAATAACAGCTTTCCATTGTTGCTAGTTTCTGGGTGCCTCAACATCCCTTGCTTATTCCTTTAACGTGCCCACACCTCTATAAGTAGTCATTTATCAAACTGTCGTCACTAGAAATTGCTGTGGTGAATATTGTTCTTTCCAGGATCCTAACTAATGTATACATATTACAAAAAAGTTTCTTTAAAGCCGAGAAAGACCCTTATGTAGAGTCTAACATATTTTTTACATGAAAAACAAAAATAGCCAAGTTTTCAAATCTACCACCCCACAAGATGTCCCTGAGATGTTTGGATTCTATTTATTGGAAGCTCTAGAAGATCTCACACAGGGACACCAAAATCCTCTGATGAAACAATTTTTAAGATGAAAACTCATTATGAAAATATCTTAGAAGGGGTGAGAAACCCCAGAGAATATTTTGTGACTTGTTCTTTTCCTCTACGTGGTTGATGACGTGCATTTTTAAGTTAGAAGAGAAGAAAACATTCAGTAATTCTGTCTTTTCTTAGGCAATAATGGGTTTTGCAGGTCTGGGGACAGGATTCTATCTGAGCAGTTGGAGTGTACACGGATCAGAGTTTTATGTTACTAATGGGGAACACAAAGAGCTGTCAGCAATCTGCAGTCTGGGAGGATGCTTGCTCCATCCAGAGCTGACATTTTGTGACTCACTTTACCTCCCCTCTGCACTAGTAACAAGCATACTACCAAGTGGAGAGCTATAAATGAGTCCATTTCCTGCAAATAAGATTTTAATGAGATTCTTTGGCTGGTCACACACCAACATGAGATAATAAAATGTTGATTGTTGATCTCCTCCCTTCCAGGGTTAGTGATATAAACCCTGGTCCATGTGCTTAAAACAAACCAAATTTAATTTAGCTTACAAAATTGTAATGCAACAGAAAATTAGGTCAAAATAAGTTTGTCTCAGATGGTGGTGACAGGGACTTTTACATACAGCCAAGTGATCTCCTGCAGAACCCTGTTACCATTTGATCTAGTGTTATGGACACATAGCATTTTCTAACCGTCATGCTTCATTTGGCATGCATGGGCTAACTCACTCCTCCTCGGATTAAAAATAGGGCACCGAGGTACATTAGAGAAAAGGGAAGTCACATTCCAACCCTCTCTCCGTGGGAGTTAGCTCTACATGGAAAAACATGTGCTTCCTCTCCACACTTTATCTCTGTTCTTTATTTTTAGATATTGATGGGTAAGTAGTGCACATGGGGCATGGGCGTGACCAGGAGCCAGCCAGCAGGGAGGAGCAAATGGAGGAGGGAGAAATGGAAAAACAAGCTTTTTCCCTCATTGCTTTGTCTGCTCTTTTCAAGACAAACAATCCAACTTCCAGTAGCCATGATGCATAGGGACAGCTTTAAGACTCCAAATGGTCTTGCTCATTTGGAACTTAGCCTGTTGCTTGCAACATCTCTTGTTGCTCCCAAGGTTGAAAAAAATGGAGAGAGATGAGAATAAAATATGAGAAAGACATAGTTGAACAATAATAGGAAATTTTGGTGTTAAATCAATTAATTATTGATTTCTTCATTCAACAAATATACACTAGGCACTTATTGTGTGCCAGGTAGTAATATAGACACTATGGATCCAGGGGTGGAACAATACTAAATCCCTGTCCTCAAAGAGTTTACTTTTGAGTTGGAGAAACCAACAATAAACTAAAAGACAAATCAATACATAACATGATTTGTGGTATCATAGATGGTAATATGTATGAGACTCTGTGCCAAGAATTTACTTACATCACTCTCATCTATTCCTCACAACAACTCCAAAGGCTGGGTTTATTATCTCTATTTTCTTCTGAGAAGACAAACTCAAGAGTGGAAAGGAACTTGTCCCAGGTCAAGCTGGGTGGAGCTGAGTTCAGTTCTGCTTGAACTCCCAATCTGTAGAGAACAAGGTGGGTTTGTTTTGCCTCCCGGACGGCTAACCTACTTTCTGCCTGTCCTGAAAGATGCCTTCCCCAGCTTGCCCTCTCCAAGGTCTGACCACTTCCTGCTCATAGAGTTCACTTGGCAATTAACCATGGACTGCCTTGTGAGAGCTGCCATCTCTTTTTATTTAGATCTGTTATTGAAATGTTTTATTTGTATTTAGGTTGATTAAAAGCTTGATTGTGACTCAAATTTTTGTCCCTAACTTGGCTGTAAACTCCTGGGATTAGAAACATTTTAAAGATTTTTGCCCTTTATAGCTCTCCAGAGACTCATATCATGCCTTACACACAGTAGACATTTGATATAGAGTTGACTTAATTGAGTCCCCATAGGAGGCAGCCCTGGGAATTTTCTGAGGGATCTTCATCATTATCTCAAGTCATAGATGAGATCCTTTTCTTGATTTCTCACCTCAGGGCATGTAGGGCTAAAACTTAGAGCATTTCTTTTTTTAAATGTGTAGTCTGCCTTATAACACTTCTTGGGAAGGCAAAAGAAACTGGTCTAAAGTATTTCAGTATCGCTGGAACATCAAGGAACTCTGTACCCTTAAACATTCCCTATTCACAGAAAAGAACTGATATTTGGTAGACTTACTATTAAAGCTGGGAATTTTTTTAAAAAGCACACAAAACAAAACAGGACCTGGGAACAAAATGACTTTCCATCACAAAACCGTGTTATAGTAGGAAATATTCCTCCAAGCACTGGGTTCAAACATTGTCCACTGCAAACTTTTCTAACCAACATCCCGAGCCCAGGCCATCCTGAGTCTACTTGCATCAAGACAAGGCTGCCCTTTTACAAGAGGACTCACTCTGCACCCTCACTCACATAAAATATCATTCCATTTCAACATCATGTTTCTTAAGCAAGGATGGCAGAGTCAGGCGGAACTAAGCCTTTATGGATATGTAAATACTCAGTCCAGGATCGTCTTTACTCAGAACTCACTGGGACCCAGGAGATTTGAGCAGAGAGTGATGCTGAAAGGAAATGTTTTTGAGGTGTACTGAAGTTTTATTCACGTAAATGTGATCTGAGTTGTTTTAGGTAGGTATCTCATAATTTGGGAAAAAAGAAAAGTCCATATGTAAGAGGGTTTTATGGGAGTAATGACGTCAGGATGTGAGGCAGCTCCCAGCTCCCTGCAGAGCTGACTTCTCACTCTTTTTGACATTTACTTGGTCAACATTGGAGCTACTTCTTCTCTCATTTTGGTCACCTACTTGAGAACTAGCAGTTGAAAGAAACAGTTTCAACTTCCTTGAGCCTGGCTCTAGGAGAGGGGCATGTATACATGGTTTTGCTGATGTACTCATATAAGTTGGAATCTGTTGGCTGAGTATATTGCCATGATGTGAAACCACAGAGCCCAAATTCTGTATGTATGTCTGCTGTAGGGGGAATGGTTCCAGATATCACTGATGTCCTGTATGACATCTCTGAAGACTAGGAATAAACTTGACAGCATAAAGAGCTTAGGTGTGAGACAGAGACAGGTGTTCAAATCATTAGTATTAGGGTGGTAGAGGATGGATACAAATAAGGAGAAAAATAGGGGAGCAAGTGATGAAATGCTGATCATCAACATTAGGAAGATCCTTTTTCCATTTATTCATTCAACAAACATTTCTTGACACTTGCCAAGCATTCTGCTAGGTTTTGTGAATAGAGAGATAAAAGACAATCCTTTTTTAAGAATGTTCACAAAATAGAAGTAGATATGGATAAGGCACATTTTGTAGGACCATATATGCGTTTGCCAGGGCTGCCATAACAAAATACTACAAACTGTGTGGCTTAAACAGCAGACATTTATTTTCTCACAAGTTTCTGGAGGTCAGAAGCCTAAGATCAAGGTGTTAGCAGGTTTGGGATATGGTTTCTCCTGAGGTCCCTTTCCTTGGTTTGCAGATAGTTGCCTTCCCACTGTGTCGTCACCTGGTCTTTCCTCTGTGAGGGAGCACCTCTGGTGTCTTTCCTTCCTCTCCCAGTCACATTGGATTAAAGCACCACCTTAATGGTCCCGTTTTAATGTAATCACCTCTTTAATGACCTCATCTTCAAATATGATTACATTATGAGGTATTAGGGGTTGGGACTTCAACATATGAATTTGGGGGAGAAGAAACACAATTTAGCCCATGATGGTCTATTAAACGCTTTGATAGAGGTTCCCCAGGATGCTTCAGAAGCACAGAGGAAGGGACAGTGAGAGAGGAAAGGCTCCACAGAGTATATGGGGCATAACAAAATCTTACAGGATATGTAGCAATTAGCTTGATGCAAACAGTGGGCTGTGGCTACAGATGGAACAGGTCATTAACCCATTCATGGGTTAATTGAGAACCCATGAATAATACATGGTGACATTATGTACTTATAGAGCTACATCTTATTCTCCAGTCGAAAAATTCTACAATGTTGTATGTCCTTCCAAGACAAAGATACAAAACAGGGATGCGTGCAGGTGGGAAAGAGATCTAGAAACAATAAAGGGTGTTGGCCTCAGCTGGAAGCTGAGTTTGAAGTTTAATGATGAATACAACCATAGAGATGCAGCGTTGTAAGCTGGACAGGGAAAAGACAGGGACCAGGAGAGGCCTGCCCACCAACAGTTGTGGACTTCCCACTCTTGGACGCTGTGTTAATGCAATTTTCCTACACAGTCTCTTCTTTTAGGCTCCCACCACCAAGGACCTCTATCTGATTCTCAAACCAGTAGGACCCATACTCTATTTCCTCTGTAGGGTCTTCATTGCTCAGCAGATAGAGATTTTTTCTCCTTTGCAGGAGGCTTTAGAAGCCAAAAATTTCTTCATTTGAAAAATCTATGGAGTTTGCATGGAACCATGTTGACTCTATTGAATTAACAAAATTGTAGATTGCAATAGAGAAGTAAAGAAATGAGAAATTTTCTGGCTTGTATTTGTGTCATATATTCATGATGCCTCACCAAAAAAAGTTCTCTATCTTCCCAGCTCAGAATCAATGAGGGTAATAATGATGATTTGAGTTTAAAACTAAAGTAAGATCATTTGGAGATTATGGAATATGAAGAAATTGTGGATTGAATTAAGAGTTATATTCCTCAGAGGAAGCTGCAGGTGGGTAAAACAATTCATTTGAGTTTGGTTTTGAGGATTAAAAGGGAGAAATTCCATTTTATGAGGCATTGAAAAATGTAAGCAGTATGTGATTCAAAGATGTCCACCATATGGATTTGAATGGATCAGCTTTCAGAGAATAGTGACATCAGAGAGCAATTCTCAACTTCTGAAGCCCTGTAAGCCCAGGAAGCAGGAGAAGAATAAGATGCCCTGAAATTAATTTTCCTGCTTTTATGATTTTAGCCAGTGTTTTCATTATAATATTGATACCCAGAAGCAGTTTCTTAAAAGACTCATTTTTTAAAAATAAAATCACAACAAATAATCAAATGACACTATTCATTTACTTGAATAACTGGAATACAAATTTCAAAATTTGCTAAATCATGTCAAGTTCAAATGACCAGGATCAAATGTTCACACATTCGAGTCAACTGGGGACTTTACTCAAAATTATTATAACTTTGAAATGTGCATTGAAATAAGCTTTAAGAGGAAACAGAGGTAAGACTTTGAATTAAATGTATGTAAATGTTTACTTTTTTTTCCATTTTTGCCCCTGAATTGCTATGAGATTTTGATAATTCTCTAAGTTAGACTTAGTTCATCCATTTTTAGCTATTATTACTACATCCTTAAGCTCTTTCCACATTCAGCATAGAGCCACAACACTGCAAAGTTTAATTAATTTTTACTTATATGTGAGTTTCAATCACAATGCCAGTAGGAAATTTATATGTTATCTAGTCCATTTATACAAGTTGACAAGAAGAAACCTCAGACATGAGGATGGAAAAGGCATTTCCCAAGGATATGAAGTGATATACTGGTGAGATAAACCTGAACTACAATTCTTGAGCCCTCCATTCCAGCACTTTCTCCCACCCCTGTTCTTTTCCCAGAAGATTACCCTCTCTGGATGTCTGGAACCTTTTTCTGGGTTCTCCTCCCAGCTGGGTCTTGATCAATCCAACAGGTTTGAGTTAAGAATGGGTGGAAAAGGATCATGGGCATTATCTAGGTGTGGGATTTACCACAAATCAAAGCCAAGTTCAGATGAGTTTTGTTTGAGTTGTAAGTTGTTTTTCAATTATTCATATTCCTTCTTCCCTCACAGAATAGAGAGGGAACAGGAAAACCCAATCATCATTCTAGATTCTCATATTAGACTGTGGAATAAGAACTGTCCTCATTCTCATTGCTTCTCTATCATGTGTACAGATATTATGGGCCTTTGCTTGGACAAAGTTCTATATGAAAAAGGCTTTAATTTGGGGGGAAAATTTCTTCATTTAAAAGAATCATTGTTCATCTCTAATTATGTGCATAAATAATACCAGGTGTTGTGAGGATATAAAGATATATGGTATGATCTTGTGCCCTTATAAAGCTTATAGTAGTAGAAATTTTAAGATTAAAAAAATGTAGATTTTCAATCTTAAAAAACTCCTAGGCTGCCAGTTAGTAATGGTTGCATGCTCTTCTTTTTGCATTTACTGGAAAGCGAAATCCTAATAGTTTAGCAGGAAAAGGCTTAATTGGGGTTTTCCATTGGCATCCTAGAAGGAAGCATGCACTATTTCAGACAATGCAATGAAGTTCTTCCAGCAAGAAGAAACTAGTTCAGTGCCTAAAAGTGGCTCAAGATAAAAGTTCCTGAGAGAAAGTAATTTGGGTGAGCCTTAGATGGAATCTTGAGGGACTAGCTTCCCTACTTGTTTCATAATGCCAGGAGGAAAGAAAAACAATAACATTTTCCCTCCCATTCTTCTCCTGACTTAGGTTGCTGGGATGCCTGTGACTGGCAGCTCAAAGCGTCATTGCAGCCACTGCTACCCTGGCTGCTCTTGCTGGGGTGGGGATGGGGGTGGTGAGGTGACTCTTGCTTCTAGGATCCCTCTAATTATTGTCTGAAAGTTTTACTTTCATAATGGTAAATGAAATTTTTTTTCACAAATCTGAAGTTTTTACTTCTGAACATGCAGTGCACCATTTTCCATAAATGCCTGTGTACATTCATTGCTGGTGCTTCTCCCACCATTTCCTCTAGGAGGTTGCACACTTTGGCCTCTCTCAGCCCAATCATGCCCCAAAGAGCCCATGCTCCTCAGAAGTTAGCAACCACCAGTTTCACCTTGGCAGAGTAGGCACCCATTTTTAAGCCCCCTTAGTGTATTATAAAGGAATAGAAGCAATTAGTGCAAGAGAAATGTAGGTGAGACTTGCTGTTCCATTTATTAACATAGAAACACATTCATGAAAATAGGGACAAATTTGAGGACATGAAACAGTAGGATGGTTTTAAAGAAGGCTGAAGTGTATACATATGTATGTTAAGCTTTGTGGCAACTCTGTGCAAAGTTGAAGCTATTGCAAACCTGGAATTTTAGTTTGATAAAGGCTAACTGTAGTTATTTTAAAATGAAACGATTCATTGGAATTCTTTGGTTCCCTTCTCATGATGATTTAGCAAACCTGTCTCTTTTAGAAAGAAAAGTTTAGATGTGTTCACCTAAAAAAGCCTTTCACATACGTAAAATATAAATAGAACCACTTAAATGCAATGTAGAAGTGACCCAGCCTTACAAGGATTTTCTGAGTTTGAAGTGCTCTGTCACTACAAGTGAAAAAAAGGCTTCCTGGAAACTACGTGTTTTCAAGAGCTGGCCCAGAGCTGGTCTCATCCACTCAAAGGATCTGAGCACCCCCTGTGGCCTCACCATCACCCTGCCGCAGACCAGAAGCAGAAAGCACTGTCCAAATCAAAAAAGTTCTGTTTAAATCCTGTCTGGAGGACCCATCCTGAGAGTAACCCCGGTGGAGTCAGAGGCAGACTCTTGCGTGTGTCTTTCCTTTCCTTTCCAGGGTTGATCCCTCATGTTTAAAGTAAGAGACTCTCAAAGTCAGGAAACTGGTCAGACGTCCAAACTATGTGGTGACGCTGAGGCCCCTGTGAACCGGAAACAGACATTTACTGTATCCCTTTCCAACTCAATCACTTCCAAATATCTACCTCTGGTGCTAAGGGGGGCGTTGGCTGTTGGCCCAAAGTCCAACAGACTGGGCAGAGGCAATGTACAGTTCACAAGGGTCACTTTTATTTTTTGTTTTTGCTGTTTAAAGAGAGACTTGGGTGTATAATACTGGCATATTTACAAGAGGCTGGTAAAGGGAGAGGAAAGAGGAAAAAGTAAGACTGTTTTTAATTCATCAAACTGCTGCTGATTTAGGAATAATAAACACAAGTCTGTTTCCTTGATTATTTTATAAATAGCAAATATTTGGGCAAGGAATTCGATAAGTGCGCAGACTATAGGAATTGTTTACCAAAATGATGCGTCAGAAAAAAAAACAAAAACAAACAATCCCCCAAAAAAACCCTTGAGTATGTCTGTAAGAGTCTTCAGTCTGGTTCCCAAGGTCCTTAGTCATCATTTCTCTCATCTTTTGAACTTGATCAAAGCAACACGGAGGCCTCTGAGGGGAAAGATTGGTTCCATTATGCAAAAGGCAATAAGGTAGTGCCCTTCCCAGCAGTTAATAGGCAGGAATGTTGTAAAATACCGTGTGGTTTTCAAATACCAAGGCGGAAGTTTTCTGGTTTATAATCTTCCTAGTCATCTCGACTGGCCGCCTGTCTTTCTCAGGCATTGCTGACTGTTTCCATTCTAAACCAAGCTGGTTAGGCTAGAGATCTGTTGCCCAAAGTATGCCAGACTGCTGCCTGGTGCTTAACTCGTGTGGCCCTCGGAGCCACCGACCCCGGGCGTCTCCTCCAGACCCTAGCCAAAGTTCCAGGATTTTCACAACACCAAGTTACGGAAAGAGCTGCCCAACTTAAGCCACTGACCCAAACATGCAGCAAATTGCATTTAAATGAGCAACACTGGCCTGGAGGAGAATAGAAGGCAAAATATAAACTGTGGTCACTGCATTCTTCTGATATTTAAAAATTATAATGGAAATATTTTGTCCACTGGATTTCTGGGAATTTTAGGATGGGAAAATTCTTCTGAATTTCTTGTAAGCGGGGTATCAATTTTTTAATAGAATGATGGCCAAGGGAAGTGTAATGAAGCAATGCTTTATTTATTTGTTTGTTTATTCAACAAATATTTTTGAGCACCTAGCATGGCTAAGGCTGAGACAGATTCTGAGGTGATAATTTTGAACAGTAAGAGATCAACTCAGGGAGCAATCAAAAACAGAAAATACCCACCATGTGAATCGTAGTTCTCTCAAGGTAAAGAACCTCCTTATTGTGGAAGAAGGAAAATGCAAGTGAACCATCTACTTCTCAGGCAGCTTTACAAGTCTCCCATTCCTGTGATTCGTTTTCTAGCCTAGAACGTCAGAAAGTTAGAGGTCATCAAAGCCTAGCCCCAACCATGCTCTGTCCATTGGTTTCAAAGTCCTTGAGTCCCCCAGGGACCAGCTCAGTGCTGTTTATTTCTGTGCCTGAATTGGAGGTGAAAGCGGGTATTCTCTCTGCTTCTAACATACAAAATTCTCTGTGAGGGAATAATGACTCCAGCCATGCAGCAGGGATACCATGGCCCTTCGAGACATGATTAGACTGTTTTGGTGTGGTCAGCTTTCTTGGAATGCCTCCTTAATAAATCTTATGAAGTTGGTCCCCAATCCTAAATCAAGAAAATATCTCCTTTTAATCACATTCCTCTCATGGTCTTTGAGTTTCTTGGTACATCCTGGTGTTTTGTTATTGTTGTTGTTGTTTTTGAGACAGAGTCTCACTCTGTTGCCTGGGCTAGAGTGCCATGGCGTCAGCCTAGCTCACAGCAACCTCAAACTCCTGGGCTCAAGCAATCCTCCTCCCTCAGCCTCCCGAGTAGCTGGGACTACAGGCATGCGCCACCATGCCCAACTAATTTTTTCTATATATTTTTAGTTGTCCAGCTAATTGCTTTCTATTTTTAGTAGAGACGGGTTCTTGCTCTTGCTCAGGCTGGTCTCGAACTGCTGAGCTCAAATGATCCTCCCACTTCAGCTTCCCAGAGTGCTAGGATTATAGACGTGAGCCACCGCGCCTGGCCTCTGGTACATCCTTAATTCAAATCCCAGGTTGTTCTAGGAGACTCAAGAACTCAGAACAGCTTAAATGAGGCACTGGAGGGCAAAAGACTGTCAAGTTTGTGACCAGTCATGGCAGCCCAGAAGAGGACAGGCACCTTGCTGCTGACGGATGGGATATAAACAGAGTGGAAGAGGCTCTCAGTCAACATTCTTATTTTCACAATGAAGTCTTTTAACATGATAGGTACATGTTGCACACAAACTTAATTCATTTTCTCAAGAAAATAAATTGGATTTATAAAGCACCTTTCTTTTGAGCAGCTAAAAGAAAACATACTACTGCACCTAAGACTAGTTATATTGGAGACCCTCTCTGTGAGAGTCTGACATCATGCTAACTTTAAGTGGAGGTCAGAACTGCTTTTAAACTTTGTAAAACCATGTTATACTTTTACAATACCTTTCATTTAAGCATTTATTCTCCTAGTACTTTTGCAAGGGTGTAGATAATTTATGGCTTATTTTATGGGTAAAGAAACTGAAATGGCTAACCATTAACAGGTTGTGTTTTCTCATAGTTACCCAGTAGGTAATTAATAGATTTAAGAAAACAATCCAGGACTGCAAATTCCCAGTTTCTTGGCCTTTCCCTTTAGACCTTTATACCTTAGATGATTCTAAACGTAATGTCATGAGAATGTAAGAAACCTGTACTGGGGACCCCAGTGAACTATCACCTCAATATAAAATCTCAGATAATACCATCATAGGACATTAACAGGGAGCTTAATAGTTACTGTATATGGATTTCTTTCAAATTTGGTGCTGCTTGTAGAGTGAGGTACAAGGCACTCTTGCCCTGAGCCCTTGGCTTTATAGGATGCTACATATCACAAGCACACACATTTATTAACCAACACATGGGTGCTCAGTGCTGGCACAACACATCTCATACCCCTAAATGTCTGACTGTTTGATGAACACTGTTCAGACCCCAGGGAAACACTGTTGTACTTGCCTTGCTCTATGTCCCCAGGACAAAAGGACTGTGACCAAATGCCATGGAGTTGTGTAGGCTATGTCACTGCTGGCATCAGAGATGGGCACTGCTTTGAAATGTGGGGAATAATAGGTAGCAGGACTACTTCGGTAAAGAAAAAGGCAAATTAATTAACTTGTCACTTTCAGATATCACTCCCCAGCAGCACTAGGCATGCATTTTCCTGCTCCTCTTCAAGTTCCAAGTGGTGGGTCCAGAGATACTCAGGAGTTAGTATAGTATTTACCTTAGTTTCACATGGTGACTAAGGAACATTTTACAATATGAGGCACTTTATATTACTCTTTAATTTGTACATATTAATATTTATAACTGTATCATTAGGAGATCACTGATTTCTTTATGTGAACATAAATATTAAAGCATATATTATACAGATCTCAATTCATACAGTAGGCCCCACAATTACTATATGTGGCTCTGATCAGAGGTTAAAGTATTACCTTACTGTGAGGCCTTGGACAGGTCATAATTTCTCTGGGCCTCTGTTTCCCCATTCGTAAAAGAAAAAAAGTTGAACTAGAGTCAGGGGTGGATCTTAAGGCTACAGATTCCCCACCCCTGATACTAGATGCTCTCTAAAGTGTCTTTCAACTCTAGAAATTATTGTTTAATTATTCCACTTATTTATAAATTATATGCTTCCTTATAAGCCTTATATAAACTTATACATATAAAATCTACTATAAACCTTACATAAAGCTGTTATAAACCTTATAAACCTAGTTTAAGAATATAAACCCTTCTTATACCTCATTTTGACTATCCAGCCTCATTTGTTCATTCATCAGGCATTTATTGGGTACCAACTATATGTCAGACATGCTGCTATATTTTGGGTACAAACATAGCAATGAATAAGTCACAGCTTATGTCCTCACACATTTCACAGAACAGTAGATACATAATTAGGTTACTGTCTTAGTCTGTTTGGGCTGCTATAGCAAAATACCTGAGGCTGGGTAATTTATAAACAACAGAAATTTATCACTTATAGTTCTGAAAGCTGGAAAGTCCAAGATAAGGCACGAGCAGATTCAGTATCTGGTGAGGGCTACTTTCTGCCACATAGAAGGTGCCTTCTTGCTGCATCCTCACATGGTGGAAGGGGTGAACAAGCTCCACCTCACTCTTTTATAAGGGCACTAATCCTATTCATGAGGTTGGAGCCCTCCTGACATAATCACCTCTCAAAGACCCCGACTCTTAATACTGTTACTATGGGGGGTAGATTTCAACATATGAATTTTGGGGGAATGCAAACATTGAGACCATTGCAGTTACTATGTTATTATATGATATTCAAGTTCAATGAGAGCTGGGCCTGTAGAACTAGGGGGCCCACGTAAGCCTGGTTACCTTACTTCTCCTAAGGGATGGTGGTCCAGGGAAGACTATTTGGAAAAGGTGGTGTATTTGTTGAATAGAAATGGATAAGCAGTAGTTAGCCTTGCTGAGAGAAAGGGGAAAACTTCTCTGCTGGAGAGGGCTGCAGCAATAAAGGCACACAGATGAGAAAGAGCATTTTGAGGAGGAATAATATAAGCATGTTAACATAATGTACAATGTGAGGCATAGAAGCACTCCCATGAGCCTGGAGCAACAGACAGAGATGATACTGAGAGCCTTAGATGGGCTTTGTTCTATAGGTGATGGAAAAACTCCAAAAGGTTATGAACAGAGGAATGCCATAATAGATATGGTGGTAGGTGGATCATGATTTGACAATGGTCTGGAAAGATAAATTAATGAATGCTGATTAGAATCAGAGGAACAAGTTAGGGGGCTACAGACATCATCCAGGTGAGAGACCCTGAAGACCCAAAGTGGGGCAGTGATGTACAAACAGAGAAGTGGGGCAGGATTGGAGATATATTTTGAAGAGTGACATGGGTCTGTTTCAGTACTAACCAAATTCAAAGTGTCCATTCCTACATTGGGCTGTCTGATTTTCCCAACATGAACAGCAGAAAGAAAACTTTACCTGCTTTGTGTTCACAGATTTACATCTTTAAGATTGTGCTTACCTGTAAGTTTCATACAAATACAAACTATTATTCTTATATTATGGTGTACACATTGAAAGAGGAACATGGATACCCCACATTCCTAGAGGATCATTCATTCATCCTCATCAGCTTTGGAAGCTGTGAACAGATGATGCCTGGTTCTTATCTTGTCAACCTTCATCCACTCTAAAAGTGCTTTTGTGGAGGGGAGGTTCGCACCATTCAACAGGACTCATCCCATACTCCACATAGGTTTTCCGTTTTCTACAGAGATGACCTGTTCACACGTAGGAACAGCAAGCAGTCACTTCAATTTAGGCATCTGTAACTCTCTATGCAAATGAGTCAGCAACAGAGGACTGAGTTTTCTTATGAAAGGCAGATGCCTTTAAAATTCATGGGGCAAGTTCTCAACACAGCAAATGGGTTAAGACTGCCCCAAATTCTCTGAAAGCAACTGAAGGGTGTTGGCAAGTTCTGGCCATCCTGGGAAGGCAAGGGTTCCACCAGGGAATCAGCAGCTGCCTTCAGGAAGCTCCAGAGGGAAGGCAGGTTGTGGTCCCAGCTAGAGCATTGCTGTCCAAATGGCATTTAGAGGGGTCTGTGATTTATGCAGAGTTATATAAGATTGAAGGCACTTTATGAAATCTGTTCCTACAATTACATTTCCTAGGAATTACTAGGGATTAGAATGTCACTATTCTCAGACACTCTGCCACATAGTTTTCTGTAAACAGTTTATACAGAAATAAAGGAGAGGGAATGATCAGTTGCCAATTTGTGTGAGCTTTTCCATACAGAGGCTCACAATGGCCAGTTCCTTCTGATTTATGTACCAACTCCCTCTAGCCAGCTGGCCAGCAGTCATCCTGACTCCTTAGTACTTTCAGAACATTTTAAAAGTAAGCCCTAATAAAAGGCTTCCTTTCTATTATCCCTGTCCTATGGGATGAGGAAAATTCCCCACAGAAATTGTACACATTTTGCAGAAATCATAAATTCTGAGGGTGACATTTTAATGTCCCAAAGTCAGTGCATGATAAATGTCTCTTATAAGCTAGAGCATTTCTGGGATGTGTTGACCTTTGCTTTCTCTCCAATAGATAGGTTTTTCTCTCTTACTCAAGGCTACTATATAATGGTTTTAATTTCTATTCACCAAAATTTATGATCAAAATTCTTCTGAAATATTATTTGGGTTTTTTTGATGGCCTGAGAGGATGCTCAAATTCAGTGACATGAATCATTTTATTTTTCTAGCACTGAAGAATTAAAAACCAAATATCACATTACAAAGTGTTATAGTGTGGATATCTTACATAAATTGCAATTCAATGAATAAGAATTCAAATACACACATTATTTAATATTGTTATTTATCTCTCTCAGCCTACAACGTGCATGCACACACACATGCACAAATAATTTTGTAATGACTAAAAGAATCCACTAAGAATCTGAGATTCTTTATTAATAATCTTACTTATTACTAAGAATACTCTTTCTGCTATTAAAGTTGGATTTTCTGTTCCAAAGAAGGTTGGATATATTTTATTGCTTGCTTGACATTAGGGACAATTTCAGCAACACTAAGGTCTCTTGATCTGTTTGGCCTCCTTATTCCCTTTCCAACCAGGTACACACACTCTGCTATAGGCATTGGGGCACCAAACGGGTCCCATACCCAGGAACAGGTCTCATTGCAGCCTGGCGTAAGAAGAGGTTCACATGGAGATCCTGATAGTGAGTCCATTGAAGAAAATTTGCTATGGGTCTGCTGAGCACTTGAGCTCTTGGGATAACTTCTCTCCAAGAGGTTTTCTGATTGGAGCAGAAGATCCTTCAGCCGTCCATGTATTGAGTGTTCACAATGCACCAGGCAAAATGCACACTGTGGTTGCACAAGGCAGACATTGTCTCTGCCCTCCTGGAGTGGACTAGGGTAGCTTCGGGTTAAATGCCCTTTTGTCCTAATTGAAAGAACATTCTAGCACTAAATTTTAAAATAGTGCAGAAGTATTAATATACATACAGTGTATAAAAAAATACACAGAAATAAACAAGCAGATATGCATACACTTGTATGTGTTTTAAAAACATTCCAAAGACCAGAATATTACTGTGTGGTGGAGAAGAGAATGGAAACACTTTAATTTTCAATATATATCTGTCTGTATTCTTTGCTTTTATTCTGTGTAAAGCTTATAATTTTAAGGAAGTCTAGTCTTAAAAACTGAACAAAGTATGTTTATAATCAAACATGTAGAGATATATTGTTGAATAGAATAAAAAGGCAATTTATTAGTATATCAAGGAAGATCCTATTCTTATAAAAAATCATTGGATAGATAATCTGTGTCAGAAAAATTGAGGATATAAAACAAATTGCTAATGAAAGTTATTCCAGGGGTTACAATGAAGGGGAATGTTGCGCATTGTCTGTTGTTGTCTGTTGCACATTCTTAAAATATTTGACTATTTTTTCAATGAGCATGAATTGATAATCAGAAAAAATAAGATTTTTAAAATATTGTGATATGATTTATGCCAAAAAACCTCACTTAATTCATCTTCATTTAAGTGATAAAATATCTTAGGGAATATTAGAAGAAAAAAATATATGTATTTGTTGGTAAAGGACCATAAGCATAAACATTCACCAAGTCCTAGTTTTTCCAAAGCTCCATAATTCTCTTATGCCCTTTAAACTCCTAAATGAGAGAGCTTTCACATAATTCGTCAGGTTCAGCTTGGAACCAGTCCCTCTGTGGGGGTGTTCATTGAGGAAAAGGCCTGGGTGGGGCGTGGTCCAGCAGTGGGTATGCAGATTCCAGGTGGGTCATTGACCTCCCACTGTGCCACCTCTCCACTGGCATACACTAGGAAAGATATGTAATTAGGCTGAGGGGCGAAGGGCCCTGTCTCTCTTAAACGCTTCAGCTTGACCTTGCACCCCAAAACCTTTGCCATTTTGGGGGCCTCATCGAGATGTATTGAACAAATTCAGTTTTCATTTTACTCATTTGAAGGTTTTCATTTTGAATTGACCTGAATCTGGGTCTCAGCCCCACACACAACAGCAAGCTCCTGCACGATGGAGTCTGCCTTGGCAGGCTTGTGTGTACTTTCACTTCCCACCCGGATTCCTGAGTACAAACCAGTGGGAGATTGCGTCAGATGCGCCAAGGCAGACCAATTAGACAATCCTGAAGTCCCCTTGGTGACACAGCATGCGTGAAAACCTGTTTGTACCATATCACATGGCTAAATTTAGATGTAGTCTGAAAAGAGGCAAAGAGAATTTAAGTAGATCAATCCAAGAATACAGAAAACTTGCCTGGGCCAGTTAGTCTGCACTCATTTTGTAATGCAGACAGAGGAGGAGTTAATTCCAACCTCAGCTAGTTGCAACACAGTCCTTGTTGCCATGAAGTTACTCTGAAGAAGGAAGTGCCTTCTAGGTGCTAGCAGCTTGTATCTGCCAAGCCCACACAAGATGTAAGCAGGGAAGGATAATTGGTACCCTGAAAAACAAGTCGGTTATCCAGCGCTGAGTTACTGACAATATCATGTGAGTGCTTCTGTGAGGGCAAATAACAAGAATACAAATAAAACCAAAACTCCCTAAAGAGGCAAGTATCAACTGCCAAAGTATTGTTAACGGTACTGAATCATTCATTAATGAAACATTAATGAAGTATTTAGAATTAATGAACTACTTAGAGCACAGGAATCAGATGGACCTTTAAATTTATGTTAAAAAATTGGACTCTTAGGATATATTGTGATCTTATAGATGACTCTGAAGCTTTAAATGACTTTAATAGTTGATACCAACAAGAGCAACGTTATCCATTTAAGATTACTTGGTATTTTGGAGAATGTCAGAGATTCTATTTCCCAAGTAAAGACGGGAAAAATTCTCTGGGCATGTTAACCATTATTTACTTTTAGTAGAGCCAGTCTTCTCCAGAGTCTTTGCAGATAGATATTTTTATTTTCAGAATAGAGTCTTTCCACTCCTGAACTCAGGCTCAAGAGTTACAATCTAAGATGTTCTTAAAGCTTTTCACAGGTTGGCACCTCACATTGCTTCACCTGATGATGAGTTCATTGGTAACACCTCAAAAAGGTAGAAAGAAGCAAAGATAAAGGCAAGGTACACAAGATAGTGGAACACAGAATAGAATTCCAAAAAGCTTTGGAAGATATAGAAATCCAAGTTGCCCTAGGAGAAGACTGATGAAAAGAAATATATACAAGAATAAAAACAACAGGCACAGAAAGTACCCGAGTGCTTTGGTAAGAATGTCAGTTACTGGGTTGCTTCATACATATGCACTGAAACAGAGGATTTCACATCTCAGAACCCATAATATTCATCTCTGATTTGATCTCAAACAAAGCATTGAAATGAATTACAGAAAACAGGACAAAAAGTGGAGCCCAAATAAAAGAAAAAGAAATAAGTGTTATATAAGAAAGTAAAAAGCAATCATATAAAGAATTGTCATGATAAATTGGATATAATTTTATAACTGTACCTATATATATTTTATGTTAATAATCAAATATGTAAAACATAGCAATTTTATCAATATCCCTTAATTTTTTGCACAGAATTCTTTTAAAAGTCAATCATTTCCAGACATATCCCTTCTGCATCATTATGATTTGTCTTCTACACCCCAAAGCCCCTAACAATCAAAGTTGGGGGTTTCATTTGTAATTCTGTTCTTCAGCCACATGTTCACAATGAGAAGAATCAGTGAAGGGTGGAAGCAATTTGAAAATGAATTTGCCAATTAAAAAAAAAAGCCATAATTCAAAATATGAGATAAGTGAAAGGGAAGCATTGCCCTGAAAGAACACTCATGTACTCGCTTGCACGCTCTCTCTCTCTCTCTCTCTCTCTCTCTCTCTCACACACACACACACACACACACACACAGAAAAGAAAACTATATCATTAGGCAAGTTAGTTCACTTTCCAACAACAAATGAGTCATTAATCAGTTCCTATGCCACATATATTACAGGACTTGATGTAAAATAGTATTTATCTTTCAACAACAACAAAAAAAGCCCCTAAGGTTTCACATTACCTCAGTTTTCCTCTAAGTTTCTCAGTGTGCTAAACTAGCTCTTACCTTCCAGAATAGCTGATCTGAGGAACTTGAATAGACAAGGAAAAACCACCAATTATTTTTCTGCTTTGCACAAATAATAGCTACAGCTTCTCCTCTTGCGCAAGGCCTTTTCTCCTTTCCCTTTCACTGGGAGCTAATAAATAAACAAACAAATAAATTTAAAGGAATAATTACTCAAAGACTCTGTAGAGCTGGGTATGGGCCAAGATGCCGCCTAAAACTTTAGAAGAAATATTTTAAAAAAATACAGCAAATAGTGACTCAACAGTTACCTCAGGAAGTGACCAAGACCAGCAGCATTATATCTGGGGTCTGCTAGTTCTGTTTTACTTGGGGAAGGAACTTGTTATAAGGTAAACTTTTTCTGTCAGGGCTTTTCCACAGGAGTGGGAAGGAGCTTTCTGCCCCACATGGTCTGGTGAAGCAAATGTTTAGGTCTCAGTTTCTTTATTTTAAAGGTGGAGGTGACAATGCCTTTTGCACTAATGCAGTCCATTTTCGTGAGGGAAAAATGGGATGTATGGGATGTGCAAAAGTACTTTCAAAAAACAAAGCACTGCTTGAATGCCAAGTAGCTTCATGAACAAATATGGCACCTTCCTCTGATTTCCTTCTCTCACAAATGCCATCACAGAGGTATCACCTCATACCTGTTGGGAATGGCTATTACCAAAAAGACGAGAGATAACAAGTGTTGGCAAGGATGCGGAGAAAAAGGAACCCTTGTACGCTGTTGGTAGGAATCTGTATTCCCACTGGTGCAGCCACTGTGGAAACCAATATGGAGGTTCTCAAAAAATTAAAAATAGTACTACCATATAACCCAGGAATCCCTCTTCTGGGAATATACCCAAAGTACTACATAGAGATATTTCTACTCCCATGTTCCTTGCAGCATTATTCAAAATAGCCAAGATACATAAACAACCCAAGTGTTTGTTGACAAATGGATAAAGAAATTGTATATTTATGTATATACACACACACACAGGAATATCACTCAGCCTTAAAAAGGAGATCCTTCTATTTGCAACGACATGAATGAAACTGGAGGGTATTCTGCTAAGTGAAATAAGCCAGACACTGAAAGAAAAATATTGCATGATCTTTCTTATATGTGGAATCTAAAAAAAAGTCAAATAAATCAAAAAGAGAGTAGAATAGTGGTCACTAAAGGTAGCAGGGAGTTGGGGGAAGTGGGTGGAATAGGGTGATACAGGTAAAAGCGTACAAAGTTGCAGTTATGTGGGGTGAATAAGTCTAGAGATCAAATGTACAGCATGAGGACTGTAACTAATAATATTGTATTGTATACTAAAAATTTGTTAAAAGCATAGACTTTACATGTTTTTACCCCCCCCCACACACACACAAAGGTAAATATGGGAGATGATGGATATTAATTGGCTTCAGCATAGTCATCATTTCCCCACGTATTTGTATATCAAAACATCATGCTGTACACCTTAAATATACACAATAAAATTTTTTTAAAAAACTCATTCCTCGTCTATGCACTGCAAATTACAGTGTCATGGACATCTGGGCACTTAATAAGTCTTGTATGATGGTCATAATCTACTTTCCTACACAAAGAAATTCATTATCGCAAGGCTTGATTCTAGAGTGACTTCCTTTTTCATGTTGGAATTTTCCTTCCCATCAAGAAGGCAACATGTTCTAGAAGTGTTTGATAGATCCACTTTAAATGTAATTTAACCATGTACTATTTAATGTCCCCTATGCACGTTCTATCTAATTCATAGTCTATTGAATTGGAAGCTGCCCTAACCACATTCCACTGGGTTCCTGTCATATGCAACAAACTCATACTAAATTCAGTTTGGTTAAACTGTTGTTCAGTGGACTTCTCAATCATAGCCATAGTAAAGTATCCTAGTTCTCAGCTGAGTACAACAGTCAGTTATAACATTCTGGGAAAATAGTCAATTTAGTGTGTGATTCATGTTGGAATAATGCACTGCTTTCTAGTAAGAGATTCCTTGGAGTTGTGTCTACAGTTTATTAGCAGCAAAATTTTACAAGAACATTTTGCTGGACAAAAATTCCCTTCATAGCTGTTGGAAATTGAGTTTTCACAAGAATCTTTGAATAACATAGACATCACTGAAGGATGGCCAAGTTCAGTGCAGTCATCTCACATAATTTTCCAATTCTTGAATAATAATATTCAAAGCTGAGGTTAAGATTCCATTGCTCTCAAATGTGGTTTTTTGTTCTGGGTTAGTTTATTTTTTTCCCTGAAGTTTATCACATTTTACATCCTGGGAATGGAACCACTGATCTTCCGTAAGAGAACATTTTTAATGATCTTGGTAGTTCTTGGGATGCTTTTTGTCTCATGATTAAGCAACAGACTTACAAACACAAGCATTGTGGGCTAGATTCCCAGATTTTCCCCTAAGGTGCTATAAAAGTTTAAGCCAACCATGTGCTGTACGCATGCCTCAGCTTTCCCATCTGTGAAATAGGAGAACAGTACTGATCTATAGCACAGGACTATTCTTATTCTTTAGGGAGAGAATGTTTACCAGTGTGAAGTGCTACTAGATTATTAATGCAAAATATTTTATTTTGAGGAGGTGAAATTTTTGTGGGGTCCTAGCATTTTGGCATTTTCATCTAGG
Organism: Cheirogaleus medius; assembly: GCA_008086735.1. NCBI lineage: Eukaryota > Metazoa > Chordata > Mammalia > Primates > Cheirogaleidae > Cheirogaleus > Cheirogaleus medius. The sequence continues at coordinate 57,945,109 of VBSM01000361.1, read as the reverse complement.
AGAAAAGTCTTTATGTTAAAATGAGAAAAATGTACCATTTTAAAAATCATAGAAAAGAGAAGCAAGCTTTTTGTTGTACTGAGATAACAAATAACTGTCAGAATTAGGAATCTATCTACCTACAGGGAGTGGCTAACTTTGGAGACATTTCCAAGAATATTTATACTTCACATCATTAACCCTGACTCATACCAATAATTCTGGCAATATGTGGTACCTGCAAAACTAAGGAATGTGGAGGTTTGGGGCTTTGCCTTAATAGATGATGTACGTGTAGGAGATAGAACTAGGAACACAGTCCATTTTCCTGTGTCCCAGACTTGTATGCAAATCTTTACACTTGGTATTTCATGTCAGGTCTCCAAACTGCATCTTTTATGGAAAGAAAGTGTGAATGTTTCCTTAGACACACTTAATATGCCCCAGCTCTGTCACTTTACCCTATCACCACCTAAGGTGGTTGAATTTCTATGGTGTGATATACAACATGGAATCATCATATCCTCTGTTAAATAAAATTTTGGTCTTTAAGTATTAATATATTGGTAAATGATCACTGTACAACAGACAGAAAAAGCTGTTGGCCAAAAGACACAGATCTAATAGAGAGATTTAATAGAAAGATTTAAGTCATGAATTCCTCCCTGATTTTTCTCCATCATAAGGCTGGGTGAGGCACCTTTCCTCTGCACACCAGAGCTCCCCACACATCCCTCCATCATTTGCATCTGCTGCGTTGCTTGGTCATTTTGTGTATAAGTATCGGTTTCCCTTACTAAACAGAGAGCATTGCCATAGAGCCAGTACACCGCTGATATACAAAAACTATACGGTCTCTTTTTTCTTCTTTTGGCCACCCCTTTCATTAATTTATTAATTCATTCATTCTTTTATACAACAAATAAAATGTTTTTTTGAGCACCTACTATGTGCCAGCCATCTGAATGTATTATCCCATTTAACCTTTACAACTCCACCATCACTGTCATTTTAAAGATAAAAGAAATAATCTGAGTCACGGCACCAGAAAAAAAAAATTATTTAAAAGAAAAAAAAGGAAATAAGTTAGGTCACTTGCCCAAGTTAAGTGAGCCAAAAAGAAAAAAAAAGAAAGGAGGAAACCAAGACTTAAAATTTTTAAATTAGATCTCTCTGACAACAAAGTCAATGCTTTTTCCCCTCCATCTTGTTGTTTCTCAGGCCTAGGTTGTTACATAAAATGCAATGGAAATGAAAATGATGATTAAAGAAGAGTGGGTGTGGACTTTTGATCTGGGAAGACCTGGATGGCAATATGAGGTAGGAGGTTTCGGCACATATAGTAACTGACAGCAGCATGTACTGAATGTATTTTCACAAACCTTTAAATAACCAGCACAGCAGGTCAGTTCTGTTAAGTGAACGTCACTTCAGAGACATTGGAAACTAATCAAGTTTCCAAACTAAGGGCCTCAACAAAAGAACCCCCAAAATACAGAGCCTGGGGAAAAGGCTAAGGTTAGGGATGGGAACCAGGGCCCAGTTTCAGGGAAAAGGTTTAAAAGTAAAAAAACAAAAAAACGGCCCTTAAGGCTGATCTCTGCAGCTGGAAAAGGAGAATTCAAGACTTACAGGAACAGGTACCAATTAACATTTGGCAGGAAGGCAAAAAAAAAGCCGTAGGAAAATGCCAAGGATTTCATCAGGATAAACTTGTATAAGAATGTTAAGTTCAAGAGCACCATATGGCATTTTCTGAGGCACTTGGTATTATAAACAGAGATTTCTGATACAGGCATTTCCTCAGAGACAGAGGAAAAGTCATCTGCAGATTTCTATTTGAAAACTGATAAGTGGCACCAAAGAAAGCTACACACGAATGACCATGTCCTTGTAGAGACATGGTGAAATGAACCAGACAAGGAAGCCAATTCCCTTCCTCTGCCTGGCTTTTTCTCTTTGGTCTACTTCAAACTTACTGGTAATATACAAGCTCAAAAATATAAACTTTTGGCATCTCTCAGGAAACCCACTTTTCATGTCTTTTTCCGGAAGCCGTCCCTTTATGAGACTGGAAACTTTTTCTGCTATCTTTTACCTATCAAAGAAGAGAAGATTAAGACTTTCTCCTGGCCAATGTACAGCATAAGCAGAAAGCTTCTGAAGCTCTTTGAGTTATTTAGAAGAAAACATTGAGAGAAGTTTATTTCCATTCATGTTTCACTCATCTTTTCAAGACGCTAAAAGTAGGGCATTTGTCTCTCTCCTTTGTACACAGAAGTCTCCTGTACTTGTCCTTCCTCACTGATTTCCTTTGTCCTGTTTCCCTTCCCCACCCCACCTCCTCACCCAACCCCAGACAGCAACATCTTACGTTGTCTTTGTTCCCTTCTTAACTTCCACCTCTGTGTATTCTTCCATATGGTTTCATGTGCTTCAAATAAAAGCCCATTGTCCATTTGACAAGTCACTTTTCTCATCTTTTATATTTCTCCTCATGAGTCACATCCCTTGGAAGTCCATCTTCCTTTTGGAGTGTCTTTCCTTCTGAACCACTTCAGATCCTGAAATGATGAAGAGAATCACAACAATGCCATATTTTCCTGACTTTTTTTGTCACGTAAACACTCTCAGAAAACTTCTTCGCAGAAGTTTTCCATTCTTTTCCTTTCATGATGTCTTTGAGGGACTGTTGTGATGAACAAAAGCACATTTATTTATAAAATGCATTGAAAAGTCAAAGGAGCCCATACTGTTTCAGAACACAGATGCAGCGAGAAAGACCTATGCTAGACTTGTCCACCGCAGAGAGGAGACAGACCCCACTGCGGATGTCCACACGACTGAAAAGACGGTATCTAGCCTAACTGTTAGAAGCACCACCTGTGGAATAAAACAGATCTGGGTTTGAGTCCCAGCTTCAACACTTCCTAGCAAGTTAATCCCGCAAAGCCTCAGATGCCCCTTCTATAAAATGGGAATAATAATATGACTCATGGCCCTGTAGGGAAGTTGAATTGAGATAACACGTGTGAGGTGTTCAGCATGGTGCCTACTGTATACACTGAATGTTCAATAAATGGGAATTATGATTATTAGATGCTAAAAGGGCATCCAGGGGGTGATGTTTAGGGAGGCAGAAAGCAGCACACACTCTAACATAAAGTAGCAGGCATTAGAAACAGATGGGGGTGTTTCTCTACTCAAGGGAAGGCAACCAATTGGCCCAGAGGAGCTGTGGAGACAGGCAAGTTAAGGTTACTGGGAGGGACTCAGGCTCAGCACCTGAGTCAGGGGTCCCCAGGTAGGGACCAGGTCTCACAAAGCAGAAACTCATAAATCAGAACAAGGGTCAAGATCATGGCCAGATGAGTTCTAGGGATGCCTCCAGGCTGAGTTCCTCCTTAGGTCCCTTCTGCCTCAGACCAGAATTGGTTTCAAGACTAGGATGGGCTGGTGTCCCAGTAGTCCGCTGAGGGGCATCTTTCTTTT
>VBSM01000361.1:57888534-57934590 GCA_008086735.1 Cheirogaleus medius | reverse complement strand
GGTATATGCCCAGTAATAGGATTGCTGGATCAAATGGTAGATCTACTTGTATTGATAAAGCCACATATTTACAGCCAACTGACCTTTGATAAATCCAACAAGAACATATATTGAGGAAAGGACACTCTCTTCAATGAAATGGTGCTGGTAAAATTGGATTGCCATATGCAAAGGAATGAAACTGGACCCCTATCTCTCACAATATATAAAAATCAACTCAACATGGTTAAACACTTAAACATAAGACTCAAAACTATAAAAATACTAGAAGAAAACCCAGGAAAAACTCTTCTGGACACTGGTCTAGGCAAAGAATTCAAAAGTATAGGCAACAAAACCAAAAATAAACAAATGGGACTTAATTAAACTAAAAAGCTTCTACATGGCAAAAGAAATAATCAACAAAGTGAAGAAACAACCTGTTGAATGGGAGAAAATATTTGCAAACTATTTATCCAAAAGGGGAGAAATATCCAGAATATACAAGGAACTCAAATAACTCAACAACAAAACCAAATAATCCCATTAAAAAGTGGGGAAGGGCTGGGTGTGATGGCTCATGCCTGTAATCCTAGTATTTTGGGAGGCCAAGGTGGGAGGATCACTTGAGGCCAGGAGTTCAAGACCAGCCTGGGCAAAAAAGCAGGACCCCATCTATAAAAAAAAAAAGTGGGCAAAAGACATGGAATAGACATTTTTCAAAAGAAGACATACAGATAGCTAACATGTATGTGAAAAATGCTCAACATCACTAATCATCAGAGAAATGCAAATCAAAACCACAATGAGATATTATCTTACTCTAGTCAGAATGGTTATTATTAAAAAGGCAAAAAATAACAGATGTTGGTGAGGATGTAGAAAAGAGGGAACTCTTATATGCTGTTAGTGGAAATGAAAATTAGTACAGCCTCAATGGAAAACAGTATGGAGATTTCTCAAAGAACTAAAAATAGAACTACCATTTGATACAGTAATCCCACTATGGGGTATCTACCCAAAAGAAAAGAAATCATTATATCAAAAGGACACCTGCACTTGTGTGTTTATTACAGCACTACTCAAATTTGCAAAGATATGGAATCAACCTAAGTGTCCATCAGTGGATGAATGGTTATAGAAAACGTGATATATATGCACAGTGGAATACTATTCAGCCACAAAAAGAATAATATGTTTTTTGTAGATGGAACTGTAACTCATTATCCTAAGTGAAACAAGCCAGGCACAGAAAGACAAATATTACATGTTCTCACTTATATGTGGGTGCTAAAAAATGTGTTCACATGAATGTAGAGAGTGGGATGATAGATAATGGAGACTCAGAAGCGTGAGAGAGTGAAAGGGGAGAGGATGATGAGAAATTAGTTAATGGGCACAATATAGTATATGTTATTCGGGTGATGGATACCCTAAAAGCTCTGACTCAACCATTGTGCAATCTATGCATGTAACAAAATTGCACATGTACTCCATATATTTGTACATCTAATTTAAAAAACATTTATTATCTCATAGTTTCTGCTGTTCTGGAATCTGGGCATGACTTAGCTGGGTGCCTTTGGCTCAGGGTCTTTCACAAGGCTACAATCAAGGTGTTGGCTGGAGCTCAACTGGAAAAGGATCCCTTTCTGAGCTTACTCATTGGCAGGATTCAGTTCCTTGCTGGCTGGAGATATCATTTCCTTGCCAAGTGGGTGTCTCTGCAGGACAACTTACAACATAGCAACGGGCTTCTTTGAGAATAGGTCAGCAAGAGACTGAGAGGACAAACAAGATGGAAGACATGGGCTTTTATATCCTAATCTTGGAAGTGATACTCAACTTTTTCTTCATATTTAACTCGTTAGAAGCAAGTCACTTCACACACTCTACACTCAAAAGAAGAGAATTACACAAAGATTTGAATGCCAGGAGGTAAGAAATCATTAGGAGCCATCATATATGCCAGATACCACAATTATCATTCGTAGGTTCTTACTTCTTCCTTATGATTATGTAGGCTCTGACTATAATTAGAAATGGAGTCTTCTGGAAGAAACAGTAAAAGGCCTCAGTAAAGGGCAGTACTTCAGTTTTCTTGTGGTTCAAGATTCTAGGTAATTAGTAGACATTCCTGTCCAATGGTTTTGGTGCTTCCCAAACCATTATCTTAATGATCAGTGGATATGGAACCAATTCTACAAAGACTGGCAAAGATAAGCCATCTGTGTCCAAATTAAATGATGTTAGCTATCTATTGTATTAGCAATCTGTCTTGGTATTAGTTACTTGCTATATTAGTTATCTATTGCTGTATAATAAATTATGCAAACTTGGTGGCTTAAAGCAAATGAACATTTACTTTCTTATACAGAGTTCTGTGGGTCAGGAATCTGGGAGTGGCTTAACTAGGCTATTCTGGTTGGTGTCTCTCAGGAGGCTGTGGTCAAGATGTTGGCTAAAGCTGCAATAATCTAAAGCTGTGGTCCCCAACCCCTAGGCCATGCACTGGTACAGTCCGTGGCCTGTTAGGAACTGGGCCACATGGCAAGAAGTGAGTGGTGGATGAGTGAGCAAAGCTTCATCTGTATTTACAGCCATTCCCCGCCATTCACACCACTGCCTGAGCTCCACCTCCTGTCAAATCAGTGGCAGCATTAGGAACGTGAACCCTACTGAGAACTGCACATGTGAGGGATCTAGGTTGCACGCTACTTGTGAGAATCTAATGCCTGATGATCTGAGGTGGAGCTGAGGCAGTGATGCTAGCCCTGGGAAGTGGCTGCAAATACAGATTATCATTAGCAACGAGGTTTGACTGCACAGAGACCATAATAAATCAATTGCTTGCAAACTCATATCAAAGCCCTGTCAGTGAGCAGCAAGTGACAATTAAGCTGCATCTGGTGGCAGGCTTTATAGTGGCAAGTGAGCATCTTACTTCAATTGTACAACTGCATCTGGAGGCAGGCTTTATAGTGGCAAGTGAGTTGATGTACTTCAATTGTACAGCTGCATTTGGTGGCAGGCTTTAAGTCAGAATCCGACACTTATTCTGCGTGTGGCCCACTCATTATTTTATTTACCACTTCCATCCATTCCTCTTTCCCACACTGCACACTTGTCTCAGTCACCATGTTGGTAAGCCAACAAGCTAACCCTAGCAAAAATGAGTAAAAAACAAACATTGCTGGAGTTTCTTTGAAAAGAGGGAAAGACCCAATGATGAGACAGCAGAAGAATCTAATACTTCAAACAAAATGAATGCTGCATTTAAAAGAAAATACCAAGAGTCCTACTTAAATTACAGGTTCATTGCAACAGGTGATTCACATTCTCCAAGCCCACTTTGTATAATATGTGGTGACCGGCTATCCAATAAAGCCATGAAACCTTCTAAATTATTTTGCCACATGGATACCAAGGACACTGCATTAAAAGATAATCCTTTGGAGCTTTTCAAAAGAAAAAGACATGAACATGAAGGACACAAGCAATTATTGAAGGCCACCACTTCATCAAATGTGTCTGCACTGAGAGCATCATTCTTAGTGGCTAATTATATTGCTAAAGCTAAGAAGCCCTTTACTATTGGTGGAGAGTTGATCCTGCCTGCTGCTAAGGACATTTGCTATGAACTTTTAGGAGAGGCTGCAGTTCAAAAGGTGGCACATGTTCCTCTTTCGGCTAGCACTATAACTAGAATTGATGAAATAGCATAGGATATTGAGGCACAATTATTAGAGAGGATTAATGAGTCACTGTGGTATGCAATCCAGGTTGACAAGTCTACCAATGTTGACAACAAGGCAAAAATGCTTGTTTTTGTGTGATATATTTTTCAGGAGGATGTGCATGAGGATATATTATGTGCACTTTTGTTGCCACCCAACACCACAGCTGCAGAACTATGCAAGTCTTTGAATGATTACATGTCAGGAAAACTGAATTGGTCATTTTGTGTTGGCATATGCATGGATGGAGTGGCTACCATGACTGGACGGCTTTCCAGTTTAACTACTCGAATCAAGGAGGTCTCCTCTGAATGTGAGTCTATGCACTGTGTCAACCATGGAGAAATGTCGCCTGAACTAGACATTTTGCAGGATATGATTAAAATTATCAACCATATTAAAGTACATGCCCTTAACTTACATCTGTTTGTGCAGCTCTGTGAGGAGATGGATGCAGAATTCACATGTCTTCTCTTATACACAGAAGTGAGATGGCTTTCTAAAGGTAGATTGTTGGCCAGAGTTCTTGAGTTACGAGGGCCACTCAGATATTTCTTTTAGGAAAACAGTCACCACTGGCAGTACATTTCAGTGACACGGAATGGGTTGCAAAACTTGCTTACTTGTATGACATATTCAACCTGCTCAACGAACTCAATTTGTCACTTTAGAGGAGAACGAAAGTCAGCAGATAAAGTGGCTTCATTCAAAGCCAAACTGGCTTTGGCTTTGGTGATGAGTAAACATCGAGATTATTGACATGTTTCAAACATTAGCAGAGGTTTTGAAGAGACTGAGCCAGGGTCTTCCTTCTCCCAGCTAGTACATGATCACCTATCTCAGCTTTCAAAAGAGTTTGAGCATTACTTCCCAACCAAAAAAGACTCCTGAATTGGGAAGGAATGGATCCATGACCCATTTATGAATAACCCAGATGAATTGACTTTGTCCATGCTAGAAGAGGATCAACTACTTGAGATCGCAAATGATGGTGGCCTTAAAAGTATGTTTAAGACAACTTCAAATCTCCATTCAAATTTCTGGATTAAAGTCAAGGTGGAATACCCTGAGATTGCCGTTAAAGTACTGAAAAGCCTGCTTCCATTTCCTACATCCTATCTTTTCAAAGCAGGGTTTTTTTGCAATGACAGCAACCAAAATGAGATTACAAAGTAGACTGGACATAAGTGGCACACTTTGGGTGCCACTGTCTCCCATCACCCCCAGATGGGACTGTCTAGTTCCAGGAAAACAAACTCATGGTTCCCACTGTTTCTGTATTATGGTGAGTTGTGTAATTATTTCATTATATGTTACAATGTAATAATAATAAAAATAAAGTGCACTATAAATGTAATGTGCTTGAATCATCCTGCAATCATCTCTCCCACCCCCAGTCCATAGAAAAATTTTCTTCCATGAAATTGGTCCCTGTTTACTAAAATGTTGGGGACCACTGATCTAAAGGCTTGATTGAGCCTGGAAGATGTAATTCCAAGGTGGCCACCCATAGGACTGGCAAGTTAATCTGGTTGTTGGCAGGGGTTCCTCACCACATAGGCCTCTTCACAGGGTCATTTGAGTGCCATCATAACATAGTAGCTGGCTTTCCCCAGCAAGAGAAAGAAATTTAAATTGATAATGGGACATACAGTGGTCTCATCTTTAAAACATATGACTCTTTACAGAGTTACTGTTTTATCAGTCTAACCATGGCCATATCTTTGAACATACAGATCTGAACAAACAGGTATTATACAATTTGGGCTTTAAATTATTTGTCTGCTTTACTAGTCATAGTTCAAATCATTTTACAAGCTATGGTTTCCATTTCAAGTCTCATCCTCAAGGGAATCTAAACTAACCCCTTTCTGTTCTATCATGTCTTATGAAGATCTTATGAAGAAGTGTCTAACCAAAGTGTACCTGATGGAAACATCCATTCCTTCCACTCATACTGTTTAATTTTACTAACAAGGCTCACTCTTAAGCTTGTTGGGAAAGGAAGAGCTTGAAACTGGATCAATTCTGTCACTGCCTTTGCACAGTGTTTTCTCTAATCATAATTCTATTGCAAAATTCTACCCTTTCTTTAATACTCACCTCAAAATCACATCCTTTAAAATGCATTTTCCAATGCCTTTCCCTCTTCTCCTCATCACTCTTTCCATCATCACCCTCTCTGCTTGTACGGTAAAATTATGCTCTCTCTTCATATTTTTGGTGCTTACTAGAGTGCTCGGTATATATTAGTAATAGATGCTCAGTAACTGTTTTTGAATTGCATTGGTAGTGGCCAATTAATTTGGTACTAGGTATTATTAAATACTTTAATATTCCTGTGTTTCAGCTCTTTATAATTCCCCTCTCTGAATTTCTGTTGCAAAGTTTGACATTATTGTTCTCTGACAGTTTCATAGATAATAGTAGTATTATTCTTTTATCCCAGCTATTGATAGACTATGAGCTCTTGGAAATAGGGACTTCTTTTATTTATTTAGAATGCTCTATCCCACTCCCCTACCCCTTCAGACTTAAGACAATTCTCTTACTTCCTAAATATTTGTGAGATTTGATTATTTTTTGAGATATTAACTTATATTATCTCCTATATTTCCTTCATCCCTCATTTTCTTCCATTAAGAAGGAAGTTGGCTGCAAACTTCATGGCCTCAGGAAAAGGTTGAGGCTAGGTGTGATGCAGGAGTAGAGCCCTGGTCATTGTGGTTTTGTTCTCTAAAGCCCTAAACACTTAGGTGAAGGGAGAAAGTTTGGTGGGAACATGAAGAATGAGATTGTTGGTAACGACAGAGCAACTGGAGAACTAGGGAGAGCAGGGGATTGCCAGATCCCCCTTTCACTGCCTCCAGCTATCAGAGACAAGGTGAGGGGTATGGAGAGAAGAGAGAGGTCTGCATATCCAGGAGTAGTGTGGACCTGGGCCCTGCATGCAAGGCAGCAACTCAGAGGAGGTTGCAAACCTCAAAGAGGAGTGGATACAAGGTGCATCTAGACTAACTGACCAGTGGCAGTGTTACAAAGCCTCTGGCCTCATGGTATTGTGTTAGATTTGAAAGCAATGTGCAAAGCATTCTTGGGCATTGGAAGAGGGGAATGAGGATGCTACAAGAATTGAGAATAACAGGGTTTGGAATGAGATATTAAGTTGCTATAATTCATAGAGAATGTACTGTTCTTCTATACCTGAATATGTGAGAATTTATATCTGCTACGTGTGTTTAATTAATTTTTCAACTATGTAAACTTGGCAAAATCATTGCCTATCACATCCTAGAAGGGGGAAAAAAGCTCACATCTCATGTTAAAAGGGAATGTGTTATGTAATTTTGGATCCCAACTCTGTCACTAATTAGTTGAGTAATTTTGAGAAAACTATTTCACTTCTGTTTCTCATGTATCATATATTTTTAAAATAGGTAAAATAATATTATCTATCTTATTGGGTTGATATGAAGATAACTTGAGATACTATCTATGAAGTGCTTAGCAAGGATAGCTATCCTACATTAACAGTATAAACATTTTGGGGGACTGAAGAACCTTAATGTTTATGTTGACCAATTAGTATTGTTCTTATTTAAAAAAATTTTTTTTTGGAGACAGAGTCTCGCTCTGTCACCCAGGCTAGAGTGCCATGGCGTCAGCCTAGCTCACAGCAACCTCAAACTCCTGGGCTTAAGCAATCCTTCTGCCTCAGCCTCCCGAGTAGCTGGGACTACAGGCATGCGCCACCATGCCCAGCTAATTTTTTCTATATATTTTTAGTCGTCCAGCTAATTTCTTTCTATTTTTAGTCGAGACAGGGTCTCACTCTTGCTCAGGCTGGGTTTAAACTCCTGACCTCAAGCAATCCTCCCGCCTCGGCCTCCCAGAGTGTTCTTCTTATAATTTTGACAACAGTAAAAAATATTCTTTTTCTACTGTATTCAAAATCAATCTTTCAAAAATTAATATTTCTAAGGAAAATTCAGCAGTATTTATAGAAGAAATAGACAAAAACAGTTTTCCAGTTTTAAAAGTTCTCAACTAAAAAATATAAAATATGAAGAAAGCCATGCATCCAGAGACTTTGACTATTGAAACAAGTGTAGATAAGATGAAAACACAAATTATGAGATGCTGCATATTATAATTAAGGTTGAATTATATTGTGTATATTCATATATTATATACACATGCACAGAAAAGGAGTATATATGTACACAGAAAAGGAGTCTTTTTTCCCAAGATGAATTTATAACCTATATGTCAATGAAATCCAATTTTGTGATGATCGATGGAATGCCATATATAATGATGACGTATACACTAAAAGCAAGAGCAGTAAATGGCAATCTTCTGACTTACTGTATGTGTCACTGGAAAGAGTGATTATTTCTCACAAGTAGAGGTGAAGTCAGGCACTATTATAGTCCATATTTAAGTGGTTTTTCTTTTTTATTCCACATCCACCAACATGATTAAATAATGATTTGGCTCAGAAGAGACTCAAGCATGGTGACTACAAGTTCATTCCCAGTGAAGTTTGTTAATGTCTCTGGTGTTCAGCTTTAGGGAAGTGCAGAGATAAGGAAAGGCATCATGAAGTCAGAATCAGACAAGGTTACTGCGAGAGAAGGCAGCAATTGCAAGAAGAGGTAGCAAGTCACCAGATGGAGTGATGATTGCAAGTTTGCCTTTAACAGTAGTTTTCCCAACCTCAAGTAAATCCTTGCCTTGGTGGGGAGGGGCCTGCTGTTGAAGCCACCCACTAAGGAAGTCTGCTTTGAGACCCTCTTGGTCTGACTGAGGAAAATCTAGGGCTTGATAGAAAATCTCAATAGTCTCACAGAATAATCAAGGGAGACAATTCTCAGGTGGTGGTTGATCAGGTCTTCAACAAGAGCCAGGTAGAAAGTACTAGAGTTACATTTCTGTTTAGCATTTCAATGAAGAAACACCAGAGGTTCATGTTCCAACACTTTTGATGTCAACTGGCATTTTCACTTCCAGTGGGTGGGAAGTCAAAAGGTGTCTTTCACCAGGAGGAGCAAAAGTCTTAGCATGGACTAACACTGGAGAACTTCAGAAAAGGTGATTTTCTGAATATCTTTTTCTTCTTTTGTTAATTTACACTATAAGACATAGTTATTGAACTTCGATTGCATTAGAGTTAGGTTTAGGGTTCAGAATGTTTAATCTCAGATATTTGTTCAGAATGGTAGCCTAAATTCCTCTTGCTTCTAAATAAACCAATCTCAGAAGAAAACAGATGGAAAGAGTATTATGAGAAATCAGCATTTTCTTCCCCCCCCCCTTTCTTTTTCATTTTCTTTAGTTTAACACCTGCTACGTGTCAAATTAGGGCAGTTTTTGTAGTTCTTTTTTTAACATATTATCTCATATAATCATTGCAAGAGTGCAAATGTGGTGGGCATGAGCCCCGTTTCCAGATAAAAAGACTGAGAGAAGTGAAAAAACCTGTCCAAGCTTCCACAACCTAGTATATTGAAGGGATGTGCAACCAGGTCTCTAATTTCCATAATCATGCTCACCCTTCCACAACTGTCCCCTCCCATAAAACAACAGAAATATAGGCCTTCATGTTAAAGAAGAATCTTATGTTACCATTTGCAAAATAATCTTGTATTGGTATTTTCTCACTATATCTGCTTTTATTTATATCCTAATTAATACATAAAATGAAAAAAAATCTTTCCCTTATCATTAAAACATTGTGGTTTGACGAAATAATGAGTTAGTTTCAGCTTATAACCCATTCCTTGTGATAGGCTACTTATTTTTAGAAGGTGAATTCTTAGATTAAGCTTAGGATTCATTTCTTGGAAATTACTTACAAAGATTTACAGTCTCTCACCAGGTTTTTCCTATTCCTTTCAATTTGGTAGACTAGAGCCTAAAATACACTTAGGAAAGCACTCTTGGTATTATAGCTTTCCTTTCATCTTAGGCATTCTGATTCACTGATAAGACAGTGGGGAAAGTTTTACGAAGAAGCCAAGGTATTACAAAATATATAAAATATACACTTTATTAAAAACATTTCCAAATGTTTGACTCATCTTCTGTGTGATGATACATTTTTTGTTTTTCTATCTAAAGTTTCTTGATATATCTTACTAAGTTTGATCCCAGTTTATATAGGTGTTTTCTATTATGAAAAAAGCCTATTTTTCATTATTTTAAAGTGGCCTATTGCTGATATATGTAGCTTGTTTTTATATTTTTGTCTTCCATACAAATATTGCTAGATACTTTTTGATAAATTTTAACTGTTAACTTATTATAATTGTTTTATGTAGGTATTTATGTAGTTTGCAAATAATAATTGTATGAGAAAAAGAAAAGTAGTCCCAACATCTAGTAGCTGGCCAGGTACTATTAGCGAGGCCTTGGTGTTCTCCCATTAATTGTAAATAAGTTCACAGCGTGTCAACGTCAGACAAAGCCACTGTGTAACGATCATAGATCCTGGAAAAAGACAAGACCACTCTGTAATCATGTCTGAACACAGACAAATATGAACAATGTCCAAGCCACAAAATACCAAATATATCCCGATTTTGGCTAATACATGTGATTGTTGCATTTTTACCAGTTGCAGCTTTAGCCTGGGTCTAGTCTCCCAACCTTTTAGTTAAGATTTACTAAGATACCCAATCTTAGAGTTACCCCCATGACAGCATCCTCTCCAGACATAACCCTGCTTCCTTAAACTTTCCTCCTAAATTACTTAACACAAGCCCAAATTATATAAATTCTTTCTAATACCTTATTCCTAAGCCACACACAGTTCTCCATTTGTTCCATTATCTAAGCAGATTTTCTCTCATGCAGCAATGAGTTATAAACACAAATTGTTTAACTACAGGTGTGTTCCTGGTGGTCTTTGTCTGGAGGACATTGACAATCTCTTCATATCAAGGTTTTCTTCCTTATTTCTTTTTCCGATGACGTTGGCCATATCTAAAATAACACAGAAGAATAATAGTGATAGCAAACATTTTTGTTCAAAGGGGTGATTCATGTTATACTGGGGAATTAATATTTGCTTCTCTTTTAAAGTGGGTCCCTTTATCATATTGAGCAAGAATATAGTTCTATACTTTGAAAAAAATGCTTATTATGAAAAATCACAAAATTTTAATAATGGGTTTTTTGTCTATTATTTTTTCTTTTTAAAAAATATTATAATGGGGCATTATTTTAATAGATTTTTCTTCCATGAGAAAAAACCCTTTTTGATTAGGGTAAATTGATATTTTAATGGATTCCAGCTTTAATAAATTATATCATTTATCAATTTCATTCATTTAACAAATATTATTTAAATACCCGCTATATATTCAATTCTGCCTTAAGTCACAGAGATATTGCAATTTAAAAGATTATAGGGAGGGAAATGACTGTGGCTTAAAAGGGTGGCATGAGAAATCCTGTGATGGAACTGTTCTGTACCTTGACTGTGGTGGTGGTTACACCCATCTCCATGTGACAAAATTGCATAGAACTAAGTACACGCACACACATACACACAAATGAGCCCACGTAACACTGGTGAAATCTGAATCAAGTTGGTGGATTTTATCAATGGCAATTTTCTAGTTGTGAAATTGTATATGGTTATTCAAGATGTAGCCACTGGGGAAACTGGGTAAAGCATACACAGGATCTCTCTGTACTATTTCTTACAACAGCATGTGACTCTATAATTATTTTAAAATAAGTTTTTAAAAATTATATAGTCACTGACATATAGAATATGGTTAAGTAATAGAAACAGATTATAAATAAATACACAAAGAACTATATAGTGACTACTATAATGTAGTTATAGAAAAAGTTTGAGTGCTATAAACACATATAACATGGGAACCTAACCTGTACTCAAGCATCAAGAAAGGCTTCCCTGAATATGTAACATTTAAAGTGAGCCTAACAATGAGTAGGACTTAGCCAATAAAAAGAGAGTCAAAAGCTAGAACATACTCACCTTTGAAGGAGTGGTGTCTCAGCATGGACAGAACAGATTGATCATAAAGAAGGCTGACAGAGGGTAATGCTGGAGAAATAGTTTGGTGGCAGATCATACTGGACCTTGTGGATTTTATTAATAGTAATTTTATTATCAGAGTAATAGGAAGCCACTAAAATACTTTATGCAAGGCAGTAATAATATTAAATTTATATTTTTAAATATTAATTTGATTTTTAGGTAGAGAAAAGCTTGGTGGAAGAGGATGCCCTAAATGTGCAGGAAAAAAGAAGACTATATAGGGGTCCAGGTTAATGATGGGGGTCCCTGGAATTGGGTGGGGCTTGTGAAACTGGGGATAAGTGAATGGGTACAAAGGATATTGGACAGATTTGCTAATGGTTTGAATGTGAGACATTGCGATCAAAGATGATACCCAAATGTTGGCACGGACAATAAAGTAGATGAAAAAGCCATGTTCCCAGGTGGAGAGGGTTGGAGAAAGAGCAGTTCTGAAGTTGGGTAGAAGATGATTTTGTTAGGTAGATAGTGAGGAATTCCAGGTCTCCTAGGGATGAAAGTGGGTGCTGTTGCCCCCATCTTGGTCCTGCCCAACCCTAATTCTCCATACTTGGGGGAGGAGGGAATACTCTATGAATCTGCCAATCAGAACTTGGCATGCCAGCTGCAAAAGAATGCAGAGGGCCCTCTAGCACATGGGCCAAGCAGCATGAATACCATGAAGTCTGGAAAGTGACCTAGAACCCACATGCATAGTTAAGGCTCAGGTCATGTGACTCCCAACTGTCTAATCAAAGTGGTTCCATGGTGACCTCTGAACCACAAGGATGGTCCTTATCCGGACACTATAAAATAGAATGCAAACCATAGCCAAGCTCTCTCTCTTTGCCCTTCTTTTTGTTTGTTCTGCTGCAACAATGGGTCCGGTCGTCATCCATGGTATATGTACCATGGTCTGTAAACCTTTCTCTTGCTCTTGCCCTATAATCCTACCTTTCTTTCCTCAATAAACCTCATTTTCGTGCTTGCCTAAGTTTGGCACCTCTGGTCATTCTTCAACCATGGGCATGCCAAGAACCCACGGTTTCTGACTGAAACCTAACAGTTTGACTCAATTTTAAATCTAAGATAAGATCCAGTGAGACTTCCAAGTAGACAAGAAGATATCTCCAACTGGAACACAGGAAAAGAGATATGGGCCAGGGACAAAAGTGTTAAGTCTTTGGATATTTAAAGTCAAGGAGGTAATGTGGTCATTATGGGAGAGTGGGAAGAGAAAAAAAAGAAGCAGCCTAGAGGAAATTCCTGAGGAGAATTTGAACATTTAAAGTTCAAGGAGAGGGAAGGAGCTGGCAAGAAGACTGGTAAGGATCAGTCAGCCAGGGAGAGGAAATGCAAGAGAGATTTTGGGGAAGCAGAGGGAAGAAAGTGTTTCAAAAAGGAAATAGTAAACCTTGTTAAACGCTCTGCTGAGAGAGGTCAAGTCAGATAAGGCATGGGGATGACTACAGGATTTAGCAACATGGCTATCATGTGTAACAGGTGGAGGAGACGGGGAACACAAATGAAGGTAGGCTTACAAATGCAGGTGGAGGAAGAGGATGGAGTTGAAGTCAGGTGATATCTATTTTCTCTACAACAATACAGACATTGGGGAAAGGAGATTTGAGGAGGATGAGGAAGGTATAAGTTGTTACAGAGAGAAGGACAGTGGGTAGACTGGAAAAACATTTCAGCTACTGAGATAGATTTTCCTAAAAGTTTAAATATATGGAAATTATCCAAATTTTCTCTTGGATAGGAAGACTCAATATTGTAAAGATTTTAATCCTCTTCATATCTGTCATTATATTTGATGTAATAACCATAATTATTAAAATTACAATCATTTCACAATTATAGAAGTCTTACTATATGTCAGGTACTGGGTTAAACGCTCGTAAAATCCTAATCAAAATCACAAGTTCAGGGGAACTTGCAAAATGACTGTAAAGTTTATCTGAAGAATAAACATATGAGAATAGCAAAGAAAATTCTGGGGGGAAAGAAACAAGTGTGGATTAACCCACTGTAATTGTGGTTTACAACAATAGAGAGCTCAGTGGAAAGAACTCAAAAATATCCATGAGTTTATGGGTAACTTCATTGAAGTTGGGGTTTGCAATCAGGTTTACAATAAGAAGTTTTGGAACACCTAGATAGCCATCTGGAAAATAATAAAGCTATATTTCTACATAATTTTTTATTATAAAAATAAAGAACAAAGATATAAATATAAAAAATTAAACTAAAGAAGAACTAAACAAAATCATAACTATTTTTATAATATTATACTGGGAAGACTTTTTAAAGTATAGAATAATATTCATTATTGAATTGGCAAAAACACATACACACATGTGCACACACACGCATACACACAAATAATGCCAAAAGATAAATGTCAAACTGAGAAAATGTCAACTTTTAGGACAAAAGATTGAGCTTTCATAAAACAACTAAAAATATGAAGACCCCATTTTTAATAAGGGCAAGAGACATAGATAGCTCAGAGTAAAAGAAATACACACAGTTAATAAACATGTGAGAAGATGCTCAGGTTTTGTCACAAATTTTGAACAAAAAGTGACAATGTGATATTATATTTAACATATCAGATTAATTAATCTAACATATTTTGAGCACTTATGTGCCAGGTGTTTTCAATATTTTCTTATGAGTATATTTGACATATTTCTTGTGAGAATATTTTCCATAATAAACTATCAATTTTTAATAATATAGTCAGTAGTTTGAGTAGAAGCAGATATCTCTAAAGAACTTAATAATGCTTGATAGGTGTTTTTTTCCTTAAATCAAACTTTTTCTCAGCAATTTTATTTATCTGTTTAATTTGATTAACATACCTTTTTTCACATGGAATGTGCAGTCTTCAACCTGATTTTTTTAATGCTCACAAAATTAACTATTTCCCTCTTTGTTATACTTTATTGAATTGACAGTATTGCTGAGAATACAAAATTAACATTGGGATGCTGAAGGCAAACCTAACCAGACTCATAGATAGCCTACTGACTCTTCTCTTTTTTCAGCTGGAGGCAAGAAGAGCAGTTGGTAAGGCTGATATTTCTTCATTTTTTTCATCTCTTCATTCTTTCATTCAACAAATATTTATGGAGTGTCTACTCTGTGCCAGCACAGAGCTAGGTACTGGGGATACCATAATGAACAAGAGAGAGATGATTCTGTACCCTCAGATTTTACCATGTAACTGGGCTTACAGGAAAATAAACTGGCAATGAGAACACTTGGTCATAAGAACTTGCATTTGTAACAAGTAACACAAAGCCACAAAGCACAAAGCCTCTATCCTTTCAATCAGGGAACAATGTAGTGCTGTCCAGCTTGACATGTTATTTCTGTGACTATAGGAGATACTCATTTGGGGGTGACTGAGGTATCTTATTTTAAGTATCTTTCTAAATTATATGTGACACTTAAATGCAGCTAGGTCATGGACTTCCTCCAAATTAATAAAACTAAACTTTTTGGCAACATGGGAGAGATTTTCTAGGACTAAATGAATCATTAGGAATGAGTAAATCCCAGACATAAAAAATGTTCTATAATTAAAAAGATAAAGATGTATGTTAAGAAGCATAATAAATCTTAGAACAACCCCAAATGTGTCCATTTGTCTTTGTCAACAAATACTGGAAAGAACCAAAAGAAATAAATAGTCAGACATGGAATACCAAATGGTCTATGCTTTTAAAAACCTACTAATCTAATATATACTTTCTTAGGGAAAAAAACCTTATAGTATAATATATACTGAAGAATTAAAATAGTTTCACATGTTACTTTATGTGATGGTATTAATAGTGGGGAATTTTAAGAGGTGATTAGGTCATGAGGATTTTGCCTTCATGAATGGATTAACGCCATTATCACAAGAGTGGGTTAGTTATTACAGGTGTAGGCTCCTAATAAAAGGATAAGTTTGACCCCATATTCTCTCTCTCTCTCACACTTGTTTCTGCTTTCCCCTGTCCACTGTGGGATGACCCTCACCAGAAGCCAGTGCCGTGTTCCTGGACTTCCCAGCCTCCAGAACTGTGAGCCAAATAAACTTCTGTTCCTTATTAATTACTCAGTCTTTAGTATTCTGTTACAGCAACAGAAAATGAGCTAAGACTATATGTTTTTATTCCTCTTTCTCTTCTCTGTCTTCAGTTTCTAATTTAGATTTCTATTCTACTTCACATCCTAAACAGTTTTCAGCTTGAAATAGAGGGAAATATGCCAGGTTCTATCAGTTGGAATTTGGGCTTATATGTTTATCCATTCATTTGGGCCTTCACTGGTTTTCACATATGATGGAAAGAGATGAAGGATACAAAGTAAGGCATAGATTCCCCACCTAACCAGGAAAGCACTAGAGATTCCATACATATCATTTCTTGAATTCTTAATATGTTCATTATTTACTAAGTCATGTGCCAAATCCTGGGCTAGGTCCAAGGAATACCCAAGTGCCCTTCAGTCTTACCAGGCTAAACAGATATTAACAAATACCATCCTCCCAAACTCTACTCTCTTTATTTATGTAACAGTTGATGTAGATATGATAACTATCTTCACTTTAATTAAAGAACAATGAGTATCTCCAGAACACCTCACCATTTCTGGGAAACAGCCTGCTGTAGCTGTTCCTTCTCTTAGTTCAGTGCCTTCAATCTCTCCTCAATGGTGTAGTGATTTAGAGACCATGCCTCTTCATTCAATGACCTGGGTTTAAATTCCCATCTCTGCATTCCTAAAGAGATAGCCTTGGCAAGTTAGTTAACCTCTCTGTGCCTTAGTTTCTTCATCTGTAAAATAAAGTTGATAATATAATTCTCTTAAGGTTGTTGTAAGGATTAGAAGCTATGTTTGCAAAATACTTATAGCATATATGGTTTAATATGGTTTAATTAAAAATGTTAGCCATCTTTATCATAACTGATACTAATTCCATCCCTTTCTCTGTAAATCTGCTTTGTCTCTTAAGTCCCTATGCTACAAATAGATCCCACTTCAGTGAGGAAAAGAAGCGTTCAGGAATTGATCAAGATAATATTTCTCTTCTCAATTATAACTTTTTTATAGCAGAGGAGATGATGAAGCAAACTTCCCCAGCTATTTGGAAGGATAGAAAAGAATGGCAAAGAAAGGCTGACTCTCTCAGCAATAGAAACACATCCTTCCAGAGACAGACACCCTCTAAGGGGTATGAAAGATATTTCCAATGCACTATAAGTTTTCACAATCATGCAAACATAAATAATTAATCCATTTTAATGCTATGGATATTAGAGCTTTATTCTCATATCGTTCTTATGCTTATACTCCAGGGTCAGTGTAGAGTTGAAACCACATAATGATGATGACCTTCTGATAATTAAAGCCCATTTGATCGACACAAGATGCAGAGATTAGAACAGTAGCTTGTATTGAACACTTCCTACGTATCAAGCACTATGTGTAGGAGTGTTTTATATGTTATGAATCATCAAAACAGCTCTATGAAATAGGAATTGTAGATCCATTTTAATAGATGAGAAAACTGAATTTAGCCAAATTGAAATTTTTCAAAAAGGAAACCTAGCCATAAAGGTGCAGCATCAGTATTTGAATACTGATCAGTGTGACTGCAGAGCCCACATCTGGTCACATATACCACCCTGGGTACCTGGTATGTTCAGTGTGCTGCAAAGATAGCTGCAGGATATGAGCTTCACATGTGAAAACTGCCTCCTCACTCCTTGCATCCCCACATCACAAAGTAGTTTATATTTATTATCACTGAATTTCACAAACCCACATGAGATTAAAATCCTTATGGTTAACATAATCTTTGCTAAAAGTGCAAATCTGTAGCCCCATAACAAATGCTATGTCAAAGGTTAAGCAAAAATTGGAAATTGAGTGATTTAACTAAAAAGTACATGCTGACTAGTAGATTTCTCTGGATAAGAGTAAAGTGGTTCTAGAAAACTCAGAACTTGTCATTTGTCAAAGTCCAAAGGAAAGAAGGTGTTATCTTTTTCTACCAAACTCCAGGTTCACAAGACAAGGCATATTGCAGAAAAAGAAAGTCAAGAGGTTATCTACCACAAACATTAAGAGAGTCTGAATAGTCAGGGAACAGTGTTTGGGATGAAATTCTTGAAGATCTTATCATTGGGCTAATGGTTTTAAAAGTGAACTTTTTCCTCCTATTTGGCATTCATGAATCATACCATAAATAACTGCCCAGGATTATATTTAGCCTGAATATTAACCATTTCATAGCTCTGCATCTATCTTCTCTTCTCTGAAAGGAATGTTCCACATTCTATGCTTCCTGCTGACTTTTAAAATAAAATTCAGCTGAGCTTTGCAAGTGCCTTGGGCTCATTCAAAAAGCTAATCCCATGAAGTCAACCATAGATAAAAATGCATGGCCTGCAGTATTTATCTTCATTGCTCATACATAATGTTTTCTCACCTAAATTCTCCACCTGAAGATACTTTGCTCCTAAGAAAGCAGGTTCTACAATGACATTTATTCATTTTTTATCCAATCAATAGCCTATTGTTTTCTGGCAACGACCATACCAGAGAGAGTTTGCCTATTGGAGTAGGAGGGATACACCACCAGCAGTGGCACCCACAGGCCAGCTCCCATGCAGACCACCATGCCTTCAAATAGCCTTCAAAGGAAACTTGACCAGAAAATGAAGTTGCCACAGAATTGTTCAGCTGGAAAGCTAAAAATTCTGAACACTTTTCTTCCAGGAGCAAATATAGTAATATATTACATTATATTATATATTATAAGCAAATATAGTAATTCATCATTTCAATTAAAAATTAACAGAATATCCAAAAAAAATTCTTACTGACATATATAACCAAAGAAAGACTAACTCATTCAGCTCTCTGGGATCTTTCACCTTCTGTAAACGTAGGACTGGAATAGAGTATCTCTAAGAGGCCCCATGGTGCTGGTACTGATTCTGCCAGGGCTATGGCTGACCTCAGAGTAATCTAATTGCAGAGCAATTTGGAGACTTTACAAGCTGATAAAATGGGTAAAGAAATTTGTTGAAGATTTGAGTGAAGTTAAAATTTTAATTCCATCTCTCTGGGGCTTTTGGAAGCCTAGTCATTCTTTCCCCTCCAACTGGCATTTGGAATAGCACAAGAATCATTTTCTAAATAAAGAGCTGGGGAGAAAGGCCAAGTTAACAAGTAAGTATCACTCAGCAGACCTTCTTAGCACTTATAAAAGTCAATATTGTATATTGGTTTACTCAATATTTACTAAAGCCTTTGATCTACTAGACTATGTGCACAGAAATAAGGTTTATCAAATCAAGGTTTTTAAAAAAGAAAACACACACAATTTTGTCTAATAAAAGGCAAATATAACAGAATTTCCTTGATGTTCTTTCCACTTTTAACATTATTTTTTGACATGGTGCAGGCAAGGAAACACAAAAACACATTGTTTTCCTAGAGAACTTTGAAACAAGAAGAGACCATAGTCTCTAATTCAGTCATGTGATGATCAACATATTGACCAGCTGCTCAACCATTATTTCAAAGTTCTCACCCAGTTTTGAAATCCCAAAGGGCCACGTCTGTCCTTGACCAGCCCAAACATACCGTTCTCATCAGTATGAGTGGGATATATTCTCACAGGCAGAGGGCAATTTGTTGCCCCAATTCTGCAAGAAAAAACATGATTCACATCAACATTATCTTAGCCCTGGCTTTTCATAAGCTGACTTATCTTATCTATCATGCACCTTGACACATTTTCTGTCTCTATCGGTCTGACTACACAGTGCTTTGTCGAAAACTCTGGGTTGATAAGGGCTTTTTGTTCTCATAAACATTTTTTTAAGGCTATTCAATACCACGTAAGTCCAGATGAAACATTTATTTTAAAAATGGTTGAGGAGACACTGGAAATGTTTATGGACTAAGGGTGTCTGGCAAAAACACAACCCATGTCAGGTCAATAACTATCTGCCTTGCAATGTGTCAGAAAGATTGTCCTTAATCATAATAATAACAAGAAGGAAAGGAAAGGAAAGGAAAGGAAAGAAAGAGCAATAGAACCCAACAAATATGGTAACTCATCTGCTTTAAGGATGTCCCAGTTAGGAAGTGCAGTTTTCAATGCAAGTTAGTCTGTTTCCAGAAGATGGAAGGAAAACACAGCAGGGAGAAGTAGGGGTCGGAATTCCCAGGCAAGAGTGGCTCTGATGGCAGCTCTTGGGGAGGAAGAGTCAAAGGGAAAACAAGACCATGAGGGTTGGCCAGGCTTCCTAGCATGCTGGCAGGGGCATATTGGCCTCCAAATTTGCACAGAGTAATAACAGCAATGCCAGGAAATGTCGAACCCTCTAGAGTTCAGATGAGCTTTCACAAAACTGTTTGAATGCCCAGTACAAGATGAAGTATGAATTAGGAGCTATTTGTTTCCATCTTATTGATGAAAATCCTGAAACAATGGAAGAATTAGTAACTTGCTCATAGTCACACGGCTAGTAAGTCACAGAGCTATGACTCAAACCCATCTCTTTTGTTTCCATATCCTATGCTCTTTTCACAGGCCCGCAGGTGCTGCAGCAACCTATTTTGTGCCGCGTTCTAGGGCATAGCATTGACATGTAGCTAATTCAAGTGGAATTGTGAATCTAGTCTCTAAGCCAAATAAAGGGGAAGAAGTAAGCATTAGATGAGATGTCCAGTCTTCTGAACTGCATCAATGTGATACCCTTATTCAAAACAGTGGAGGATAAGATACTGAGCTAGCATGAATGAAAACGTGGACGCAGGATGTGCATGTCTGTGTGTGTGTGTGTGTGTGTGTCTGACAGAGGAGTAGGGGAGAGTGCAACCTATGTATTTTCTGCTTCCTAGTTTCTACAATGTGTTCAAAGGAGAGAGAAAGAGAGAAAGAAAGAGTTGGGAAAGGATCACTATCATATTCACATTATACATCATAACTGAGAAAAAGTGTTCTCTGTGTGCAGATGTCTGAGTTTTACTAAATTTTTGTCTCCTCTTGTTCCATAGCTTTCCTTGTAATCTAAAAAGAGGCTAAACTAGTGTGGTAAATCCATACTGACCACATGCTGATTTCCTTCTTATTTTAGTGGATTCATCTTTTGGTGGGAGGTGGGGGGAAAATGCCAGCTAGATTAGCTGAGGTTGTGCAGGACAGCACGCCAGACGGGAAAGGGTAATGATTGTGGCACTGAGGCATGCATCAGCTGACTTGTAAAATTTCCTGACAGCACAGTTATTGCATGTTGTAAAACCCGTGGACATGTACTTGGGGAAAGCTCTCATAGCCACAATTACACTCTGTGTGCCCAAAAGTTCTTGTCAGCCAAGTTAGTGGCATCAGTGGTAAAGTGAATTTGCTTCTCAGGAAAACTTGAAGTAAATGCCAGTAAAATCAAATGCACATTAAAGAACCATGTTTTTTTTAAAAAAGGTAATATTAATACCAGTAACGCTGCTCATTGTTATCAAAATTACTTCCCCTAAGGGCTGCCTGTAAGTGATCTTTCTAGTCCTTTATCACGATCCTTCCTGGAGGAGTGGTCTGCATAGACCACTTTCATTTCCTTACTTTTCATTTATGCTTCAAACCAGCACACTCCTATTTTTTTACTTCTTTTCCTTTCTACTCCACTGAAATGGCTTCTCAAAGATCACCAGGAATCTTCTGGCTGACTACAGCATGCTTTTCTTGGTTTATGTTATGGGCCTTCTTCTTCACGTGGCATTACAACTCTTCTCCAAACTTCTCTGTGTGCTTGACTCCTCTTTATTCTCCAAGTCCTGGATTGGGTGCTGCTTGACCTACAGAGACGCACACCCTTGACAAGCTGATGGGGTTATGGAAGCTTTTCCCAGATGAATACACACATTCTGATACATGGAAAAATTTGACCCCCATGAGATACCACACACACCTAATGGCTATTAATAGTAATACTACCAACAATACCAAGTGCTGCTAAGAATGCAGAGTCACTAGAATTCTCATTCACTGTAGATGAGAATGCAAGATGGTATAGCCACTTTAGAAAACAGTTTGGCAGGTTTCTTATAAAGTTAAATATACACCTACTATATGACCCAACAATCTCACTCCTAAGTGTTTACTCAAGAGTAATGAAAACTTATGTTCACACAAAAACCTCTGCAAATATTTGCAGTGGTAGTATCCATAATCAATAAAAACTGGAAACAACCCAACTGTGCATCAACTGGTGGATGGGTAAATAAACTGTGGTATATCTGTACAATAAAATACTGGTCAGCAATAAAAAGAAATGAACTACTGATAGTCCTTGAAACTTGAATGAATCTCAAGTACATTATGCTTAATAAAGGAAGTCAAACTCAAAGTCAAATTCAAAAAGCTGTATACTATATGATTCAATATATAGGACATTCAGGAAAGACAAAAATACAGGATCAAAAAATCAACTATTGTTTTCCAAGGGGCTGGGGTGTGGAGGGAGATTGGCTACAGGGCCATGCCAGAATTTTGGGCAAGAATGGAAATGCTCAAGATCTTGATTTATGGTGGTGGTTACACAACTGTGTGTATTTGTATTTTTTCCTTCCTTTTCCTCTTTATACTTTCTTCCTGAGCTTTGATCTTCTTTTAAGCTTTAAACACAGTCTCTATACTGGTAACTCCAAATTTTATATCTCTTGAACTCCAATTCAGAATTTCTGCTGGTAACTCAAAATCACCAAGTCCAAAACCTATACTTTCTTCTGGTCAGTTTCTTTCCAGAACTGTACCTTCTATGTTTCCTATATGCCCCATTTAAACCAGCCTGCTTTCAGGCCACTTTTATTAGAGTCATCTCTAACTCCTCTCTCTGTGTTTATATCTCATCAGTCACTAAATCCTGTTGATTTTACTTTTTAATTATCTCTCAAGCAGCCCTGGCTCTTCCCTTGTATCTCCCAAGCTACTTCCCAAATCCATGCTGTCACATGTCTCTCTTAGACCATAGTAATAGCACCTTGATATCATTAATCCACTCCTTATTAACATGACACAAATGTTGGGTTACCTGTTTTCTTTGCTCGAAAACCTGTGTAGTTTCTCACATCTTATGGGATGAGGTATGAGCTTCTTAGCCCAATTTTTAAGACTGTGAATGATTAAATTCAAACACCTTTTCAGGTCCTACCATGTCTTTCTACACACACCATCTTCTGGAAACATTATGAATAGACATGCAGGCCCTGCAGAGACCGTATGCTTACCACACTCTAGCTCATGCTAGACTTCTTGCTCAAACACCCTTCCTCTAAAATTGTTTGGCTAATGACAAAATTTCCACTTTTTAGATGTGGCTCAGATATCACAATCTGTCATGAACCCTTCCCCAATCATTCCTCTCAGAATTACTCTCTTCCTTGGCACATCTTTGGTGTGAGTGTGAGTGTGAATGTGTGTATATATGTGTGTGTGTGTATATCTTAATAGACATAGTGATAAAATCGAAGTCATTTATGTAAATGCATGACCCTACTAGAGTCTCAACCACTTCAGGGCAGAAACTGTGTCTTATTCATTTTTATTAACCCCATAGCAGACTAGTAAGGGGCCTCTCCCAGAGAAGATACTCAATAAATATATTCTGCATTAAGTTTAATTTAGACTATTTCTAAAGTTTTTTTAAAAAATTGAATTCTACACAATTAAAGCTTAAATTAAGGTCCATATATCCTTTAAATAAGACTTGTATACTGTATCTGCTATATAGACTGCTCCATATCCAGTTGCTATTCAAAGGATGTAGAATGGCCCTTTCCCCCAAATGTCTTACCTATCAGCCTTAAATTCCATCATGTGTAATGGGGGAAACAACATCTGATGTAGCAGAAGAAGGGACTCCATTGTACATGACACCTAGGACTGGTCCTCTTCAATAGCAATTTTTGGATTTAAATCACCTTTAGGCCTCCAACACCAATTTCTATTTTTTTTTTATTTCAGAATATTATGGAGGTACAAACATTTTTGGTTACATATAATGCCTTTGCCTTGCCCAAGCCAGGGCACCAAGCTTGCCCCCCCCCCCACAGTGCACACCACATCCATTAGTTGTGAGTTTATCTTCACAACCCCCCTCCCACCTGACCAGCAACCAGTGAATATTACTTCCATGTGAGCACCTTAGTATTGATCAATTAGTACCAATTTGATGGTGAGTACATATGTTCCTTGTTTTTCCATTCTTGTGGTACCTCCCTTCAAAGGATGGGCTCCAGCTCTATCCAGGATAATATAAGAGGTGCTAGTTCACCATTGTTTTTTGTAGTTGAGATTTGCCTGAGATTCAATACTAAGCGTTTGTTTATTCATTTAAAATAGGAATGGGGATTAGTTCCCTGGTATAAATTATCTAAATGTTACATGGAAAAATTTAAATTTAAATTTAACAAAATCTCATCAGTATTTCAAGCTTGTGCTCAACCAGTGGGAATCCACTGAGCATTTTCTATAAAACTAGTATTGTTCATGACAGTCCAGAGGGTACAAAGGGGATTGGGATATGCCCTTCATTCCCAGGAAGTTTTGAGTCCAGAGCCAAGAGAAGAGGGCAGGACTAATATGTGAAATGACTAGAGGATGCCATCCTCAGGGCAAGGGACTACCAAAAACAACCTCATCTAGAGAAGGAAGAGATCTCCATGGGCTGGTATCACAGGTAAACCCTCACAGAGCACAGTCTACATGTCTCATTTGAGAAAAAGGGTTCAATGAGGAAGAGCCAGTGTATTAGTTTCCTAGGGCTCCTGTAACAAATTACCACAAACTGGGTGGCTTAAAACAACAAAAATGTACTCTCTCATGGTTCTGGAGAAGTCTGCAATTAAGGTGTCTGCAGGGCCATGCTCCCTCCAGAGACTCTAGAGCAGCGGTCCCCAACCTTTTTGGTACCAGGGACCAGTTTCATGGAAGACAGTTTTTTTCACAGATGGAGATGGGAGGGGAGACAGAGCTCAGGAGGTGATGTGAGTGATGGGGAGCGGCTGAAAATACAGATGAAGCTTCACTGGCTCTTGCCCATCTCCTGTTGTGCCCCTCCCCAATAACTACCTCCACCTAGTTCCTAAATTTCAAAGAAGAAAATTTTTCCATGGATGGAGGTGTAGGGGTGGGAGCAGAGCTCTGCAGCCCAGGGATTGGAGACTGCAGCTCTAGAGGAGATTCTGTTCCTTGCCTCTTTCAGCTTCTGGTAGTCCCAGGCATCCCTTGGATTATGGCCACATTATTCCAATCTCTGCCTTCATGGTCACATTGCCGCCTCCTCTTCTCTATGTATCTGTCTCATAAGGATACACATGATTGTATTTAGGGCCTAGCTAGATAATCCAGTACAGGCCTCTCCCCTCAAGATCCTTAATTTAATCACATCTTTTGCCACATAAGGTAATATTCACTTTTTTTGCCCAATGAGGTTATATTCACAGGTTCTGGGATTAGGACATGGACATAACATTTTGGGGACTGCCATTCAACCCTCTTTAGACAGCTACATAATTTACAGGGCCTAGTGCAAAATGAAAATGCCAGGCCCTATATTCAAAAACCAGGAAAATTGTGCCATTAAAAGGACTAAGAAGCTTTTTTATCTTCTCTTTTATTGATATATAATAATTTACATATTTATGGGATAGATGTGAGTCTTTGTTACATGCATAGAATGTGCAATAATCAAGTCAGAGTATTTGGGGTATCTATCATCTTAAGTGTTTATCATTTTTATATATTAGTATCATTTCAAAGACCCGTTTTCTAGTTACTTTGAAATATATATAATATTATTGCTGTGTATAGTCACCTAGTCTGTTATTAAACATTAGAACTTTTTTCCTTCTATCTAACTACATATTTGTACCCATTAATCAACCTCTCTTCATCCTCTCCCTCCCACCTACCTACCTTTCCCAGTCTCTGGTATCTAATGTTCTATTCTCCACCTCCATGAGATCAAATTTTTTAGCTCCCACACGTGAGTAAGAATACATGGTACTAATATTTGTCTTTCTGTGCCTGGCTTATTTCACTTAACATAAGGACCTCCAGTTCTGTCCATGTTGCTACAAATGACAGGATTTCATTATTTATTATGGATGAATAGTATTCCATTGTGTATATATATCACATTTTCTTTATCCATTCATCTGTTGATAAACACTTAGGTTGATTCCACACCTTTGCTATTGTGAATAGTGCTGCAGTAAACATGGGGGTGCAGGTATCCCTTTGATATACTGATTTACCTTCCTTTGGATAGATATCCACTAGTGAGATTGCTGGATGGTATAGTAATTCTATGTTGAGTTTTTTGAGAAATCTCCATACTGTTTTCCATAATAGCTGTACTAATTTGCATTCCCACCAACAGTGTATAAGAGTTCCCTTTTCTCCCCATCCTCGTGAGCATCTATAATTTTTCTGTCTTTTTAATGATAGCCATTTTAACTAGGGTGAGATGCTGTCTCATTGTGGTTTTGATTTATATTGCCCTGATGATTAGTGATGTTGCGTATTTTTTCTTATATCTGTTGCTCAATTATATGTTTTCCTTTGAAAAATATATATTCTTGTCCTTTACCCATTAATAAGTTTTTTTCTTTCTTTGTCATTCTCTCTCTCTCTACTTGTCATGTTTTTTACTTGCTAGCTAGTGTCATTCTAAGAAAAGAAAATTTAAATTTTAAATTATTTTCACGAATTTTACCATTCATGTGTATGTTGTGCAATGCCAGTTTTAAATGCAAATGGAACAGCATTTAACTCATATGCAGACTCATCAAAATGACACAATTTGTATTGCGTAACTAATACATACGTGTATATTTCATTCTTACCAGAACCATGGAAATGCTGCACAAAACTCACTCAATTACATTTATGGATACACCCACTTCCTACCAACACTCTATCTTTGGTTTACTAATGATCGAGGAAGTACTGGAAGGAAAAGTAAGTCTGGCTTGCCCTGTCTTCCCCCTTCCTTCCATGTCATCACTTTCAGCATAGGTTGCTAATGCGGGGAAGTATTATGAGTAAGAAAGGATACGATAAGGTCACTTCCTAATGTGTTTTTCTCTAGAATGCCATTGCCGTCTATCCTATATGAAGCAAGTTTTAGTCCTAATCAAAAGGATGGTTTCTCAAGGCTGTCAGGGCTGCCCTGACTTCCTCAGTAATAGACACAACACAGCTTGTAGTCACTTTGACTCTCCCTGCATTCCCACACATTGCAGGTCCTCCAGAGTCCTGTGCTAATGGACCGTTTTGGGTGCAGTATGTGAATAGGTGGCAAGGAACAGCAGACAAGCAGATTGGGTTTGTCTCTGCTCAAGTACATGCACCATTGTCCTATTGGAATTCACTTCCACAACACAAGCTGAAAGATAAAATTATTAAGAATTTTAAGATGACAACATCAAAGCATTAAACCAAGCATGGAGCCCTTCTGAGCATGGAGCCTTGTGTGACTATATAGGTTGCAAACAGGGAAGGACCCTGAAAGGAAGAACCATGTAATGTAGTTTTTTAAAGTATGGCTTATAGCCCATTTGTGAATTGTGATCCATTGGTGATTGGTAAATCTATCTAAATGTGGCTCATGGCCAGCTTTAAAACATACGCGCACACACACACACACACACACAAACACAGAGGCAATTTAAAAATGAAGAAATGAAGTATTTTACAAATAATATCAATATGTATTTTGTGAAATTTATTCAAATATGAACATTTGTGTATCTTTTCCTTGTTGTGGGTCATTGAAACCACTGTTATAAGTAAGATGTGAATAAAAGTTACACACCAGAGATGTACAGAAATATCTTTTTAAAATATTCCTTGTTGGACACACCTAACAGGATGCCACTCAATCAATACCTGCTTGTTAAATAAACTTTTCTAAATATATATTTTAAATTGCACCATTTATTTGATCCAAGGTTTCTTCATATGTATGAGTTTCAAAAATGAATAAGTGATGTGCTAGATAGATTAGTTATTAAGTTAAGCCTGAGCTGATGCTTTACTCTAATAATTTTATACAAATGACTGAATAAAATTGATACTTGAATGAAGGTTATCAATCTTATCATCAAATATAGAATACATTTTTTTGGTTTTTTTTATTTCATTTTATCTTACTAGACCATCATTTCCTGGTTTGCTCCAGCACTTTGAGAGATACAAAGTCTTTCTTCCGGAGTACATGCAGTTTTACCTGAATAAGTGGTTTACCCACAAGCCTTCCAAAGATATAGTTTAATTTTATATATGATAATAACAATCACCACCCACAAATATATGCATAGCCACACTATTCATAGCATTTTATTGGGAGAATGGTGCTATGTAGTAGAATGCAAATCAGCTTCTCACTCTAAGAACATATGCCTTTAAATAGGATTCCCTCAAATGATTAGAGAAGTATCTTGTAGTTTAAAGTATCATAAAGGCTAATTAAATATCCAAGTTTACATATCAGTGTGAAATTGATGGACCTAGCTATTTCATTACATTTCTACAGTATCATATTCTAACTATTCTATTTGAAAAAATGAAGTGCACCTTTTAAGAATGAAATGAATACTGAACCATTAGTAACCTCCCACAGCCTGGAATTGAAATAGAAAAAGTATCTCTACAAGAATTTATAAAACATCCTTTGGAAAATTTTAATCATTGTGGCTATGATCTTCCACGTGATCCAAAGACACTGAAAACTGCATCTGGGCCGCTCCATTTTGAAAAGTCACCTCCATTTGGAGGAGGAAGGCCACTGATTAGTTTTATCTGATGCCCATCATGTAACATGTTTGGATTTAGTTCACAAAAGGAAGGAGCTTTTTTGGAAGACACATATTTTAGGCTCTTCATACCTTTCTTAAAATGGCTGATTAAATTTTTAAAAAGATGTTTTTAATATAACAAAGCATCTGGGTTTGATGCCAACAATAGTATAATAGATCTAAAGTTTTTTTTCAAACTTGAGTACTTTTGCTCTTAAAAACTGTATAGATTTTTCTTTTTATTCTCACTTCATTTTGTATTCTGTTCACGAAAGAATAGAGATCTAATATCCACCTCATTCATCAGGCCAAGACAACAAAGACATAATTTCACTGATCACCAAAAGGTTTGTGGTTTTAACTACAGACCATTTGACAAAAGGAAACCCCAGTCTCTGGGTGGGATGAGAACTGAAATGTGGATGGATCTAAAGTGAACAGTTCTATTACCCTCCCTAAAGTGTGTGGACTCAGGAAACATATTTCTAACATCCTTACACCAGGTTGCAGATTTTATGAGAGAAGAGAAAGTGGGATTCCTAAAAACACAAAGTAATTCAGACACATCTTTGGCTGCCAGAACATACTTCAGACAAAAAGGTTAAAGGCATCAAGAAAGCAGGCCGTGGAGTTCCCAGAGGACCAGATGCTGTGGTGAAAATTCATCTTGTGTGGATTTTACTCCAGACATCAATGTATGCACTGAACCTTTGGGGAGGTGAGAGAAAAAATGGGAATTAATAATTTCCAGATTCAAGGATTCAGGGAACACCCTGGTCCACTGCTGATTAGTCAGTCTTTATTTTCTCTTCCTGTTCTGTGTCTATGCTAAATTGTGTTTGTAAGATTTGTTTAAAGCATCTGTGTTCTTTCCCATTATTCTTTCAAGATCGGCTCCTTCTCTGTAGTGGTAAATTGAGCATTCCCTCCGAATTTGGGCTGAATTTAGAAGAGTGTTGAGTTGACTTTAAAGTTAGCACTATAGAAAACAAACACCATGCCTAATGATTCCTATTAAATACGTGGAGTAAAAATTTGCCCACAACTCTCAAACAATAATATATAAAAAAGAGAAATACAATCATAAGAGTTCTTGGGAATTCAGTATGCCATATGGCTCTCATAAGTTAGTCTGGCAATGAAAATTGGTTTTCAGTTATTAGTATTTTTATTATTTTAGTTAACAGCACTCTCATCAGAAAACATTTTTAAGTACTTATTTTTACCATAGTCAAGAGTAAGCCACAGACCACAAATCTAAGTATTTGTGTTTTAAAAAGAGGGTCTATCATGTCTTTTCATTGTCTAAAATGTTAAGAAAGAAAACCAAAATCCAGAAACAAACAAACAAAATACTCACAGATATGTTCTATCTGGCTAGCATGATGTTCTTAAATGAATTTGAAAGACTTTTAGGTATTCCAGTTTGCCAAAGGCCTACCATTCCCCATTATTTCTTTCACATTTTATGTCACCCACCCAGCCAATAAATGCATTTGAGTTTACTACCCCTACCCAGATTATCAGGAGATTTAATGCTATGGTTTAAATGTTTATACCTTCAGAAACTCGCATTGAAATTTAATCCTCATTGTGGCAGTTTTGAGAGGTGGGACCTTTAAGAGGTGATTGGATCATGAGAGCACTGCCCTCTTGAATGAATTAATCTATTCATGGATTGATGGAATATAGATTAATGGATTAATAGGTTATCATGGTTGTGGGACTGGTGGCTTAACAGGAAGAGGAAGAGAGACCTGAGCTAGCACATTCAGCTCCCTTACTAAATAATGCCCTGCACTGCCCCAGCATTTACAGAGTCCCCACCAGCAAGAAGGCCCTCACCAGACGCAGGCCCTCAACCTTAGACTTCTCAGCCTTCGTAAGTATAAGAAATACATTTCTTTTCTTTACAATTATCAAGTTTCAGGTATTCTGTTATAAGCAACAGAAAAATGGACTAACACACTTGATAATAAGAATGTGATTCTTGTTATTACTATAAACTAGTGGGGCTACTGATGAGTCCAGTAATTAAAGGCTGCTGTAGTAACATACGCAGAACATTCATGCAATGAGGCATGAATGTAAGATTTTTAGACTAGGAAAATAATCACAAGGTATAACACAAGGGAAACAAAATACCTTTATACAAATGAAGTAGAATAGAATATTATACTAGAAATCTAGGAGCTGGGTCTGAAATGAGATGTGAATAAAAGTTACACACCAGAGATGTACAGAAATATCTTTTAAAAATCTTCTGTGTTGGACATGCACCTAACAGGATACCACTCAATACCTGCTTGTTAAATAAACTTTTCTAAATATATATTTTAAAGTACAGATCAGTCAGGTATTTTATGTTTCAAATTTGAAGAAACTTCGAATTTAATTTAGTACAAAAAGTAACTGACATGTGTTTAGTTTGTATACTTCCGATTGTGACTGGCCATTCAAACAAACTTGCTCTTATACTGAGAAGTAAATGTCTGAAATTTTGCAAAGTCAGATAATTTGCATTTTAATTGGAGATTATAATCAAAGGGAGAATGGAAGAATCAATGTAATAAAGAAATGAGTAAATAACACTTTATTGAAACTTCCATAGAGGTTCCATTTCAATGTTGGGACTCCAAGAGTGTTAAGAACGGTTTCTATTATGAATGGGGAGGGGGAGCTCAGCAGTATCAGGGATTTTTCACAAAACCCTAAAACCATTTTTATTTTCCTTCAAGTTTTGTTTTTTGAAATTTCAAGTTTTCCAAAACAGTTTCCCCTTAACTTAAGCCTCTGTTTTTCAAAGGAAATTTAATTTAAAAAACATGTTTTTTTCTAACCAACTTCAAACTTGTATTATACAAATAAGACAGTTTTGTGTTTGAAATTAATTCTTGTTTGCTTCTAGAACTCCTAGGAAATCAAATTCAAAAGGCTGAGCTAATGCATTTTCAGAGTTGAAGGCATCACAGGCTAAAACATTTTAAATACTGTTCTCTGTTCAGATTTGAAATCATTTTATGTTATTATTTGTTTGATTTTCAGGATATGAGTAAAAATACATACCAATAAGTAGTAATCTAGAACACATGTAATGAAAACTCCGTTCAAGGTCACTTTAGGAAGGTGCAAGTTGGCAAAAGCTGTGTCTCTACTCACATCCAGGGTGTCTCACTGGCGAAGGAACAGAAGTACCCCAACTCCTCAATGATAGAAACCTCTGCCAGGATGAAAACACAGGACCAAGAAGCCCTGCCTTTCTGGGAGAGTAGTGTATGTCCTACTACCTCTGTTTGTTTCTTATTATTTTACCATGTACATAGCTCTGATAAAAATTAGGCATAGGATCGTATGTAAGGCATAGGATCGTAAGTCATGGATCGTAGTAGAACTGCTCTGAAGAAATCTTCTCAAATTGAGAGCTTTTTAAAGCTATTTAATAACCTCCCCATCCCTGCTTCATCCTCAAAATCAACACACACACATACACACACAATGTTTTTCATCCATCCATTCACTAATCCATCCGACATTTGCTGGACAGCAAATGACAGCTGCTGGCCTAGGCACTGAAAATACTACAATAAATAAGACATTGTCTAACCTCCAGAAAGATACAACTTTGTGAGAGAATTGGACGTATAAAGAGATAAGTTGTCACTAGGGACAAGTGGAACCAACATATTTTACATTATTATAAGAGTTAACCTATCACTGATTAAGCTTATCTCGGAGACACAGATATCTTAGTACTGTTTCAAAAGCAAATGAATCAGTGTTGGATTGGGCTAATCAAGGTGTCCCGTGAGCTTGCAATGTGCTGGTATCAGGATATCTCAGCCTCTGCCACAATTCTGCAGGCCCTGCAGAAGCCCTAACTCCTGAGCATGGTTTGCCTGAAGTCTGCTCATGTGCCCTGCCCAGCGTAAAAGAACCACAAAACACAGCTTCTTTTCTGCCATGGATAGATAAAGACAACCTGAATCACCTCAAGGACAAAATGCAGAATAGGAAAAGTATGACTTTTCCAACCTGCCATTTCTGGGAAATTTGAGCACAGAGACAGACCTACATACAAGCAGAACGACAGTGAACATGAAGGCAGAGATCAGAGTGATGCATCTGCAAGGTAAGGAGTGCCAAAGATTGCCAGCCAAGCACCAGAAGCTAGGAAAGAATTCCGAAACAGTCTCCCTCACAGCCCTTAGGAAAAACCAACCCTGATGACACCTTAATCTTTAACTTCTAGCCTCCAGAACTGTGAGACCATAGATTTCTGCTATTTAAGTCACCAAGTTGTGGTACTTCGTTGTGGCAGCCCTAGCAAACTAATACAGGTAACTTTACCCAGCCTGGTTTTTCAGCCTTTCTGACTGTTTGTTGAGCTACCCAATGTCCTTTTAATAAATTTATTTCTGTACTATAGTTAGTTTCTTGTTTGCACCTTAGCACCCCAAATGATACTACTTTTGGTATTCATTCTTCCTTTGCTCCTTTCCAGCAGTTCCAGTTTCCACTTTAGGATTCACATGGTTCTGGTGAAACTGGCTTCACCCCAGGACCCAGGGTAGAGCCCATGACTTCTGCTTAGCCAATCAGTACAGTGATTGTCTTCCAAGTGGGCATGCCCCTAAAGATGATCCAATCACAGTGAAGTGCCAGGCATTATCTAGGCATGTTGAAGAAAAGATAGTCTATCTTTCTCACTGTACAGAAATAAAGATGCCTATAGGCTAGCAGTTCTGCAAGCTTACCTTAGAAAGAAGTCAACCACAGAAGACAAGGAAAGAAAGAAACCTGGTGCTTAGTGCTATCGTTGAGCCACTGGCCCAGGCCACACCTGAAGTCAGCTCTCCCTATGGACTTCTCATTACTTAAGCCAATCAATTCCCTATATAGTTTAAGCCATTTGGAGACTGATTTTCTTCTATCTCCAGCTAAAAGCATCTGAACTGGAACACTCCATTTGTACTTTAAACATCATTCACAGAAATTTGATAAGCCTCTAAGTTACATACTATTTAAAATATTGGGTCTAATTTTGGAATGAAAACCCTTTAGAAACAATATCAATTATGCGTGAGCAGTTGGATGACATTTTAAGGGCAGAGGGGTCATCATCTAATTCCTGAGGTGGTGATATTGACCCGGAAGGAATTAATAGTAGCGATGATGACGATGATGATGATGGCAATGGAGTTGGTGATGGCCATCACTTCCCAACTGCCCACAGTGTATGGGAAACATGAGGAAAACTTGGAGGAAACAGAAATGTTGGGCCTGGGTCTTGAACAGTACATTGGAGTGTGCCAGGCATTTCAGGCTCTTAGGGATGGTAGGAGTGTCCAAAGCCTAGGCTAAACTTCCTGTCTTCCTTCCCTGTGTTTTTACCTGCTTGTTCCCGAGTCACACAACACAGGTACAAATGGTCCTGTAATCTTAGCCCTGTGAATTAACTGGAACAAAAGAAACAATAAATTCAGAACTCTGTCTGCCCTGAGGGGGTGTGGCTGGCACTAATTTCCTCTTCGCATGGGGTTTATGGTGTGCCCTGGCCACTGCGTGCACTGAGTCATAATTCCCTCCCTCATTTGTATGACTTGCCCCTTATTTTGTGTGCTTAGACTTCTCCTCTGGTTCCTAATTCGCACACCAGTCTTCTGTTGTGGCTAAAAGGCTTCTCTGAACCCTCAGCCAGTTGCCATTTAGGAGCTCCTCTTAGCACAGAAAGACCTCCTTGAATCTGACTGAATCATCTCCTGGTAAATAAGCCCACCCCCACCCAATGTGCCTGCCGCCTTGCCTTGCCTAGTTACTAAACTTGACTTTTAGTCATTGATTCTAGCCTACCTTGGGCCTGAGTTTAGCCTTTGGCCACTGCAATAGGAATCTGTTGGCTATTCTTCCTGGGGTATGGCCACACTGCTATCAGACTCTTTCTCCTAGCACTTGCTCCTTTGGCCGTGGTTTAGTTCTTTCTAGTTAGAACTGCAGCAAATGTCATAAACAAAGCCATATGGATTATCACACTTCTTCCAACAACAGCCTCTTATCATTTTAGCTCTTCTTATCCCAGGCCCCGGGGATCCAATATTCATTCTCTTGAGTCCCCTCCATTTCCCTCTGACTCTCCCTGTAATAGCCCTAACCTGGTCACCTGTTTCAGAATTGCCATCCCACGGTCACCTTCACCCCCACTACCATGTAAGGGCCACAGTTTGTTTTGCTTTAAATGTCCTAGAACCCAACTTATTTACCCCTGAATTCAGGGGAAAGAGTCCTAGGCTATTTGGAATCAGAGAATAGATCAAATAAAAATGAGGGTATGAATGACACAACCAGGAGAGTGACAACAGAGGGATTCAAAATAAAAGGAAACCCAGATGTTGGGGAGTAAGATACTAGACCTATGTGAGAATCACTATGCATAAACAATGACCATTACAGGTAAACAGAACATAGTAGCAGGGAAGATCATCAACAGAAATGCTTTTGTAGATACTAGGAGACAATGAAGTTAAGAGAGGAAGAAAATAATTATGTTATTTTCATGCTAATTTCTTCCATTTATGTAAATTACTATATAGTAAAGATATCTTTAAATATTTCCATATTAAATTCAAGTTTAATTATAGCAGTTTAGTATGACTTTAACAGTTACACTATGATCAACTGCTTACAAATTTTAAAAGTTGCAAGGACAGTTACTCAAGAAAGTTATGTATTATATTCCATGGGTAAGGAACCCTGCTGGGTATTATACGGATAAGTAAGGATGTCTACATGGAGCTCAGAAGTGTAAGTACACACAGGACAGTCATATAATGCAGAATACAGTTATGTATCTGAGGGTAAGAAGTGCTGGAGGTGATATCCAGGTGAGTCAGAGAGGAGTTGGTTTCTGAGATTAGATAGAATTCAGACAACAGATTTAGAAAAAAGAGACAGTATCACAGAAGTTGCACAGTAATTGTGCTGGGTTCTATGCTATTTTGGTTTGCCCTCACTTTTTTCCCTGTCTGCTGCCATTAATCCATTTGGGAATAAAACATACAAATCTTAGTTAGAGAACATTCTGAACATAGGTTTTGGAGACTCCGTAGAGACTGATACTTACCATATTTGGCCAACACTTTTAATGTGTTCTTTACCCATACTAGACATGCAGAATAAGATAAATATTTATCATTGACAGAGCCCCCTCTTCACTGGATTCACTTTTATAAACAGTTATCTAACTGTTAACTCCCTGCATTCGGAAAACTGGAAAGTTCTTGCTTTTCTTCATTGACTACATCTTGGTTGGGAAGTCATTCCAATTTTATTACAAAACGGAGAGACATTTCCCAGAAAGATGGAACATATTTCGACCATTCTGAGCATTACCACCTTAGCAAGATACCTCATTCCGTTTTTGCAATACTCATGTCTGGATCAGGGCTTAAACTCTAGGACCCCACCCCAGAAAAAACTCAGGACTTGTGGATTCTGGCTTTCCTTGTACTGAATCAGGAAACAAAAATGTCATTTTTTGTAACTCTGGATTTATTCTATTCTCTCCTAACCAGATGCACATACTTTGAAAACACTCTCTTCTTTTTTTTTTTAACAACCATGAATGAGAAGACAATGGCTTGCTTATTATTAAATGGGGAATATTGAGTCTATTATGGGCATCCCTTGATGTGGTATGACTTCCTGATGAATGGTCACTAATGAAGAAACTGCAGAAGGAAAACTTATTTTATAATACTGAGAAAGTTTATTGTTGAGTAAGCTATTTGGGTTAATGAGTACATTTTCTGAATCTAATGTTCATGTTATTATAGGCAGAGCTGTTCTTGAAAAGTTTTTCTCAGCTTCCCTGATTTGGAAATAGAAATCCACTTTGTTGGGTCTTGTTTCCCGTAGAGATACTTGGGAAGTTTAATCAGTACTAAACTCATTCCAGATTCATTTAGTGGATTGGCTATGGCTGACCAAAAGGTAACTTTGAATTGCAAAATTTGCAGCACGTTGTGTGTAAGAGTCAAGCTTAGAATGACATATATGGAATTGAAAAAAAATTTCATTTTGGCACTTCATGATAAAGAGTTGGTCCAGCACGGTGTTTATGACCTTGTGTGTGACATTTTCTCTCATCTTTGGGAAATTAATATTGTCTTTTATGTGTGTAAAAATAGGACACTCATAAAATAATACATAAAACAAAAACTAAAGATTTCAACATTCATTAAATAAATATTTATTAAGAGCCTATTATGGATAAGGTGTGATGCTGGAGATAAGGTATTGAAAAGACAGACATGGGCCGTGCCCTTGCGGAGCTCACAGGGCAGGAGGGAGACAGGCAACTCAATGGGCTGAAACAATCAGGTGTAGTAAGTTTCATTCATTATTCACAAAATGAATTGAGGAGCAATGTGAATTACCAAGAACTTTATTTATTTATTTTTTTAGAACTTCAAATATTAATTCTCTTGGAAGAAAAATCTCTACATGGACTTTTTATTTTATGGGAAAATTTAAAATTGTGTTTTCCTTAGCTTGATAGTAAGCAGCTAAGTTTTATACTTTGGGCAGAATAGTAAAGAAAAATGTCTAAAGGATTCTGATTGGGATTTTCTAAAGGAACTTGTGGATGATCATTGAAGGAGATGATTTAATAATGTCTGTTAGGAATTTGACATGGAAATAAACCAAAATTTAGTTTCCTTCTATCAGGAAACAAAAGCTATACATATATAATTTAATATTAATAAAATTAAGGGTAGAAGAGAAAATAAAGCATGCTTTATTCATATAGCAATTTAGAAATAACTTCTAGGACCAACTTGAAATTTATATACTAGGTTTCAGTTCATGTACTGAGTTTTGCTTTATTCAGCATTGGAATAAGAGGTATAAGATTCAGGCGTCTCCTTTGGCAGCTTGTTGTCAGGTGGGGTAGAAGGCAAGAAAGCAATACTGATACACCACAGCAAGCTGGGGAGAGAAGACACTCCACAGTGCTCAAAGAATATTTGTGAAACACAGTTGTTTGAAAGGGCATGGCTGGTGCTGAGACCTTGATTAATACAGGTTGGCAGAGCAGAGGGGTGTACCGGAAGACAGGCTGGAGAAATGGGCAGAAGTACTTACAAATCAGGATAAGCAGTATAAATATCAACATGAAGTTACTGGAAAACCTCAGAAGGCTTTTAAGCATTGGGGGTGATGAGGTAGGGTGGTGGTGTTAGATTATTTCTTTTTAGAAAAATCTTTCTGGTTGCATGGTAGAGAAATGACCACAGAAAGAGAAGTCTGTAATCAGAAATACAAATAGGAGGCTTTGACAGCAATTCAAGTGAGAAATGGTCCAGTCCTGCACCATGACAATGAAAACAGGAAGAATAGAATGGTTGGGGTAATTGATCAGAGGTGAGGGATGAAAGGGTGATTCCAGGTTGAGTTGGATAATGGGACCATTTGCTGAGACAGGAAATGCAGGAAGAGAAGCAGATTTCCCTGGAAGATAAAGAGTTGAATTTTGAACAAAAACTTAAGACGCATGTAAGATGCCTGTGGGTAGAGAATTCCAGCAGACAGCTGGAAACACTAGCCTTGAGCTTCAGAGATCTAGACTTGAGATAAAAAAAAATTGTATGAGGGAAATCACCCAGCATGAGCTTGTGAGGGAAAAAAGGAGACCAAGGACACTTGGCTTGGTAAACACAGACAATTTAGGGCCTGAGCAGACAAAGAGGAATTGTAGTAGATGACCAAGAAGTAGGGAAAATGAAAAACAGAAAAGATTGATGTCATGGAGTCTTAGAGTGGAGAGAATTTCAGGAAAGAAAACAGAGTAGATAGTGTTCATTGCTGGAGAGAGTGAGCCAGGTGTTCCCACTGGGAAGCCATGGCAAGAAGAGTTCCAGTGGTAGCTGGGACCATAGTCAGCTTGGTGGAGGGCGAGGAGTTCATCAGAGGTGAGGAAGTAGAAACAAGAAGTTCAGACTTTTTGAGGCTCTGTCTTTAGAAAAAGAGAGAGTAGCAAATAAATGTGTAAGTCTGTGTGTTTGTTTTGGAGTAAAGTAATACCCCCGTCACACACGCATCCCCCAAAAGAAACTGTCGTTTGTTTTACTCCTCTCGCTTAAGAGTGACAGAATGATGTTTAGCATATAAAATTGAAACAATAGACATCCTAAATTTTTCAAGTAGTTCTTTCTTTCACTCTCCTCTTCCTCCCACCCTTCCTCCCACCCTTCCTCCCTCCCTCTTTCCCTTTCTTTCTTCTTTTATTCCTCCCTTCCTTTTTTATCTTATAATATGAGAAGAGATAACAAATTCTCTTCAGTGAGCAGGAAAAGATACAGTATTGCGAAGTAATTAAGAATAAATGCAAAATTTTAGAAACAAATAACTAAAGCTTCAGATAACAGCAGTCATACAAATTTGTAACCCCAAATCCAAGTACTTCTGTTTACTTTATTTTGAATTATCTTTTAAATGGAAGCCTGCTTTTTAAAAACACAAACGAAAATCTTATCTTCTGAAGGAAATATATAGAAGTTAAAGTGAATCAGAGGAGTGAGAGAACATTCATTTTTGTATGAACAAAGGTCAAAAATGCTCTTTAAAATTGTATTTTCATGTCAATTACTTCAGCAACGAAAGGAACTTTAGAATCAATCCATTAGCCCATTTTACAAATGAGAAAACTGAGGCCCAGAGAATTCAAATTCTTGTCTAAAGATAGAACCCAGGACAAAAGCTTTTATCTCTTAATATCCATCCAACCACTACTACCACCAAAAGATTTCCTCTTCCAAAACCAATGCAAGTTGCTATTGGTTATAAAGGGACTATAATAATTCTGTCCATTTACTTCCCATAGATTTCTTGCCAATAATTGAAACAGCATAAAAAGTACATTGAACTCTGGGAGGATAAACTGTACACATTGAAGGCATTTGTCTTCTACTAATTCTACGCCTTTGTATTAAATATTTATATTTACATCTTCCTATTTTCTTGGTTGCTCTCTGTATTATTGTTCTACACCTATCATCTAGTTTCCAATAATTCTGGCACCTAATTTCTCTCTCTCTCTCTCTCTCTCTCTCTCTCACACACACACACACACACAGACACACACGTACGTACACACACACATCCTTTGTCACAGAAATTTACTCCCTTTCATACTCTCTTCACCCCAGCCAGTTGAGTGTTTGTGTTCTTTCTGGTCACCATGTTCATGTTGTGTGTGTGCACCAGCACATAAATGGCCCAAGCTCCACTTAGAGACAGTCCCTGTCCCAAAGCCTGTTCCCACAATTCATACAAAGGCCAGCCTCAAAGGACCACCACTTAAGGGTCCACTGTAAGATTAGAAACAGGAGGTTTTGCCACGTGTTTTCTGTACTTGTTGCATTTCTGAGAGACTCTTACACGTGACATTAGAATCGGAGGTACTTACGAAAAAAAGAAAGAGAAAAAGAAAGAACACCCTTAAAGCTAATCCTGCTGTTGACAGAAAGCAGAATTAGACTTTGGAAAGGATCCATTCCTTAATATCGCATATTGCTCTCATTTGTAGTATAAAATGATGCAACTCACATTGTACTTTGTCCAGTAGGGCACTTAATCCCCATGAAAGAAAGAAATGAATCACGGCAGCAAGATGCTTGCATCCCAAATGACTCTGTCCTACATTAGAAGTGAGTAATTATTATAGGGGTAAATAACTATGAGTTTCTCAGAATAGATAAGTTTCCTCAAGTCATGAGACAGTGCTCATAGGATTCCCCCATCCCAAATCCTGGAAACGTTAAGCTCTGACACCCCATTCTTGCGTTCAGGAACTGAGACATTTAAATGGGCATGAGTGGAAAAATCCACATTTGCTCACAGGATATGAATACGGTTTCCTCACTTCAAGTGGCATCTTAATGGGAATTGTGTTTCGCACTCCAATTAGAGAGACCAAGCCCCAGAGAAAGCCTCTAACTTTCAATAGCTGTGTATAAATAGAGTGGGGGAGTAAACAATCATTTAGCCACTTTCCCAGGGCAGCCTTCAAGGACATTGGACCACAGAACCAATTGCATGAGAAAATATCACTCATGTGTATTGCCATGGTGGTTTCCATCTTAAAAACTGGTATTTGCAGTTCAGCCAAGAGAGTACTACAACAACAACAACAAAAAGATTGCTATTTATCATGATAAAGTTAGTCCAAGGCAAACGCTAACTTTTTTGAGAAAACAAATACTGTAAAGCAATTCAGATGTCTTCTAGAGGAAAGTAATTTATCATGCCTCTTTGTTCTTATAGAGGTTCCATTGTCTCTCTTCTAAGCTTTAGGTCATTAGAAAATGTCTTGAAAATTAGGCAAAAATCGGTAAACAGACTAATGTCAAATAAATTGTTTCCCCAAGCTATGGTCATGATCCACAAGCCTGGATGAAGAACGCATCTATTTGTCATGCATTGTTCTCCTTATTTCTAGTTTGATGAGTAAGCGGCTGACTTACGGTTTCTGGCTGAGACCAGCTGTCTCCAGGAACTTGAGTAACTGTCTCCAGCCCAGTGTGTGGACAAGGAGAGCAGAAGGGCTTTAGGTAGTCCAGAATTTAGCAAAACACAAGATTGGCCTCCTGGTAACATGCTCATTTTATACAGCAGCAAAATTACAATTAAAAATGAGCCAAAAACTCTCCAAGTAAAAGCATTAAAATTTTAAAATAATAAAATCAATACCACCACTGGACCCAACATATTTTGCGGGACCTGCTTCCCCACTATCATAGTGACCTCAAAAGATTCTAGAAAAGCAAAAAGCATTCTAATTTCTCTCAGAAATTCATTATGGATCTCACATCCATGAAT
Organism: Cheirogaleus medius; assembly: GCA_008086735.1. Classification (NCBI taxonomy): domain Eukaryota; kingdom Metazoa; phylum Chordata; class Mammalia; order Primates; family Cheirogaleidae; genus Cheirogaleus; species Cheirogaleus medius. Next base: position 57,893,064 of record VBSM01000361.1, on the reverse strand, counting down.
TTAGCAAACCATTTGAGTTGGATTTGTATTATTTCAGTCTAATAACAGATAACATGTACTATTTACTTTGTGAAATGGTTTATTCTTGTTTGAGCTAAATTTCTGTCTCTTGAGGTTATTTTTCTCATCCAATTAAATCAAGATTTTGTAAATCTGTGTTCTTTTTCCACATACTTTTGATGATTTTTATTGATCCCTTCTCAACCTCTGCTTTGTCAGACTAAAGAGTATTTTTTGTTTTGTTCTTTGGCCATTTCACTAGGAATATCAAGTAAACCTATAAATGTCTGAATCTCAGAAGTAGGGCACAGATCGTTTTTGCTTACTTCTTGATAAGGAATCTTTGTGGTGAACATGGAGATAGATAATGGTCTAGAAAGAAAGAAAATATACTGCATTGTTTTTGAAGACTTTTTCCAGGAAGAATGGCTTATTTGATTTGACCACACTAAGTGGACTCAGCAGTTTTACTAAAAATTTCTCAAAATGATCAGTCTCCCTTCAAATTACTCCTGTTATTGTTATAGATGACAAGAATAGATATTGAGTAATTAGAATACATCAGAACATTTACTCTTTACATACATGATCTTACGTCATCCTTAGCACACCACTGAGAAATAGGCAAAACTATCTGTAGTCTACAAATAAGTAACTGAAGCTTAAAGAAAGATTAAGAAACATGGCCAAGTTCACACAGCTAGAAAGTATCAAGACTGGGATTCAAACCCAGGACTGTCTGAGTGCCCCATAGAATAGCTTAAATTGTTTTCTAGCCCTGCCATTGGATGGATTCTTATGACTTTAGGTTGATCCTTATCTTTTAGGATGTAGATACATTCACAATTCCTTTACACCAACTATGCGTTTCAATTATATTAGGTAAAAACTATAACCACAGGAATGTATGTATTGCATCTTCCTCTGTAACCTTTTTTCTATTTGGCAGTTATATTGGAGTAAGATTATAGCACATTCACTAGCATTAATCCCATATGAGTTAAAGTGAATGGCAGTAATGTTATTAATTTAAAACATGGGATGCTACCAGTTTTCAATTTGGAAGTTTGAAATTGTATGTATGGCTATTTTCCACTTGTAAATTCAATCTTTTATCCCCATAAAGCATCTGAAATGAGAGACATAAAAATACTGTTGCTAAATATTTGAGGGATTATTTTGTAAGCCAGTGAAAACAGAATCTTTCATTTGTTTTACCAATGGTGGGAAGGTTTCTTTTTTATTTTTCTGTGTAGGTCCCCTGGGAATGAGTGCACACAACACAAAATAATATTCCTTTTTTCACCAAAAAAACTATTAGTTCCACATGGTGACAACTATTTCCCTTTTCAGAAATGCCCTGAGAACTCCCCAAACTCAGTACAACGTGAAAACATAAGGAATGGCTTGTTTTATTAATAATTTTTGTACTAAAGTCTAAGGCAAGACAACTTTTTTAATAAGACCCATGGTCAAAACTGAAGATTATTTTCTCCAAATCATGATATTTTAAAAATTAAAGCAAATTTCTCCTTTTCCTTGGGCCTTTGACTGTAAAAGTGTGAATCCATCCAAGTACCTGGTCCAAACGATCAATGCCACATCCCTCCCCACTGCCTGCCACGGGGATTATGGGTACAATAGGGCAGTCAACTGCCGAGGAGTTGTAGGCAGCGGCTACGTCAGAATTTTGAACTATTAAACAAATAGTTTAATATTAATGTTTAGTAGACTAAACTAAAACATCTATTATGTTTTAGTAGATCTTAGTTTTCCTCAATAAGCATAATATAGGACAATTTCCCCCTAAATGTAATCACCATATCCGACTTGTTATAGAAAATCATGGTCATATAAGCACAGAGCATATGGTACAATTTCCTTCTTTCCTATTCATATCTCATACTGTCATAGTAAGGGCCTCAGTGGAGAAAACAGTTGAACTTTCTTTAATACAATGTTTCCTACCTTCTTTGACAATGGAACTCTTAATCATGTAGTATCATATGAAGCTAATATTCCATAGAACACACTTTGGGAACTGTTGGTCATCAGTGGAAAGGGCTTAGATAGAAGGAATTCAGACTGAATTTCTGTCTCTTGAACTTTACAGGTGTCATTTGAACAAGTCATAAGACCTCATCTAGAAAATGGGGTGTAGGAATAATCCTTTTTCTCCCAGTTTCAAAGGGAGCTGGGGAGAATGAAATGAAATAAAGAGTATGAAAGCATTTCTTAAACAGTGAAGTTTCATGTAAAGTTATTTCTATTTCATCCTCCTTTTTTGTTTTTTGTTTTGTTTTGTTTTAAAAGAGAATAGTAAGAGAAAAAGAAGGTAACTTTCTTGTAGTGGCACAACAGGCTTACAAGCAGCACCCAGGAGAGGGACTCCTCTGACATCCTGTTTTACAATCCTGAGCTTTATCTCCCTAAGGATCTCAACGTAACCTTTGGAAATGGTCTCTTTGTTTTGTTTCTCACAATGTGCATGAGACAGAAGTTTTCATTTTATACCTTAGCACAGTAGTCCCTAACCTTTTTGGCACCAAGGACCAATTTCATGCAAGACAATTTTTCCTACGGGGGCGGGGGGAGATGGAGCTCAGGTGGTGATGCCAGCGATGGGGGGGCAGGTGGTAAAAACAGATGAAGCTTCACTCACTCACCTCCTGCTATGCACCTCCCACACTGCCCAAGTTTTATAGAAAACAATTTTTCAGGTTTTCTATGGATGGGGGCAAGACGGAGGGCAGCCATGGAGCTCTGAGACCCGGTCCCTAACAGGCCACAGACCAGTACCGGTCTGCAGCCCCAGGGTTGGAGGCCACAGTCTTAACACATTTGTGAGCGAAGGTTCAGAGTCACCAGAAACACAGGAGAAAGCAATACCTCTATCAATTAGGTAAAATAAGAAAGAAAAAAAGAAACCAGGGGTTTACTGGCTAAAGCAAAACAGGCAGGGTTCCCAAAAGGACAGATGAGATAACTAGTTACTGAATAGAAACTTTGATGTCTGGAGAGTTACTGATATACATGTTATTTTGGTTATGTGGTGTGCAAACTGAAGTCTGACTTTTGAATTATTTTGAAAAGCACTGCAAAATGTGGCTTTTCTTTAATTTGTAATGATAAGTTATCCATGTTTCCAGAAAAAGAATGAGTAGTAAATAAACCCATAATGACAACTTGGTATAATTTTTTTCTCTGGACCTTTGCCATTGCCAGTGTTTATCCTCTATTCTTTGCATTTGAACAATATTTTTCTGTGTTTATATTTCATAATACTTTATACTTATGACTTTATATTGACATAGTAGCTTATTGACTTTAAGTCTTATAACAGTCCTTATAATTAGATATGTATATTAACTACACTTCTCACACATAGATCCAAAAGAGAGGATTTAAGATACTTGCCTGAGTTCTTAATGATAATTAACAGGACAAGTGAGCTGAAATAAAATTATAATAAATGATATTTGTTGAAGATATATTAAGTGTCAAGTACTACACATGCATTTTTTTGGCTCTGAAAGATAAATAATATTTTCCCACTTTACAGATGAAGTAATTTAGGAATTAAAATAAAGAATGTAATACCTTTTATAAGTTAAGCAACAAAAGGATGGAGGTAGGATTTGAACCCAGAACTGTTTGCCTCTTCTTTTTTCAGTGAATTGTACTGCCTCTCCAAATCACCAGTGGTGTAATTCTGGGTGATGTCATAGCATTTTATCTTTTTAAAATTACGTTACACAACCTTTGGTTGTGAGAAAATAAAATAGCAAATCTGTCAGTATTTAGATTTGAATGTACCCCCAAATATAGAGAGAATATTTTGCCTAAACAACTATCATCCAATTGGACACTTCTTTTCCTGGTAAAATCGTTCTCACTTCATGGCTTAGAACAACCATTCAAAGCATACTTTCCTTTTGGATACTCATGACAAATCTATTCTTTCTGAGGACATAGGTTCTATTTTTGGTATAAAAAATACCTTAAAAAGTATGTGGTTAAGTTTTGCTTTCCTTTCTGATATTCCAAGCTTTTTTTCTTATTTTTTATTTCAGAACATTGTGGGAGTACAAACGTTTTGGTTACATGAATTGCTTTTGTACAGTTTGAGTCAAAGTTATGAATGTGTCCATCACCCATATAGTGTGCATTGTACCTATCAGGTGTGAATTATCTCAACCCCTCCTCCCCCCTTCCACCTGCTTGATATCCATTGAATTTTACTACCATATGTGCATATGAGTGTTGATCTATAAGTTTCGATTTAATAGTGAATATATATGGTTTTTGTTCTTCCATTCTTTTGATACTTCACTTAAAATGATGGTCTCCAGTTCCATCCAGGTTGTTACAAAAGGTATTAGTTCACCATTTTTTTATGGCTGAGTAATATTTCATGGTATACATATACCACATTTTATTGACCCACTCATATATTGATGGGCATTTGGGTTTTTTCCACATCTTTGCAATTGTGAATCATGCTGCTATAAACATTTGCATGCAAGTGTT
>VBSM01000361.1:57820273-57888434 GCA_008086735.1 Cheirogaleus medius | reverse complement strand
GTTCTTTGAGGTATCTCCATACTACTTTCCATAGAGGTTGTACTAGCTTGCAGTTCCACCAACAATGTATAAGTGTTCCTTTATCTCCGCATCCTGACCAGCATCTGTTGTTTTGGGACTTTTTGATAAAAGCCATTCTCACTGGAGTTAGGTGATATCTCATTGTGGTTTCAATTGGCATTTCCCTGATCAGTAGTGACACTGAGCATTTTTTCATATGTTTATTCGCCATTAGTCTATCTTCTTTTGAAAAGCTTCTGTTCATGTCTTTTGCCCACTTTTTAATGGGATTGTTTGATGTTTTCTTGCTGATTCCCCTGAGTTCTTTGTAGATTCTTGTTATTAGCCCTCAATCAGATATATAGTAAGTGTATATTTTCTCCCATTTTGTAGGTTGTCTGTTCACTCTATTGTTTCCTTGACTGTGTAGAAACGTTTTAATTTAATCAGGTCCTGTTTATATATTTTTGTTGTTGCTGTGATTGCCTTTGAGGTTTTCTTCATAAACTTCCAAGCTTTTTAAAAATAACATCACATGATGTTTTTATGCTAACTTTTTGATATCCAATATAATTTTTGAAGTTATTAATCTTTAAAAATATCCTTAATGCAATTGATAATGCCTATCTTTCTGGTTTTCAGAATTTATACATTTATATATTTTAAGGACCATCTATGTGACAAGCATGCTTTTGGGTGCAAGAGAGAATACAATTAACAGTGGAAGCCCCTGTCCTGACAAATGTTACAGAAGGGAAGCAGACAAGTAAAACATAACAATAATACAGACGGAATAAGAGTGTTATGTTGAGGTAACTAGAGATTCAGCTAACCAAATCAGGGGTATTAAGAAAGAATTACCCAAGGGACTGGTATCTAAGCTGAACCTTGAAGGATGGGTACCTCTGGGTTAAGCAGGTAGACAGATAAGAATGATGCAAGTGCAGGTAACCATTAATTTAATACATGCATTACACATGGGATGAATGGAAAAGGCTCTGCATTATTTGAAATATATCTCCATCAGGTGTAAATAATTTTCTCAGTTGCAGGTTTAGGGGGCAAAATTTCAATGTTGCAATGAGCCCCAACATTCTTCAGAGCCTTTTCTAGGTTGAAAATGAGAAAATTGTGGATTTAATGAGGGTAGGGTATGGTACAGAGGTGATGTAGTAGGATATTTCCTGGAATCAAATTCCTATATTCAGATCTATCAAATCAGCATGCATACAACTTCAACAAGCAGCCATCCCATTTATGAATTCTGTCTGACAGCTGTTTTGGATTCCTAGATTTTGAACTTCCATTATATTCTCCTCTCTCATGTATTTGCATGATATTTTATTTGCCCACTCATTTTTCTATTGAGAACATGCCTTTGCATCACTTGTTTTTTAGGGAAACATATACTTTCTCTGCAATGCACTGTTGTTTTAATAAAGAAACAGAGTGTTCAGATGTGATAATTTATGAATTCAAATCCCCAACTTTGCAAAGGGTGTAATATTCTCTTCCCTCCTTACTCCCTCCAATCTGCTGAAATTAGTTCAGACTAACATCAAATCATCAATGAGCTATAAGGTAATGTTTCTTCTGTTGCTGTTTAACATTGCCAAATGTGGAGATTTTCAGGTTTTTTACAATTACTTAAGAGAAAATATAACATGATGGAAGAAAATGTTGAGAATTTTTTTTTTAATTCCAAAAGTATGTTGCCACTATTTTTTTAAGTAAACTATTGAAAAGAGTATGGGTGTGAAGCCCTTCAGAGAAACAATTCACGTAATCCACTTAAAATCACAGCTTTATTCAGTTGTCTGAAAGCCAAGTATTTCTTAGCTGGAAACTCTGATGACAGTGCGTGCAAGTTGTAACTTGGTTTACTTCCTTTCACTTTAACTCTAGATGACTTTCCCAGAAAGTACTGGCTTGTGATGCACCTTATAGCACCACTCCCTCTTCTTTATACAGAGTGGATTCAGTCATTGCAGTTCTTCAGAACAGCCCTCTGGGGTTGAACATTTTAGGGGAATTGGAAAGATCTTATCCCTACTTTACTGTAGTCTAAAATAATGCCTTGATAATCACCTATGTCATTCTGGAGAAATAGGCAATTTCCTATGTCTATAGATACTGCCTTGAAATGTTATCTGAAAGGCCTTTGGATATGACCATGCTTTGTTGGATTTTTAAGTCTTTGGAAAACTCTCCAAATCATTCTCATTCAGTGTTTTAGCCAATGTATCCTCAAAGTAATTTTATGTGTCCATATGAAGAAAATATACTATATAGCCATATCTATATTTATGCATATATAATATTAGAAAGCATTTTATAATCTTAAAATGGTTACAAGTGAGTCCAAGCAAATATTTAATTATTTTATTGGTTTGAGTTGCATTTTGAGCTCTGATTTCTCCTCCTAACTTAATACAGAAAAATTCCCTAAGCTGTGTCAAATTAATTCCAGAACAAGTAGCTGGAGATTTTTTTTTTAAATGTCGAGCTGGTTGTGTTAAAAAATGAACAAAACTAATTGAGACTCCACAGTTAAAATTAATTTTATTTGCAGCAGAAAAGCTAAATGCATAACACACATTGTTCTCCAGATCATAAATATTTGCAAAGTTCTTTTAGCAATTCAGATGAAAGGCACTGGCTTCAAGAAAAATTAATCATCTTAATCAGCCTATCAAATAATATTTGCCATGATAGTATTTCCCATCCAACCTGTGCTGTCACTACTAAGTAAGGGACAAAGGAAACTGGCACATGGTTCAATAGAGACTTAGCAAATACTAAAATTTAAATGCTTTGTATTTGACTGGAAAGGTTTTATTTCATCTGTTATATTTCTGCCCTATGATAATACAGATAACTTATTTGGGTGAACATTATGGAAACCACAGAGTAGTCAACATAGTACCCAGAAGAAACCACGGATGGCCATCATGTTAAGAAGAAAAGCTATTAATAGTATATTATTTGCATACAAATCTTGTAGCAGCCAGGCACAATGATACACAGTGAAATGTGAAATTATCATACATTTCCTGAAAATCCACCTCTTCTATGAAATCTTCTATATTAATTAATTAGAAGAGATGACAGTTTCCCAAGCTAAATAAGCACAGTGATTTCCTCTCAATTCACTTTTCCCCCTCAGCTTATGTATTATGACACACTTTCTTCATACAGTGCCACTTTCTAGCACAGTGTTAGGCATTAACTGCATAGAGACAAATGGCTGCCTGAGTAATTTTTTTAGCCTCCAAGGCAATGAGTTTGTAAGAAAAAGAACATGTCAGTTTATCTCCTGTTTTGACTCAAACTTGCTTTGCCCTGTGCTCATTCATATTTCGATAATGATAAGGATGATGGTGAGGAAGATGGTAAAAATGTATGTGCAAAAGGATGATGATAAATAAAGCACATAATCCAATTCCTTTTTGCTGAAAATTAGAAGGTATGGGCAGAACAAGCAAGTGTTTTTAAATGAAGTTGTGTAGGGCTTTTTTTGACTTGCCCACTGAGGATTTCTACCTCTGAGCAGCCATATAATGGAATCAGGTAGTCATTTCTTTAGATTCCATGTACTAGCTATGTGACTTTGATCAAGTTATTTAATTTTTATGAGACTCAAGGTGTTCATGATAAATAATAACAACCTTATGGCATTAATATGAAGCTAAGAACCATCAATCAGATAAATAAAATAATGTTTATAACATTCTTGGTACTGGGTCTGGCACATGGTTATTCCCCAGTAAAGGATACCTGTTGTTTAGAGGAATTAAGAAATCTAGAGCTGAGCATGGTGGCTTATGCCTATAATCCCAGCACTTTGGAAGGCTGAGGCAGGAAGATTGCTTGAGGCCAGGAGTTCAAGACCAGCCAGGGCAACATAGCAAGACCCCCCTCTCTACAAAAAATTTAAAAATTAGCCGGACGTAGTGGCATGTGCTTATAATTCCAGCTACTCAGGAGGCTAAGACAGGAGGATCACTTGAGACTAGGAGTTCAAGGCTGCAGTGAGCTGTGATTGCACCACTGCACTTAAGCTTGGGCTACCAAAATCTGTATGTAATGCCATAGAAGACTACATAGGATTCCATCTGATTCAGAGTTAAGTTCTAACAATATCTACACTCAAGTTTGTGTTTAGCTTGTGCCAAACAATGTATTATTATAAGTGTTATCTCACTCTTTACACTAGCACCCTACTGTGTATTTATTAAGTGGATCATACAGATAATGAAGAGTCAGCCAAAGCGCAAATGTTAGGCCCTGTGACACTATCCTCTGCTAACTTACCCCCAAAGAGCTTTCACATCAGACTAAAATCTAAAATCCTTAGATTTCTTTTCCTCAGCAATAATTTGGCATTATTCTTCTAACATTGTCTTGCTCTTCAAAATCCTACCACTAATTTGTGATTGGTAAACACAAAACTTCCACTTTGAATTCTCACAGGTGCACTTTTCAAACATTATAATTAAGGAAATATTTGTAAATTTTTTTAAGTGGGGGCTTTTTTGAAGTAAAGGAACTGTTTGCTTTAATTCTAGGGAAAATTACCAGCACTTAGAATTATGCCTGGCACATAATAGGTATTCAATAAATATTTGTTACAGCTATTTCTCAGCATTCTGAGCAGTATGCTATCTTCTATTCTTTTCTACATATTCTCCCTAACTCATCCACCCTCCTGACTTCCATACTAATTTCTTAAACTCTTTGAACTTCATTTTTCTCTCCCATAAAATGGGAAAAATAATGTCCTCCATAAAGTTTTCTGGAGATGATTAAATGAGATGATAAAACATTTGTTATACTCAGAAAAATGAATGCCTAACACATAGTTGTCAGCTAATACTTGGAACTATTATTATTGTTATATTCCAGTTATGACTTGCCAACTTTGAAATCTCTATTGCCAGCTCACAATACTTTCTGTCTACAAATACATATGTCTAACTCCAATGAGACCTCTCTACTTGGATTTTCAACAGCCATCTCAAACACAGCATATGCAGAATGGACCTCAACATTTCCACATGACCACTCCCTGTCCTATCACTGTACTTTCTACTTCTGCTAAATTCCACATTTGTCCAAGTCATAAATCTGGGAATCATTCTAGACATTCCTCTCCTTCCCTTACTTCTGTGTCCAAGGAGTCACAAGGTCCTGTACCTTCTATTCACTCTTGAATCAATCTATCCTTCCATCACCACCATGTAGGGCTTTCTCTCATGACTATTGTAAGAAGCCACCTATGTAGTAATCAAACCTCTAGCTTCAGTCCCCTCCAATTCATCCTCTAGACTGCTTCCAAAGTGAGGTTGTTGAGATGCAAACTGGAGCATGTCATTCCCCTACTTCAGGCCAAAGTCCCAGTTCCCTACTGTGGCCCATAACATCCTGGATTGGCCCTTCAGCCTCATGGCTGTCCTCTGAGCTCCAGCAAGGTCAGATTTCATGTGCCTCCTCAATGCTCTGTGCTCCCAAGTCTCTAAATCTTTGCATGTGCTCTCTCTCGCGCTCTCTCTCTCTCTCTCTCTCTCTCTCTTTCTTTCTCTCTCTCTCTCTCTTTCTCTCTTTGCAGCTTCCACACATTTATTCTTTAAAATCCAACTCATATGTTACTTCTCTAGTAAATCTTTCCACACCAACCACAAGCCACCGAAACTGCTATCACCCCTCACTCCAAGCTGGGCAGGTCCTTTCCTAACTGCTCACCTAGTCGCTCTACTGACGGAGCAATACACTTCTCATTCTAAACCTGTCTCTTTTTTTGTCTGTCTGCTTTCTAAGTGTTGAGTACCTTAAAAGCAGAGACCATTTGTTCCTCATATCAGTACCCAGGATATCATCAAAGATATAATCTGTGCTTCATAAATGATTATTACAATTTACAATTATTACATAAATTCATAGTTGCCGTCTTAAGTTTTATGTTCTTAATTTTCTTTTAATCTAGTGGAAGGAATACGGTATTTGAAATTTGAAGACCTGTGTTTAAGTTCCAACTTTGCTAGTTGGAGACATTAAACAAGTTAGTTAACCACCTTAAACTTGTTTCATCATTGTGAGGACCAGATATGATCATGGATGTAAACCTTGTAAATAGTAAAGAACTTTTAAATTATAACAAATGTTACATAAGATAAAGAGATGAAATATAACATAGCTTGAAACAAACATCCTTAAAATCAAACTTTAATAATTGAAGCTGTGCACTCTGTGGGTGTCTTTTTTGGGAAACATGCAATGCAAACACCTGTGTCCAAACATAGATTCTACTATAAATTCTTCTTGATTGTATGTGTGGTATATGTTGCTTAAAAGCCTTGGACTTTAATTTTCTCACCTACAAAATAGGAATGGTAATATAATTTCCTCATAGGATGGTTGTGAAGACTAGGTGCTTTAAGACCTGTGAAACATAGCACCTGGAACATGGTAAGTCCTCCAAAAGTGTTTTTATCATTAAAAACCCTTCTTTCTCATATGAACTCAAGAATAACTATTCTGTTAAAAATTTTTAAGCTGTAACCAATGACCAAATGTTGCATGACTAGAGTCACTGAATATAGAAGAAGATTGAAGTTTGAATGAATGCAATATTCAAGATTCAGAAAATAAGAAGATTGTAGTAACTGTTAGGAGGATAAATGGCTAAAGTGTACTTACAGTAACCCATAGATATTATTAATCAATAGCTTTACTTTTATTACTTTTCCTTGTGTTTTTTCAAGGAACTTGACAATTTGCTGTTACAATCTGACTAGTCCCCTGCCTAAGTTTATCTTAAATTCTGCCACATTACAAATCTTTCTAAAAATGCTATTCTTACTTTATCATTTGCTTTAAAAATTTTTAGTGGTTTTTCACAATGTTTTGACTTGACATTCAAGGGCCTAAATCTTGGATAATCCCTTCCTTCTATATTTTATCACTCCTAATATGAATCTACTGCTCCTAACATAACCCCATCAACATGCTCTAAGAATTCTTGCCTCCTAATCGGTATTCATGCCATCTCTCGCCACTAAATCCCTTCAGAATTCCTTCTTCTTTCTTCCTACCTTTCCAAATTCTGTCCATCCTTCTCTGACCTCCAAAATCATTGGTAAGTTCCTCCTCTACCAAATTTCTCTATTAATAATGATGATGATGACAGTAACTAATATTGATTGAGTGCTTGCTATGTGCCAGGTACCAAGTCAAAAGGTTTATACGTACTATCTTATTTAAATCTTATAACCGGCCAGGCATAGTGCCTCATGCCTACAATCCCAGTACTTTGGGAGGCAAAGGCAGGAGGACTGCTTTGAGTCCAAGAGTTGGAAGCTGCAGTGAGCTATGATCACACCACTGTACTCCAGCCTGAGTGACAGAGACCATGTCTCTAAAAATAAATAAATAAACAAACAAATAAATAGTATAACTACTGTATAGTGTAAGCACTATTATTTTCATCTGAATGAAGTATAGAGGGTCAGTAACTTTCAAAGGTTGCATATACAGTAGTGAACATTAGAGCCTGGAGTTGAAGAAGTACCTGTTGACCTTCAAAGTCCATGCTCTTAACTGCTAGGCTGTGTTTTCCCCTATTGTTCATATAGATTGTCACTATGCATTTGATGGTGCCAGTTTTTGCTTTGTGTCATTAGTGTATGTTTGCTCTCCCATTGAGGTAGTTATTCTCCCCTGATCTCCCCAAATCTATGCTCTGCTTTGCTCTGGGCCTTACAAGGCCAATCTTTTGGGCTGCATCACCTACTTCCTTGCCCTGTAGCTTCCAGATGGGTTAGACCAATGGAAGGGACCAGCAAAGATCAGATGGTTGGAAAGAGAGAGGTGGAATAACTCTCCCACTCCATCACTACTTCTTCCCTGCCTCAACAACCATACCTCCTACTTGGACACCTTCTCCCAGGGCCCCAGGGTCCCCACTTTCTGATAACACTGCTCCCCTTGTTCATTCAGGCCCAGTGGTAGTAAGAGCATCCTGCTGTTCCTTATTGTTTCACCATTCTTTATAGATTTCCCTAATCTTGATCATGCCACTATAAACAATCCTTTCTTTAAACTAGTTTCATTTAAAATATTTTTAATATGCTATCTAATTCCTTACTGGAACCCTGATAGATCCACTACCATCTCCAATTTTGAAGGAGAATCTTAAACATAGGAGGTGTTCAACTCCTGTTCAAATATTGATCAAACCTCTTAGTAGTAAAGGCTTATGCATATATGTGTATGTGTAAGGTGATAAACTCACAAATATGAGTCTATAGAGATGAATATCATTCTTCTGAATTTCTCTTATGAATCATTATCAACTATGCCCAGAAATCTTAATCTCTTCTAAGCATCAAGTTATCATAAAGAAGGAATGTGTAGAAAACCTGGAAAGTTTTAATTTGGCATCTTACAAGGATTTCCAGAAAATTGCCTTCTATTACTTCCAGGTTACTTAATGTTATGGGATGCTTTTTGCGGAAATGAGACATGGATTTTTAGATGTAGACTAGTCTGTCACAGAATAAGGCAGCATTTGCCACAGATCTCCCAAGCATCAATGGTGTGTGTATGATTCTGAGGCTGTGTGTCTGTTGTCAGGGGTGCTTTCCCTTGGTCTACAAACCACCTTTCTCTGGAAGCCTGTTCTTCCTGTCAGACATGACTTCATGCTTCATAATGATCTAAAGACCCTTTCCTCTTCCAACCCCAGTTCCAGAGACATTTATGAGCAGCCTGCTCAAACAAAACCCAATTTTTTTTCCATCAAAAGATAACCTGAATTTGGAAAAGTCAACAATGGAGGTAAACGAATACAATGTTTATCTTTGGAATTAAGGAAGGATTTCCAGTTGGCTGGTTTTCTATTATAAAAAGCATTCTGATTGCCTTTTTGTTTCTAGACAGAGCTATTAGCATACAAAGAAGGCAATCTATGAAAAGAGCTATCGGATCTGAAGATAATATTTCTCAACCCAGATTGTACAACAGAAATCAATCAGCAACAGAGGTTTAAAAGTATATACATGGCCTGATGTCACTTCCTAAAATTCTGAATCAATGTGTCTAGGGTGGAGCCTTGTTGAGTTTTTATTTTTAAACTTTTCAAGTAATTCAGACATAGCCTAAGTTAAGAATTACAGTTCTAGAACATATCCTTACACTGACCTTGAGACCAGTCTTGAGAACAAATGTATACTAATTTAGCTAACCTTTCTTTCCTTCTCCTCCACACCTTTTTATCCATCCTTTCTTTCATCTCTCCAATATTTACTGAACACTTACCATGTGCCAGATACACAGGTGGCGTATCCCTGACAACAGTTACGTATCTAAGTCCGATAGTCAACATCTTCTCTTTCCAAAAGGGAAATTATTTGGAAGGGCAAATTAACGTTAGAAGATTGCTTAGTAAACAATAAGTCGTTGATACATTTAACAAGCATTTATTGAGTCTTTACTTTGAGTGATCTTAAGAGAGATTTTTACCTCACTACAGTTGCTAGGTGTGTCTCTCTTTGCTATTAAAAGATATTCTCTACCTGCCAATTCCATCAATGCATTGTGTTAGCAAGTCAGTGCAGCCTTTTCTAGCATAATACTGGAGAAATGTGGGCATTCTTCTATATCTCTTTTGCCAGACTGTCAAGACTATTATACTTTTGTTTATATTTGTTATTATACCACATCCCTATTTTTTTTCAAAAAAAATTCATAACATTATCTTTCCTAAGTTTTCCTAAGTTTACAAGTCTTACTGTAATTACTTATATAGGAAAGTAACTTAATCATTAAACTATTTGCAAATCATATTCTCGGATGGGCACATCTAAGAAAGTTTCTTGCACCAACACAATCTTACCATGTTTCCCTGAAAATAAGACAGGGTTTTATATTTATTTTTCCTCAAGAAGACACCCTAGGGCTTATTTTCAGGGGATGTGTTATTTTTTTTAAGTACGGTACAACAATCTACATTTATCCAAATATAGTTAAGTCCTCGTCTTCTGGAACATCATCATAACTCTCCAAACCCCAAATTCCATCCTGAATTCCTTGTGACTCTATTTCCTTTAGAACCATGTCGAGCAATAGAGCTCTCATGGGGCAGATGAGAAGGGCTGCTCGTCTTCTTTACCGCTCCGCGAAGAAATGCATTGGTTGTGCAGATGTGCTGCGTAGCCACGCCCATCACTAGGTCTTATTTTTGGGGTAGGGCTTATATTTCGCAAATGCTTAGGAATCCTGCTAGGGCTTATTTTATGGGTAGGTCTTATTTTCGTGGAAACACGGTATTTGCAGGGTGGTAAGTGCTTAAGGACCTCAGTCTGAGAGGGTGGGTCTTTCTCAGTCAGCTCAGGTTAGAGAAACTGACATCTATTTTGGGACCTGTAGCATTCTGTCCAATTGGGCTGCTCTGAACAAACATTCTATGCTAGCAGTGAGTCCTTCCTCTTAGAAATCAACCATGTCTCTCAGTCACCTCAGACACAAACCCTGAGTTTCATCCATATTTTCTCTACTTTTTAAATGCATTTGCTTTATTTTAACTACCCCTTATTTGATGATGCCTCCCAAAATAAATCCATATCTCAGACCTCTTTCTTGAACTCTAGCCACAAATCTAGCTGCTTCCTGTCATCTCTACCCAAGTGTCACCTATGCGACACTTATGCCCAGGATGGAAATCTTCTCCCAAAATGCCCTTCATCCTCTGTTCCCTACCTTGATTGGTGGCAATGTCAAGCACTCAGTGTCTCAGGACAGAAACCTAAGAGTCATCTTAGATTCTTCTCACTCCATCCTATTCTTTTTTTTCTTTACTCATCCCACTCAGTAAATCATCAAGTACCTTTGAATACATCTTTTAACATCTCTCATATCTACTCTGTTCTCTCCTTTCTGCTGCAACTGCCTTAGTCTAGGGCAGGGGTGGGAAACGTTTTCATGTTGGAAGGTCACATTAATTTAGCTATAATCAAATAAGGCTACATTCAAGAAATTTCAATCAGATGTACTTAAAAATGTACATTATTTGGTAAAAATCTAACCACTATGTACTTAATAATTTCAAAAAATGAAAGTTATTTGTTAATTTTAAAGTTAACTAATTTTTTAATGACTTTGAAAACAAAGTCAAATGCTTTTTGTTGGAAAGCATTTGACTGTTTGGTTGCAGCATGGAGGTCTGCAGTTGCAGTTGATCCTCTAGATGGATATCAGTCATTTGTGATCTTAAGGGCATCTTGATTTGAGTTAGGTAGAAGAATGTAGATTTGCAGCAATAAGTAGTTGAAAAGCACAAAAGCATTTTTTGAGAATGTTGTTGAAAGTATGGGTATTCCACTGCATTTTCCATATTTCAATCGGATCTTTCTTAGAATCAAACAATGACTTTAAAGTATCATCTACTGAAAGCTCAATCAATTCCATCTGTAGTTCTTTAGGTGCCTTGGTGAGATCAACTAGGTGAGGCTGAACTGCTAATTTGAGTGTGATGTCATGATTCTCAAAGTCAGTGAACCTTTCATTGTATTCTCCAATTAATAGGTCTATAACAGCTGCGTTTTCTTCAAATGATTTGCATATATCATCCTGTTCCTCAGTGACCTTTGCTAACTGGGGAAAATGCTCATCCGAAATTTCCTTTTGAAGAAGTGTTTTGAAAACATATCTTTTTTCAAAATGCTTGTATTTTTTTTGCCACATATCATATACAGACTTAGTTTTACCTTGCAATGAAATATTCAAGTCATTTTGATTTGACATGATATCACACAGAAATGCTGCATTCCTACAGAAATCTTCTTTCGGTAATTCACATTGCTGAATCTGTTCTTCATAAAATTTAACTATCTGTTCTCACAGAGATAAAATTTTGGCTAACATCTGTCCCTGTGATAGTCAATGCACTTTAGAGTGGTACAGAAAATCCACACCAAATACCTCATTGTTCAATTTTAGCGTGTTACTAGCATGTATGAAACTGACGATGCTGTATTGCATTTGCATGAATATAGTTAACAATACTTATAACTTTTTGCAAAGTGTCACTTAAAGTAGTAGCTTTAGCACAGAGATTTTGTTCATGCAAGATATAATGAAACAAAATAAGAGCATCTGGATCTGGTAATACTATATTTTATCTATGCAATAAACCCTTCATGTTTTCCTGTCATGGAAGTTGCACCTTCTATACATACATTCACTAAATTTACCAAATTCAGTCCAACTTCATGACATTTACCTTGAAAGTTGTTGTAGATATCTATTACCCATGTTCTGTTTGCAAGAGTGCCCAAAGCAAGTAGCTCTTCATAGCAAAGAAAATATCTGTTATGACCCAAATGAAGTATAAAACCCTCACCGAGTCGGTAGTATCAGTTGATTCATCCAAAGCAATTGAATATTTTAAAATATGTATATTTTTCTTTTGAAGTATTGCATGAAGTTGTTCTGTTAAATTGAAGGCTAATTCATGCTGCCGATCAGTTATGGTTGTTGAAAGAGGCAGTTGTTTGTACTTTGAAACATTATCAGGGTCTAACCATCCTGCAATTTCAATAATGCATTCTTTCACAATTTCTACATCACTGAATGGCTTCCCTTTTTTCCCAAGTATATAAGCTACTTTATAAGTTGCTTCAGTGGCATTATTTCCAGGTCTTATTGCTGCTTGAAAGAATTGTCTTTGCTTTTGCTTTTCGTTTTGCTTTGCTTTTGTTTAATTTCTGCACTACAACCTTTCATGCCTCTCCCTCTAATTTAAAATATTTGTGGTCCTCATGAGTGCTGTAATGCTGACGAGCATTGAATTTCTTTAATGTTGATATTGCAGTATCACAAAACAAGCAAATCATCTTATATTCAGCAGAAACAAGATAATATTGCAATTCCCAATCCTCATTAAAATATTTGTTTTCTTCCTTCAGTGTTCTCTTGATCTTCTTTGACATGATGGGCTGTTAAAGCAGACAGAATTAAGAAAGATTGTTGAGCTGTGCAACTATTCACAAATTCCACTTCAAACAGAAACACAGTGTACCATTGTCAAAGCTGATAGCAGACTGGCGTACTTGACTCCCATAAACTCTTGCCAACCAGCCTCATGTGGTAGTGGTGCCAGTCAGGTGAGGGAAGTTAGAATTAAATCATGACTGTAACAGCCATCAATTTAGCCCTAGGGCTTACTAATATTCTAATTGTGCCAGTCAATCTGGGAGGATTATTTTGTTGAAACTTATTTTATTCTTTGGTATTTTAAATACATTAATTTTCAAAATAAAATTAAAATATGAACAAAAATGTATTAATAAAAATAAAAGGATTTGTTACGTAAAATCAGTCAAAGCACTGTACATAAGGACCTAGAAGGTCACATGTGGCCTTAAGGCTGCAGGTTCCCCACTCTGGTCTAGAGTCTCATTAACTTTTATGGTAGTATTGTAATTGGTTTCTCTTTTTTCCCCCTTCAATTCAGTGCCAACAAAGCCACAAATATAGTATTTCTAAAATAGAAGTTTGATCATATTTTGCCTTTGTTCAAAATCTTTGCTGGCTATCATTACTTACAGGTAAAGGGTAGGGAATGAAGGTAACAAAACACACAAAGGTATAAAAGCTTGAAGCCGCATGGAATGCATGGGAGAACCATATTTATTTTGAGAGCGCCCAGCCCTTTAGTGTGAAGTAGAGGATGGAGAAGGTAGGCGAGGGCTGGAGCAATCACAGCAGGCCAAGTATCTGTTCCTTCTTACTGGATTGCCTTGCCCTGCTCCCTTAACTGCCAGTTCAGAAGTGACTTCTGGAAAGGATTCTCTAACACCCCAGACAGGAGTTAATCACTCCTTCCTCGGTGCTAACACTTTGTTTCATACTGTTGCTATAGTCATCCTAATCACACGCTATATTACTTGTTTGCATGTGTCCCTCTTTTAGACTATGAGCTCCTTTGGGATGTGGACTGTTCATTCCTATATCCCCATATAACAAACTGCCCAGCACACAGGATGCCTCCAATAACTGATTTCTTTTCCTTTACTTTACTTTCTTCTTTTTCATTTCATAAGAATGCAGGCAAGAGATAATGAAATCTTAACTAAAAGTGATGGTAGGAATGTAGAAATAGAAATAAAATTTTAGAACTACTTAAGAAATTGAGTAGACTTAGTCATTAACTGAAAGAAAGGAAGGAATGTTGAAGCTTCTTTAAGAAGGAGCTCATCTTTCTTGTCTTCAGTTATATCAGCTTAGAACGTTATTTGTTTTGTCCACTTATTCTTTATATAATAACTTGCAATTAATCTAATATTAAGTTTTCAGAGAATCAGATCAAATTTAATTATAAATATTTTGACACATTGTCAGTGGTTTAGTATTATTTTTAGAGATAGTTTTTTTAAAAAGTAGTGGCATTTAGGATAGAATTTAACAGAGTACAGGTGAAATTTCAAAACAACAAAATTACAAGTTAGAAAAGAGAATTCTACTAAAATATTAGCAGAATTTAGACACATTATAATAAAAGTCACCAGAGATAACAATTGAATACATTGAAGAGAATACAGGTAAGAACAGGTGTGCTCTTTGGATGGGGAAAAAAATCTTGCTCTGTGCGATCCCAGAAGTTAAACTAGATATAAAGCACATGAATCAAGCATCAGGCTCCTTTGTAGCAAAAAGAGCCTTTGGTCAAGAGAAGAACATGTATCCTCCTAAGGGATTAGATGCCCTGCCCCAGTAGGGCTGGTGGGGGGAAATGTCCCTTGTGAGGCAGAGGCCAGGGAGCCAGGAATGGGTTTCACCTGCAGGAAAAGGCTGGATTTAACAGCACCCACCACGCCTTCTTAGTTTGATTCTGTGAGATTCTGACCTAGTAGTCCTGAGTTCTTCCTTAAGCTATACTTCTTGACTAGAGAATGTGAGAGATATGAAATATATGAGCTAAAATGATACATTTGTACCTAATCTCTCCTCCTCAGGCAGAGTACAACTATTGAATCTATACCACAAAGAAAACTCTTTTTCCTTCATCATATCCTTCTGCTGCTGAGAATAATTTTAGAAATTCTTATGGTGATCAGCCCTCAACCAATGGGCCAGGCATGACTGCAGGACTGCTAGCTCCAATGACTCAGCAAAATGGACAATGACATCACACATATTAGGTCATGATTCAGCACCTCATGTCAGCATCTGTCATTCGTTTCACATTTGTGGGCCTTTCAACACCTACATACCATGGCTGTAGGTTTGGGGTGCAAAAACATCCCCCTTTCCACTACCCAATCTGTTATCCTTTTTATCCATGCCAAATGACTGCCCTGAAATGGAGGATGCAGCAATGACCAGGGCATTGTGGGGACTGTCCCAGTGTCTCAACTCTTACCCCAAGCCCACCCCAAATGCCCTCTTCTCTCTGACATCTAGGTGCCAGGAATTTTGCACATAAGCAGAAAAGATAAACATTCGTTAGTTCTGGCCTCTCTCTCCTCTAACCTCCCCTCACCAAACTTGTAGAATTACTTAAAAGGTTTACTGAAGCCAGGTGTCTGGACCAGGCACAAAGAAATAGAAAGTCATTGGAGCATCTGTACAGGGGAATGACATGGCGTGATTCATATTTTAATGAGACCATTCTGGATAATGCATGAGGAGCAGAAAGTGGGAGAAGAGCAAGTGAGGCTAATGGGAAACCAATCAGGAAACTCCTTGCTGACTTCGTAAGCAACAGTGGCGTTTGGGCGAGGGTGGCAGCTGTAGAGGTGCTAAAGGTGGGCATGATTTGAATGTGGAATGACATAGAGGATCTCAGGAGTATCTAACATTTTGGGCTGAATAAGATAGGGATAAATGAGCAGAAGAGTAACAAAGCATTGAACCTGTCATGTGAGAAATTCACGTTTGGTTTTGTACACATTGAATTGGACATGTCTGTTAGTGGAAATGTTAAATAGGAAATTGGCTACCCATGAGTCTGGAGCTCTGAGGGGCTATAGATAAAATCTGAGTAAGCAGCATATGGATGGTTTTTAAAGCAGGGAAACAGGATGAGGTTACCTAATATGTGAATGTAGGCAGAGAGACAAAGGGTTCTCAGGACTGAACCCTGGGTGCTCCTACATTTAGACACTTAGAAACTGAGAAAGAGAGTCCAGTGAGGGTAGAGGAAGATATGAAAACTGAGATATCAGAAAAAGAATTGCACCAGTTATTGGATTTAGGGTCCACCCTAACCTAGGATGACTTCATCTTAACTCATTATATCTGCAAGGACCCTATTTCCAAATAAGATCATATATTCTGAGGCTCTAGGTGGACATGAATTTTGGGGAGACCCTATTCAACCCACTATGGGGATTGAGGAATTATGCAAAGAAGTGATTATAGCAATGAACCATGGAGTCTAGTAGAGAAAGAGATATTAGGACATACAGTGGGGTAGATAATGGTCACTGAAAAACAATAGGGTGGATGGATGGCCATTGCAATCCATGGCCAAAGAAATAGAGTAAAGATACTATAATAAGTAAGTCAGACAAGCAGGAGATGGTGGACAGAAGAGGAAGCTTGAAATTTTGGAGGTAGTGCATTAATCGATAATGTAAATCCTAGGGTATAACCACTGAAGAGGTTAGCAGAGCTGTTGTAAAAGAAAAGAACATCAAACCTGAAGACAGCAAAGAACTTTGGGGACAGGACATTAGCCAAGTCATCTATGAGGGTGTTAAAAAGTTCCCAGGAATGATGTCAGGAGGGGTGG
The DNA here is from genome assembly GCA_008086735.1 of Cheirogaleus medius. Classification (NCBI taxonomy): domain Eukaryota; kingdom Metazoa; phylum Chordata; class Mammalia; order Primates; family Cheirogaleidae; genus Cheirogaleus; species Cheirogaleus medius. The sequence goes on along the minus strand of VBSM01000361.1, from coordinate 57,871,642 downwards.
AAGATGGAAAGGCAGGGAGTCATGTGCTAAAATCCTTAGTGAGTGAGAAAAAATGATGAGACTGTCAGTTAATTACCTCAATAAGGATGGATAGCAGCCAGTTCCTTATAGCATGTGAGCATCACAAGAACTGGAGATTTCAAGGGAGGAGCAAGGTAGGTACCCCTCTGCCTACAGATGCTATGAGAGCCAAGGTGTGAGAAAGCAACAACTTTCTCCTAAGAGTGCCCAGGGGGCTATTCTCAGGGGGCATTCAGGTTTCAGTGAGAACAAGGAGATTCAGAGAATACATTGAAGACATAGAGGATTCTGCATGATGGAGGGGTTTGGAAGTGATCAGAACAGTGGGAAACTAGATCAGACTACAGAATGCCCCCTGCCATGGGAGGTGAGAGGCTAGGGTGGAGGTTCGGCCAGGGGGACTTCTGGTGGTGATGGAAGGAAACAGGGCAGCACAGCCCTCCATTGTAGGGCAGATTATAATTTAGGTAATCTGTCTCTTAATTTGAGGTGTGTGATAGTTCCTATATTCTCAGTATTATAAATATCTTTAGAATGAATATTTGCTACCCCTCCCCAACTGTTATAGCAACTGCATCTTCAGACTGTAGGTAGCCTACTGTTTACTAGTATCAGCCTCTTCCTAGAATAGCAGCTTGAGGGTCTTGAAATTTGGGCTCATGGACTATCCAACTTCTTTAGTCATAGCACTTTGCACATAGTAGGAGTTTCAAAATGGCAGTAGTAGTTATGGTTATTAGAAAATCTAAAAATAATATAGTCTTTGGTTCTCTTCCTCCATGCTTTCCTTTGCCTTTTTCAAAGGTAGGGTGAGGGAATGGCAATGTTATGCTAAAAGATTTTTCTACCCTTATAATAGTCTTCCAGCTTGTTTACTTGTTCAGGGCACATTGTCACCATGTGACAGGACGTGTGTGCTCTAAAAGGACAAAGTGTGTGGATCCTGGCCAGCAGGGTCAAGAAAACACTTCATAAACAAGGCTGTAAATAACATCTGCGCTGTCCAAATACAGGAGGACCTGGTAGCTTTTCCTTTTGGTTGTTGTTTTGTTTGGTCATGGCCATCTCCCTGTAGACCCAAACAAGTCAGGGAGCCACAGTAACAGTCCCAAATTACCTCAGGCTAATTCTTGTTGCTGAGACTATACGGCAGGCTGTCAATGGGAAAACCAGACCCTGAGGAGTGAAATGACAGGAAACCAGTGAATCACAGCATTGAAGAAGAAAGCCAGAAGATCCGACGAATCAAGATAAAGGCTTTGAGCCATGAAGGGGAAATAAATCTTATAAACATTTTTTATCGCAGAGTACAGAAAATATTTAATGAGAATAATAATAATTTATATTTTTCATCTAAATACCTCAAGCCAAAAATTGTCATGTGGACATCAGTCAAATTAGCCCATCCAATATTCAATTCATTTTCTTTCTTCTGAAATTGATTTATAGACTATTATGGAAACATTCTTTACTAGTAGAAATTAGTTCAAATAAAAGATAAATGTAATGTATAATATCTTGAAAGAAAACTACATTATAAATATATACTGTAGAAAACACTGCCTTGGCTATAAGTACAAACTTCCCAGCTGCCTTAATTATTCACACAATGAGTATGGATGGTGTGGCCTATTCAGAAATAGGAGTGCGAGCTCTGCTCAGGCAACCATCACAAATAAAGCCAACTTTGAGAGAACAGCAATGGGACCTTTTATGGTGGCTTCTCCCTTTCTCTGTCTCAAAGGGTAGGTCCAGAAAAGCATCCTTTGCCAACATCATGCTGCACCTCTATACAGTCATTGTTAGAATGACAGAATTGAGAAGGAAAAAAGGTGCGATGCCAGCCTGGATGAGGCGCCAATGCCCCCACCTTCGGCTGCAGATTTCATCTAGCTGTGACCGTGGAGTAATCGCCTAGACACCCCAATGCCAAAGTCTGGATGCCCTGCCCTGGGGAAAGGTGCCAGAATTACAACTTTCATCACCAGTGCTCTGGAAGCACTACTTGTCTCTGATTCAATTCCATTCGGCAGATATTAATGGAGTAACTACTATATATGCTGTGAGACAACAAGGAAATAGCACTGAACTTGAAGTCAGGAGATCTGAGTTCATACCCACGTTCTACCACTGACCACCTATGACCTTAGGTCAATCAATTGATCTTTTGCTCAGTGCGTCTCTACTTCTGTGGAAGGGGTTTAATGTGGGCATTAAATGCCATAAAGTATGTGCTCTGTGCTCAGCTGTTACTTTTCTTCCCTGGATTAGGTGCTGCAGGAGACATAAAATCAGTTTAGGTGAAGGTTCTGGCCCTTAAAGAGTTGACCAACTCTGTGGAGAGACACTGATCTGACTCCTGGGAGAACTGTGCACATGTACCTGGAGATGACGTGAGGGACCCACCCCAGGACTATGAATCTGGGTCCCTGTGGTACAGGCAGAAATCTTCCTATTCGCCAAGCTTCCCAAGTGACTCTGATGCACTGTGCTGCAAAGTGGGCCTCAATCCTCCTGAACCCCACAAATGCTGGATTTTAACAGAGACTCCTGACACACAAGACCTTAGAGGCATTTGGGGAGTTATGTTATACCAAATGCTTTAGAGTTGAGGGGCTAGAGATAGAAAGGAGAAGAAAGGGAACCTCTCTCCGCAACCTTCTCTTCCATTACATGATATGTGAGCCCTGACCACAAAGTTCATGTGGCAATTTCTGTGTTCCTCTTTCATGCTACTAATCACTCTCTACTTTGCATTAGAAATTATATGTAATGTATTCTCTCCATCGTTCACCTCGTATCCTTCAAAATGCTTGGTACATAGCAATGAGAAATAAATGTTGAGGTGATTTGATCTATGAATAAATGCAACAATGTGTTAATTCTTCCCAATTTCCATAACTGCTAAGCCCCAAAAGGAAAGGAAGGATTGGACTAGGAGGTGAAAGGTGATGTCTCGGAAGCTGCCCTGGCCAAGAGCAAAGCATTTTTGACTCATAACAGACCATTTCCCCAGGGATGAGAGCAAGCATACATTTCTCCATCCCTCCAGGGAAGAAATGAATGCTGAGGTCTTGAAATGCCTTGCTCTACTTTGCCAAAATCACAAACACACCATATGAGATGCTGATGGAAATTGATTTACTAAAATACTTTTAAAGAAAGGAAAATTAGTGATTGAAGTGGGTTGTCCTCCAGTGTCACTTAGTGCCCTAAAAAGTCCAAGCAGCTATTGTCTCAGACTTTCAGCAGGCAGTTTGGTGCCCTTGTCACTTGCATGCAATTCTATCTAATGGAGAGCTGTAGTAGACTGAAAAGCTGAGTTTATAGTGGGGGAGATTTCTAAAACCAAGGAATTGTATAAACATATAAAACTAAAAAAAGAAGAATCAACAGAACCAAGAATTTATTTATAATGTCTCACATGGCATTTGGGAGGCTTCCAGGTTTGATTTGCTTGTTTGAAATCCATGTCAACATCTTGCTGAGGGCAGATATTAAGGAATATTCCCCAAATCCATTTTGGTACATCAGTCCCATCAGCCAGGCAATTTCAAGGCCAGGTCTGCCAAGATCTCTTAGGATTTCACAATGGAACATGGGGGAGTCAATCCATTAGAGGTAAAGCCCTTAAGAGGATCTACCCAGATCTGCTGGTATTGAGAGAATAACATCAGTAGCAACAGGTAGCAGTCACTTAACCTGAGTGTCAGTTGAGCTGTTTAGATGAGCAAGTCAAGATTCACTGCCTGAATTAAATATGTGTACACTCAGACTGGTGTCAACATCACTTGTACAAACACATATATATATTTGCTAGCTCCACCCTGGAGAGGCTGATTCAGTAAGACTATGATAAAACTCAAGAACATACACTTTTAAAGCTCCCCATACAATTCTGAGTCCCAACTTGGTTTGGGAACCACTGGTATCCACAATTAACATTGTCCAGGTATAGCCCAGGTATGGAACAACCCAGAGGCAACTTTGCAGTAGTTACCAAATAGGAAGGGCATTGCAACTCTCCAGTGCATTTTTAACATTGAGCAATACTTGAGGTAGTGAATTAAGTTGTGTAGAAATATTCAAGTGCTTTACAAACACACACACATATACACTAGTGATAGAAAAAAAATCTCTAGATTTGATTCACCCAGTTGCTAGCCAAATTCTTTCCATCCACTGAACTTCCTCAGAGTTCTTTGAAGTCAACAATTACTTTGTTCTCGGAGGAGTCATTCTGTGGCAAGGAAAATGTTGAACGCTTAGCAATGTATTAGGACTTTCCAAATCTGAATCATTTCAAAATATTTATCTGCATTTTATTTATCCTTTTTCAGTATTTAGACTTGATTCTTTCTAATAACCAGAGGACAATCTACTAATATTAGTCACTTGGAATGCATAGTAAAGATGCTAAATTTGCCAGTGTTGGTAACAAAAGGCAGCTATAAATAACTGATTTCCTTATTAATCTACCCTGTCTTCTTTCAGAAGCACAGATTTTGTAACTGAATAGAGCCTTTAGCACGGTGCCCGAAACAGAATCATTCCTCTATAAATATAAGCTACAATTTTCATTATTCTCTTTCATTAACTCATTACCCAGCCCTACTCCTGCTGATAGGTCACCATCAATGTTCTGAGGGCATATTTGTTACACCTATTCCCATCTTCTCGAATTACTGTTCTGTGGCCTTCTGTTCTGTCCCACATATGTTTGTCCTTCGCATTTATATTAATAGAATGAGAAATCTTTGTGTATCAGCTCCACTGACAGTTGAAAAATAGAGGGTTTTTTTTTATATCTTCTTAGATTCCCCATTAACGGAAACCACAGATTCTAATGTCAATTGCCTATATTGCTGTAGAATCTCAGAATGCATAGATTTCACTTTGTTATGGTCCCATCCTGACAGCAGCACTCACTGTGCTCTGATTGTACCCTGACTCCCACCTCTGGGCACAGCTGCTCACACCCCTTTCCACTCTGCAGCTCCCCTCTGTGCCGCTCTTTCAGCCTGACCCTCCAACTCCAAAGGGACCTGAATCACTGGATTACACCCAAGCCGAATCCCAGTTAGTATCCCCATGATTTTTACTATGTAATGGATTAAGTGTTGATATTTAGAGTAGCTTGGTTATTGATAGCCAAGATGATAAGATGGCTTTAGTGTCTCCCAAACCACTTCTGTTCCTTCAGTGAATGCTTCCACTGGATTCCCTCATCACAGCACATCATCAATCAGGCTCTGCTATCACAGCGTATTGCACAATGCCAGAGTGCACGCTCGTGTGTGTGTGTGTGTGTGTGTGTATCTGAGCCTTTGCAAGAGATAGGCAAATTATCAAAAAGAGGCATTTTTTAACCTATTTTTATTTTCTTGGCCTTCTACCTTCCCACCACACACACATACACATATTCACTTCTTTCTCTCTCTCTCTTTCTCTCTCTCTCACACAGAGCTTCTGTTTTTCCAAGAGCTTTTGAAATTTCGCTTGTCTTATACCCCTGAGACCAGTAGACAGGAAATGAGAATTGGATAGGAAAGGAGCTGAAAACATCTTTTGAAAGTTTTTTGTTCTGTGGGCTATGATAATTTTCCATCTAAAATGTTTTAAAAATAGATTTACCAGGAATTGCTTTATATAGGACTGCCATTCTTTAATATTTGTATATGGTTATTATTATCACTACCAGTTATAATCACCATATTAATAGCCCTCTTGAATAATGACTTTCATTTGATCACCTGAAAAGCTTAGAAAATACTTAGATAAATTTCCCTTCAGTGTAACTCCAGGAATGATGTTCTCAGGACAGTCATCCTATTGAAGGAACATGTCTCATAGAATTACAGTAATTGAAGGGAAGATTTTTTTTAAACCCTTAAATCAGTCACTCTTTTAACTTCACTTACTATGAAGGAATAGTTTCAAATGATCTTTATCTAATCACAGCAAATAACCCTCCTAATTTTGTTTAAGACTTTAAGACATTCTAATTCCCTCTGTCTTCTTTATCATTTATGCATTTGCTTCCCAATCTATATTAAAATGGAAAACAAAAATTAAAGACTTCATACGGAATTTTTTCATAAAGATATGTGCTTTAGTTTCAGATGATTTCCTACTTACTGTTTTGGCATTCAAACGTCCTTCCTTTTTTGAGTTTATAAATAAGATAGATGAAAGATTTTTATTTATTGCCCTTACTTGACAAAATAAAAAATTGACACTCCCACTTTGATCCTCAAGTTTAATTTTGAAATTTTACTTGTTAATAAAATGCAAAATTCCTGAAATCAGTACTCTGCCTTTAGAATTCCACAAAGACAAGAGCACCACTAAATGCCACCACAGTGGTTGCAATAAGCCAGACCACGTAGGGATGCCTGCTGGAGACTTTGCTGCTATAACTTCAGAAATAGATTAGGTGACTGTTGCTAGTGTCCCAGAGGTCATAATTCTTCTTCAGAAATTTCAAAAGGATAAGGTAATTAAGTTAATAATCCCTGTTGTTATAAATACTAGATGTGGCATTGTTCATTTATTGCCTTCTAATATCCATGATACCGATTTACACAAGAATAACTTGGGGGAAGTTCTGGTATTGAAGACTCTAGAAAGGACCTGGGATCAAAGACTCCTAGATTAAAGGGTTGATTTAGGATAAATGTTTAAAGGCATAATGTGAACGACACACTTATTACAAACAAGAAAGCCTGGTCTTACCTAGGGTTCTATCTGGTGACAGATTCCACTTCCTGTAAAAACAAAACAAAAATGTATGCATAATTGAGTAAATTGTTACTTGTGCAATTAACACAAAAGTGCTTGTATTTAGATTCCTTTAATTTACATTTAAAATGCAGTTAATGTAGTTAGGGCCACACAGGAAGAAAAATTTGACCTCTAAATTTGTACATGTTTAAATAATATGAACATTTAATGTACATATGTTTTATAATCCTAACAAGTTACTCATCTATCTGTTGTATTTTGAGATTATAATATTTAAAGTCTATATCTGGTGTCTTTTGAGAAACTCAGAAAATACAATTTAAACAGCTAGATGGCCCCATTTCAAACTCCACAGACATCCAAATTCGCATCATCTTATAGGCTCAAGGATGAGATAAATTGGTATGTGGTCAAAAAAGAATTTTAATAAAACATGAAAATATAACCTATATCAACTGTGCAGTATTTTTGCAGACTACTGGTCCTCAGTGTCATCTTATATGTGACAACTGCTATAACAAAGGACTGGTGATAAACTTCTGGAAAAAAAAACAAAAACTTAAGCAGAATAGTGGAGTTTCAAATCTATCAGCCAGTTTTACACAGAAGGACCATCTTATAGAACATCTGCCTTAACTCAGTCTTAATCTTCCCATTTATGTCGCATTCAGGCAATTTGCAAGGCCCACTACACTTTCCAAAGTCATCCGATGTTGGGGAACAATCTATCTCCATACCTCTGTGATGATCCACCATTCCCTGCAAGTAGATATACTCTGTTCTTTTCCACATTTAAATTTTATTTCAGATTGATTAACATATGATATTTCATCCATAAAAAAGGCCCACAGATTACAGCCCACAGGCTAAATCCAGCCATTTGTTTTTATAAATAAAGTTTTATTGGCCTACATCCATGCTCATTTGTTTATGTATTGTCTATGGATGCTACAACAGTTGAATAATTGCTATAGAGATTGTATGGACCACAGAGGTTAAAATACTTATGATCTGGCCCTTTACAGAAAATGTTTGCTGGTCTACAGGAAAGAAAATAAATATTATAGGAGGGAATTATCCATTTACATGGGTTTGGATGCTAATTCCTTATAATAGAAACATTTCAAAAGAATTTTTTATTTAAGTCATTACCTTTCAACTCACTAAGAAAAACAGTCTTTGCAAAGACAGATTCCTATCCATATTTGTTACCACTTTTTAATACTTGGTCTTCATGTAGATTCACAATATATGCTGAGGGAAAGAGAAATATTTGGGGAAAGTGTGATTAATGCTGAAACAGGCAAGCCTTTGGCAAAAATTTAAGGTGAACCTACCTTTGGTATCTTTGCACCATCCCTTTTCTCCTGCCTTCCTCCCTACCCTTCTTTTTTCCTTGGCATGCTCTAGGTTGTACCCAAGTTCTTCTTGTATCAGGGTTATCCCACAATTAATCCCCACTGGACTCTTAGCTGATAGTGACTTTGGTGTTATTCTTCCCATGGTATTTATATATTAGAGATGAATTTCTGAAGCTAAGGAACTATAGCAGAAAACAGAGCTTGCCAAGCAGAGGCTGAGCCCACAGGTTACTGCCATGCTGAGGTTTTGATCTCCATTGGGCACCCTTGGGCCAGTTGCTTTTCATTGGCCAGCAGCCACCGCCAGAGACGAGCAGCTTCCTCCAGGATGACACACCAACATGATTTTCTGTCATGTCATGAAATGAAAACGATTGGAGAGCATTCACCTCTAGGAATAAATCATTATGTGTTTCACTTACCCCAAAGGTAACATGTCTTGGGAAATCAAAGTTAATAATAACCAGTTTACATTTCCCAGAAAGTTAGAAGACTCTGTGTAAATCAATAGTCTATACATAAAATTAGATGAACAAGTACAACCTTAGGCTACTTCCCAATTCTCAATCAAGAATAAAATCAGGCTTTACTGATAAGCTGATTGGGATCGTACGTTAGTTATAAGAATGTAAAGGGCACCTCTATTCTCATCCCTTTGTATCCTCACCACCTCACCCAATGCCTGGTCCATAGAAGGAGCTCAATATTCTGTAATCATGCTACCCCCAATGCAATCCATGGACCTGCAACATCATTATTGCCTGACAACGTATTAGAAATGCAGAATCTGAGGTCTACCCCAACCTCCTGAATTATAAGTTGTTCTTTAACAAAACACCTAAGTGATTTTATATGCACTGAAGTTTGAGAAGCACTGGGCAGGAGACCAAGTAAGACTAGAACCACGAGTGAAATCTGGCTGTGCCATCTGAAATTTGGAAGATTAAAAATTAAATTGTTCAATTTAATTTAAAATTAAAAATAAATTGTTCTTGGAAAGATGAAAACAATCAATAAAGTGAATATAAAAGGAAAAGGTGTTGTGGTTGATGTTTTTTACTAACAATCCATGAGGGCAGAGTGCCATTTTGTAAACTCAGCACTGGGACAGGCTTTGTATTCCACATGGCAAACAGTCTGGCCTTCAAAGAGTTAAGCAGAAGTCCTGATTTGGTCCCTAACATGTACCATTTCCTTTAAAATGCTACAGAGTGGTGAAACCCTGATGTGTGGAGCTTAGTTTAGGCTCTCTCTTTCCTGCCAGAGAATTCCATCAGCTTCATGATCATGCGGAGGGCTCTGGGCACATATCAGGAAGGTTCAGCAGGACACAGAGATGGTTTAATGGGCCGTGCAAATCTCCAAACTTGAGTCCACTCCTGGAAAAGAAACACCCTGATTCTTATAGCATGTTGGCATGGGGCCAAGGGGAAGGATGATCCCCTCTATGGATTAGTGAAGTTTTAAATGCTTTCTGCCAGGCTACTCTGACTTCTAAAAGAAATCATTTTAAAAAATTGCCAAGCCAAAATGGAAATTATAATTACCTAATATTTTGGAGAAAAGAATCACATTTGCAACTCTGTAGAATATGAGGTATAACTTACATGCTTGGCTTTGATCCTTTTCCATCTTTAAAAATAAATGTTTCTGGAGCCAGGAGCCAGAAATAAATGCTATGTTGGGGAGAACCATATTCTGCTCTGTCCCTTATATGCAGTAAAATGCTTTGAACTTTTCTGGACTTTGTTAGAGATGTGCAAAGCCAATTATTCTGACTCTGAGAGAGCATCATGGAACATCCTTCTTTTAGATTTCCCTCCATGAAAACAAAGGCAGAATCCAACTACAGGGAAAGAATCGGGGGGCCTAAGGTCGCAGGCATCCCTGTGCAATGCTAATAGGAACTGCAGCCCAACATTTGGACACAGCTAGAGCTGGTCCCTGAACCTGAATGAATCAAAGGCAGTGAGAGCTGAGTAGAGACTGTGTAGGTGGGATGCTAAGGAGGAGAGGAGAAAAGTGGAGGCAAAAAGCTGGTAGAATCTATAGTCTAGAAGTACAACATGGCACAAAGCATCAGAAGTCACTCTATAGCTACCTTGGCAAGGTGCTGACAGCACTTCATAGCCCATTCTTAAGCTTCCTGGCCAGCCTCAATTTATGCCACATTCTTTGCCAATAGAAACCATTGCCCCTGCAATTTCCTCTCTAATACTTTCTCTGCCCAGCACAGTGAACTAAAGGTCCTTTGTAAAGACTGAGGTCCTACAATATGTCCTTACCAGTGTCTTCTCGCCCCAGCCATAACCAAAAAGGCAGGTGATATCACTCATTCATAGGGTTCCTATAGCACTTGTTACATAATTCCTTTTTAGAACTTACCACATTGTCCTTTGATTTCTTATTTATAGCCCAGACTATAAATATATATACCACCATGCTGCCCGAAGGGGATTCCATGTCTTTCTTGCCCATTTCATATGCCTAATTCTTGGCAACAAAGCATGGCAGGTGGTAGGCAATCAATATTTGCCAAATTTGGACAAAAATACTATTTCATTTCTGAATACCCTTTAATCTCTCAACTTCTTTAACTTTTTTTGATAAAATGAGGTTGATATATCTACTATAGAATTATTTGGAAAACTCATTTGGAATAATATGAAATGCATTAATGACTCAAATTCTATTTCAAGTCCATCATCTTCTATAAAATTTTTGCTGACAACTTTGATGCCTAGGTCTGTCTCCTCTATCCACAGGGCAGTCAATATCAAACGGTGTTTTAAGTGTGCAATCTCACATTGGTGTTTAATTGTTTCATATCTATAAATCTTATCTCCTCAGATAGATTGTAGTTCAAGTCAATTCAAATAAATTCACATCAGTAGATGGTTATTGAGTGACTGATGTCTATGAAGATCTGTGCTACTTGGTTGCTGGCACCAGTTCTTATTTTAACTTTGTTTTAATTCCTTCAGTAAATATTTTTTGGGCATTTACTTACACATATGATCCCTATGCTAAGAGAGATTACATTTCCTTTTAGACCTCGGTGTTTGCAAGAAAATTGCCAGTATTGAACAAAGTCAAGGGCAAATTGACCAGACTACGGCGAATGATTCTGAATGGTCCCAATCTCAATGTAAATTCATGTGCAGCAAGATCACGTGAGATTCAGGTAACCCTCGGCATCAGAGGCTCCAGAGTCCATATCTCTCAGGCTACAGGAGCTTGGGAGTTACAACTGAGCCACTGAGTTCCAGGTTTGGGGAACAGAACTCAATTTTAAGTCCCCCCCCACCATGGTGAATTGAGGCTGCTGGCTGCCCTTCCATCGGTCCATCTGCCTCAGCTTGGGGTGGGAACACAATGCCTGCCACAGAGCAGGCACTCAAGCTATGTTATACAATAAATGAAAGAGTAAATTAATGTCACACACAGGGTCAGGCAGTCGGTTCAAGTAAGGAAAAGTCAAAGTGCCAAGGGTGGAGACGTACTCTGGGCCAGACAAGCAAGGGAGACAAATGAAGACAGTACCGACTAGTGGTTACTGTCTAGGCTTTGGAGTCAGTCCTGGGTTTGAATTCTGGTTCTGCCTCTGTTAGTTTCCATTTTGTGAGTTTGGGCAATTTGTTAAGCTCTTCCAAATCTCAGTTTCTACTCTGCGAAGCAGCAGTTTATAATACCAACCTCATGTGAGGATTAAATAAGATAGTATATTAAAAAGATCAGCTCGGTGCTGTATTTTGTGCTCAACAAGTGGTTGCTATTAGAGCAGGAAGCAAATCCTGTCATTCCAACAGCTAATAAGCATCATCCAGGGTTGAGGAGATTGAAGCCCCAAAATAAAGAATCTTGTTTCCAAGACTAACAAATACATGATGGGGGACTCAAATGGAGACGAAGAACACAGGCCAAGGGTTGAGGTGTCAAGGAGCAAGATCCAGGCAAGGGCTCTTGTATGCCAGGCATGGAGGGATAAGAGGGAAGAGTGTAGTTTGAACCTGTTCCAACAGCATTCTGAAGCCAGGCATCCTTCTGTGCCTTGCAGAAGGGCTGTTCACAGTGAGTGGGCAGGTATGAGATCATCAGAGGAGCTAATAAGCACACTTGGCAAGAGCAGGGATGAGAAGGGGTGTGAAGTCAGACAGTTCATGACAGCTGGGCACATGGAAGGTGGTCAATAAATAGTTGTTGGTAATTTACTTTCATCATTAGCACAATGGTTCCAAGGTGGGGGAGTGCATAAGCTTTCATTTTGATTGTGAAACCCTTTTTCAAATGAGGCATCTTATTTGTTCAGTCTCATTTGCTCAAAAATTCTGGAGGAAATGGTGTTTTCTAAACCATCACAACTGTTTTATTTGTAGAATCACTGGTGTTTGTTATGGAATGTCTGACCATTCATCATTAATCTACATCCAGTGGTATAAGAAACACCAGCTTTGCCAGCATGCAAACAATATTCCTTGGCTGAAATTGGCAGTGAGCCAAATTGAGGGTTGTTAGAATGGATCTGGCAATTTTACCACTCTGGAGGCCATCTTCTCTCTCCAGCCACCCCCTTACTAAGGTTGTATCGTGATTTTGCTCACAAAGACGGTAGTGGTTCTGAAATTCTCCAGCTTTTCAAACCCGTGCTCAAGCCTGAGGCCTTTGGGGGTCCGTTTGGGATGTTTTTTTCCTGAGAAACCAATCTGTTTCTGAGCATAAGAGCCACAGGCATCACACAGAATGCAAAGTTTTCTTGTAAAAATGTCAGTTGCAATAAAGGGAATCTGGAGCCAGCCTGGCAGCCTGGGGGCTGTTACAGGATGAAGTCAGAACCTCAGCTTGTGTCTACATGACACCAAACATCCAGTTAAAAAGTGAAAAACTCAAGCAGCCATCCAGATGTTTTGTCTACTTGATGCCAAACATCCTGATGTTTTCAACTATCCACATGTTTGGCATCAGGCAGACCAATATCTAAAATCTGGAAACATCTAGGTGTTTGATATCTTGTAGACACAGCCTCGGAGCATGGGCAGTGAAGGCCAGGAGCTTGGACATCATTTTTCCTGACTGCCAATAGGAACTGCGAATCTCTTAAGACCTGCAGGAGAATCAGGCTATTGAGTTTAAAAACGAAAAGAGCTTGAAGTCAAATGCCTAATTAACAGGGCTTTGCCAGAGGGACTGACACACAGAAAGGAAAAACACAACAAAGCTCATTGCAGTTCAAATAACTTTGCAGTCTCTTGCTGGACCAAGAAACCCCTTTGTATGTCCATTCCTCAAATCCCTGGGAAAGGACAGCAGGAATCTCAACTCTGAAGCAAGCCAAAGCTTGGGTCTCGTCTTGTGTTGATATCAGGTATTACTTATTAAATTAGTCCCTCTGCTCCACGAAAGCGAACCTGAACTTCTAGATTGACTTCAGAACTTTTTCCATGTTCTCATGACTGGCCTGGTTATGCTGGAGTTATTTAACCTTCCAGTTGACCTATTTCTGAATATGCCCCCTAGTGTGAATGTAAACAAGGACTGAACTGGCCTCTAAGGAGACAGAAAGAGTGAGCTGTGCTTTGCCAGGAAATTTTTCATTGTATTTTTTAGACGCATTCTTTACTTCACTCTACTCCCTTTGATTCTGGTTCATGATCTGTGTCTAACTTTCCTCTCCCTCTTCTGCTAAGAATCCTGAGAAATGACAAATGCAGTTGAAAGAAAGAGAGATAGAGGAAAAAAAGAAAGAAAAGAAAAGATTCTGAGGACAGCATGTGCAGGGGAGCTTAAAAACAACACCACAACAACATAAAAGGAACAATAAGAGCAACCTAATAAAAGGATGAAACAGGGTCATGCGACAGAGAAGAGAATCTGAACATCTGCACTTTTTCTTATTTATAACCATGTCAGGAAAACAGGAAAAACAGTGTGCAAAACCTCAAGCCGAATTTTCTTTCTGTTCAAATTTTGCTAGTAAATTCCGCTAGCAAGAAAGTGACCATTTTGATTGTCTTCTATATGCTTGTAGTGTACAATTCATCATTGTCTCATGCATCCTATGATTGTGAGTTAGCCGTTATTACTCATTGTTACATGGGGGAATTCCTCTTCTACCCACATCTGGACTTTTGCCTTTCAGCAGAGCCTGTCTGACCCTTTGTCATTTCTGGATTCGATGCATCCTTTTCTCTTTTAGGATGGTTCCTTTGCTATTGTATTATTGTTGTTGTCATTTGTTGCTAGTTGATTGAGTCAAATGTTTTTAAATTTTATTGTGACAATGGTAATGGCAATGATTGCACTCAACCCAAACTAGCTCATCAATACCGTCATTGTTAAATCCATCAGGAGATTAGCAATCGCTAATATGCCCATGATTCGGTCTCCTTAAAGGAGACAGACATCTGTTTTCCTTGGCAGCATGTCTGTTTCCAGGCCCTTACTTGATACCATGTGCGTGCCTAACTCCTGTTCACAACAATAGCTTTTATCCTTGAGGTTTGGTAGTATAGTTAATTGATGCCTTTATCTTTTCATGAGAGATGCCAACTCACATCAAAAAAAAGGGGGGTGAACTCACACACACTATAAAGGCTTGGCTTTATATCTGGTAGAAATAGAGAACCTCAAAGCCAGATTCAGTATTAGAGAAAAATAAAAATTGCTTTCATCCACATTGCTGAAAATTTGCCTGTATCCTCTAATTTTTGTTGCTATCATTGAGAATTCAGTGAGTGTTCAGAAATACAAGTGTCAATCAAAGTAGAATAGAGGAGAAGCAAGATGTGTGTTTCTTAGATAAGAGTGGCCCGCAATGTCAGACAGCCTGGTAGGAACCATGTCACATTGTGCTAGAAGGGGCCTGGGAAGCCAGCTGCCTTGTCTAGAAAGAACTGAAGTGTGCATTTTTATAAACTGTGGAATGAAGAATCATATTTGTTAGTTTATTTGTTGTAGTGCCATGCAAAAGTGGGACACCTGCATATTGAGAAAAGAATACTGTTATGTCCTACTCCCTACAGAAAATCACATTCTTTAGTAGGTCAATAATTCTACTCTGCTCAGAGGAGGGTCTAGGTTTCTTATACAAAGAAAACTGATGCATTAAAATTATGATTATTTATTTATTCATGCCCTCCAAATGTATTTATTGAGTATGAAAGCAGTATGCTGTTGACAGGAAAAATTACAGACTAAAAGCTGGATGATCAGGGTTCTGGTTCGGTTTAGTTGGGAAGGTAAGTACAGGAAACGTTTAAATGAAAATAAAAGACAATACACAATTAAGTACCTAAATGGGCATTTGGTAAGATAAAATCTGCCTAAAGGAAAAATAAAGCTTTACACTTCCAGGATGTAGGAGTAAGAAACATTTTTCAAGATGTGTCACCTTAATTGTTTTCATGATTATTTATTATCATTGTTGCTACTTAGTCTCAAAACCCAAATCCAGGTATTTTTCCTATGTGAACACAAAAACAAGCATCAAGACGTAGTTTTATATACCCACTTCACTAGTAGCTTAAATTGTGTTTTCTTTTAAATCCAACTAGCCACAATTTTAATAGTTATATTTTCTTTTCCTATAATTATAAGTATACAAAAAAAGAGAACAGACTAATAAGTATTGATGTTTGCACCCAGTTTTGTCAAATCTTAATATTTTTCCCTATTTCTTTCAAATCTTTTCTTAAGTAATAAAAGACATTCCTTTTCAGTTGAAGTCCCTTATATATCCCACTCCTAATTCCACTCTTCTTCTTCCATCCCTCTTAAAGTTAACCACTATTTTGAATTTGGTGTTTTCCATGCAAAAATTCTTATATCTTACATGTTCCTATCTATAAAGCTATATTGTAAGTTTTTTAACTTTATATTAAAAGTATCATACTGTGTTATGATTATGAGATTTGTTTTTCCACTGAACATCATGTTTTTGACATTTAGCCACTTGGAAATTTGTAGGTATAACTCACTTATTTTAATGATTGTTTATGAATACATGACACCTTATTTATCCCTTCTCCTGTTCATAGACACTTGGGTTGCTTCAGATTTTTTATGAAAAAACTTCCACGAATATTCTTAAAAAGACCTCTTTGTGCACATGTGCTAGAGTTTCTCTAAGGGCAGAATTACTGGATTATATAATATGTGTATCTTTTACTTTCCTAGCTATTGTCTAATTACTCTCCAAAGAGGCTATACTGATGCATGCACATATGAGGAGTATATAAGATTTTCTATTTCTCCACATCTTTGACAACACTTGCTATTGCAGATGCACATTTGAAAAAAGTATTATTGCTGTCTCAATACTCAAAATGCATGAAATATTACTAAATATAAGGGCACAATTGGTTCATTATTGAAAATAGTATATTGTATATTATCACTGATGCCATAAAAGAATACCCAATGTCTACAAGCCTTCCCACTGGAAAAAAGGTTGCCAACAGACAAAGATTATTTCTTTGCCTAAGATTTTCAGGGTATTAATTCAAGCTATGATCAAGTTTTAGAGCTACAAATCATTTTAGAAATTATTCTATTCAGCAGCATCATTAAAACATAAAGAATCGAAAGAGTTACTCCCAAAGTCACACAGCTATGATAATGATCATAGTGTTATTATGAATTTAGAAGCTATTATGTACCACGTACCATTCTAGGTGCTTTACAAATATTTTTAATCCTCATGGCAATAGCCAGGTAGCATCACGAGTAGTTCATTCCCTAGAACACGTTTACACAATTACTGAGAGCAAGCCACTATGCTGTTTAATCTGGATGGAACAAAATTGTACCAGATACAGTTCTTACTATGGAAAGGAAGGTGACACCACAGTATAAGCTAGCATGTGAGAAATTTTGGGTGATAGCTCAAGCTACTGCAAAATGATCTTTTCCCCACTAGGATCATCCAAGAAGATGTCCTGAAGAAACTGGTATGGAGATTGGAATTTGGGGGCCAGGTAGAAGTTTGATGGGCACCATCTTACTTTGGATGTGCTGTCTGGGCATTGCCCACTCAATGACCACGAGATAGGCAATACAGGAAATCCAAGATCCTACCATTGAAATGGGGCACATCTGGGGAGAGGGGGACTGGACAAATCAGACTAAAAGGGACTAGGATCAGGTAAGTCTAACAAACAGTGCAGAAGATCTATAGAGCCAGGCTGCTAACACCAGGAAAACACCCAACAAAACTATTCTCAGGAGCCTGGCAACAAGGCCTCCATGCTCTGGTCCCTGCTGCCCTCCTTTCTTACACTCTCCCCTCCTTTGCCCTGATCCATTGGCCTCTCTTCTGTATCTGGAGGATATAGGCTGGTAACTATAGGAGTCTCTTTTGACCTGCAGTTTCTTCTACTCAAAACACTTTATCCAGCTTTACACATGGCTGGCCCCTTCTGTCATTCCAGTCTCACCTGAGATGTTTTCCCGGAGCATCTTGTCCAAATCAGCTTCTGCCCACTCCTTCCTCCATCCCAGCAGCCCATTTGACTTTCTGCACAGTCTTTCTTGCTCACCAATATTATCTTGCTTCTTTATTTAACCACTTGCCCCAATGAGAGAGTGAGCACCATGAGAATAGGGAATTGTTGTTCTTGTCATGTGTTCTATGGCCAGGCCTGGGCACAGAGGAGGGCTTCTGTGAACATTGATTGTTGGGTTCATGAACCATAACATTGCAGTTTCCAAAGAGGCAGGTAGGCTGTCAGAACCTGCAAAGTCTTTGGGGACCTTGGAGTCTCAGTCATAGGGATGGAGTTTAGGGCAGGATTATATCAAGGGGACACTGAGTAAGGTGTATGAAATATGGAGTCACCAAGAAGGACTTAAAAAACAGGAACATGGCACATGTCCAAGTACTAAGACTGAGGACTAAGATGGGGCCCAGAATAAAGCAGAAACTGAGGGGGTGAACAGGCTAAATTAGCACACAAAGGGACTTTCTCTACCACAGTCAAAGTGTCATGCTCTTTAAATCCCTCTTGCCCCAGATCAGAGCAGGACCTGGCCAGAGCAGTGAGGTGGGAAGGGACATGAATGCCCCATGACCTGGCCCTCTGGCAGAGGCAAAGAACTCTGTGGTGGCTGAAAGCAGGAATATTGGTGTAGAGGAGAGTGAAGATGGGATATTCCAAGCAGAAACAATAGCAAGAGCAAAGCAGGAGGTGAGGGAAATCATTTTGTGTTCAGGGACATAATAAATAGTCCATATTGGGTGCTAGGCCAAGCAGTGCTGATGAAGAGTGTAGAAAAGGGAAAGTGAGGTCAAACTGTGGAGGACCATGGTTTCCAAACCAATATTTTGACATTAATTTGCTAGGAAATAGAGAATCATTGAAAGGTACTTTATTGCTTTCATTTGCTTTAAGTAGGGAAGTCATGTAGTCATTTTGGACATTTTAGTGAACCTCCTTAGGGCAGGAGTCTTGTCTGTTTATTCAGTGGTGTGTCTCCAACTTAGAACAGTGTCTGGCACATAGCAGAGCACAAAATACACTGCCAAAGGCATTTAATGTCAACTTTAATCTGGTGGCTATATTCAGGGTGAGAGTCTAAAAGGTGGGCAAACTCCAATTGGAGATTTATTCCAAAATCTGGTTTTAGAAATTTAGTTCATCACAGTAGGAACAAGTAGAAACAGATTTGGCAAAGTGAATCAGCAGGACTTAATGACTAATTGCTTGTTTGCTTGGGGAGAGGGTTGAGGCAGGCACAGTGCAGGAAAGAGGGGAATAAAAACTGACTCTGAGCTTAGACTCTGGATGACCAAAGAACACCATTACAGAGATAGGGAAGTCAGAGTGCAGAGCTATTGGGCTGGGAAGTTCAGTGTAGATATTGGAGGTGCAGGAAGCCTGAATTTAGCTATGATATTTAGAAGGTAATTAAAATAAGACTGGAGCCCTGTAGAGGTCTCATGAAAAGATTTATTTTACTATATTTGCATGTAAACTATTTCAGTCATTTTCAGAAAGAGGAAGATTGGGAATGAAACAAAATAGAATTGGGAATGTCAACTGCGTAGCAAGGATGTAGCAGGAGCTAACTTACCTGGCCTGTCTCGTTGTTCAGTAGCAGAATGACACCAAGATTCATCTCTAAAATGAAACATGCTGGGCTTCTTTGGACCAAAATTCAATTCCTACTAGGTCTTCAGGAACTAATATCCTTGAATGTAGGCAATTTACTTTCCTTTGGAGGTGGTATTGCCAAGTGACTGAGTATGGCAACAGAATGAAACTGCTGGTGTCCACATCCTGACTCAGCCACTCACGACCCACATAACTTTAAACAGGTTACTTAACTTCCCTGTTTCTGTATTTGTAAAATAGGAATAATAACAGTACCTACCTCCAGACGACTGTTGTGAAGACCGAATGAATTGATGTATGTAATGCATGTAGCATAGTACCTGGTACATAGGAAACACTCAATATTGGTCCCTGAAGCTTTGTATTAAGGACTGGAATATGTGCTATTATTTTCCATTATGAACAGGGATTGCTTACCCTGTGAAGCCCTGGGAAATGGTAGAATATTTTCAGAAAAGCAGAAAAAAAAAATCCCTATCGTTGTTCATTCTACCCAAGGAGGCCTCCTCCTTCAATTTAGATTAAAAAATACACCACTTAGGCATGCTGCCAGTATAGCAAGCCTAGCAACTCAGGTGCACTACATTCTCACAATTGAAAAAGCCCTGGGAGAATTTCAATGCTATTGTTTTGGAGACTTCCTTTCACCCTGCTTTGAATTTGTCCCAGTTCCAATTTTAGACAATAAATATAAGTCTTTAAAGGGGGAGTTCCATTCAATATTGAGAAAAGGGAAAATGAATCCCTTAACTAGATGTCAATGACCAGTCCCGGATTTGGACGAAGTCTGAACTCCAGCTTGGTAGATCCAACTGTGGGGTGTTATGATTTTTGTTTTGTTTTGTTTTTTAGCTTGTTTGTTTGTTTAGTTTGTTAATTTTTTTAACAAGAAGATTTATTTAAAATGAGTCCATCTTTCTGTTTTATTCATAGTTGTTGGACCATCATAAGCCATGAGGCAGTGGAATCCATTTGAATTGCCACTCTTCATTACCTTTTAAAACTGAACTCTCACGATAGTAACTCTTACAAGGATAATCTACCAGCAAACATCAGTAGGCCAGACATACTGGCAGTCCCCCAGTCAATCTGTAACTGAAAACTAAAAGTGTAGCAGGAAATCCTAATAATGAAACTTACAGGATTAGAGAGCTGATGAAGCAGAAAGCAAAAAGTAGGTGATAACTGCTAAGAAGTGTAACCTTGACGGCTGTCATGTCTTTTAAAGATTTTCTTAACATGTGGGTGGATCTTCATTTATTTTTGCATTCACTTG
Source organism: Cheirogaleus medius (assembly GCA_008086735.1). Taxonomy (NCBI): domain Eukaryota; kingdom Metazoa; phylum Chordata; class Mammalia; order Primates; family Cheirogaleidae; genus Cheirogaleus; species Cheirogaleus medius. Next base: position 57,851,132 of record VBSM01000361.1, on the reverse strand, counting down.
AGCCACCCAAATCAACTCTTGGCTCTGGGTTATTTTCCACCCTCTGCCAAGATAACCCCACATAGCTATAATCAACAGAGCTATTCCAACAAGCATTTTTTACTCAGTAGTCTTTCCCAAAGTAATAGAGTCCAGGTTATCATATCTTAATGTCATGTGGTACTAAATCACACTCCAAGGAGAGATAACATGACTCCCCAAGGAGGGTGGGTATGGACTTTGTCCCAGCCAAGGTCCCTTTCTCTCCAGGGGGCTAAATACCTCAAGCCACTTATGGTGGCAAGAGGTATCAGACTGGGTGGGGTAAAGGAAATAAGGAAGACAGTTTTGCCATTGGCTCAAAATGCTAGGCCCATCTGGGTCCTACAGCTGGAAACTGGATGATTTCATCTTGTTTCACCAGTGTATCACAAAATGGCCTTGAGGGATCACATGCTTTCAGCTTTCTCTCCTCTGAAATAGAGGCCTTTACCCCAATCTGTGGGGATTTGTCAGGAAGGCCAGATCTTCTTGTTGGTCATACCAACACTGTTTTCCAGTTTTTCTATGGTGAGTCTTAGGCCCTCACTGTCTACCACCCACCCCCAGACTTTGCAGTGAGCCACACATGGGCTCTGGCTGCAGAATAAAGAGGTAAAAAGTAGTAGACTGGATCAAAACCTACCAGACACACTTCCTGGATCTGTTAACTTACTCTGTTGGCCCTCACCTGACCTCATGCTGATCACAGCCCACATGCCCTGAGCCTCCCTGAGTCTCTTATTGACAAAATCTACATAGAAATCATGGCTTCAGCCAGCAATTTACTCTAGGCCTCCTTTGGCAATCTCAAAAAGCAGAGGACATGTCTATAGTACCTTCCTAAAGGCCAAGGAGAAACCAGCTGATCATTCAGTAAAGACCTCTAAGCCCTAGTGGAGACACTATAGGCACCAAACACAAAACCCTGTAGAAGTTTAGAAGAACTCAGGCCAGGTACAGTGTCTCACACCTGTAATCCCAGCACTTTGGGATGCTGAGACAGGAGGGTTGCTTGAGGTGCAGGCAGTTTGAGGCCGGGAGTTCAAGACCAGCCTGGGCAACATATAAAAAATTGGTTGGGTATGGTGGTGTGTGCCACCATGTAGTAAGTAGTCCTAACTACTCCAGAGCCTGAGGCAGGAGGATTGCTTGAGCCCGGGAGTTCAAGGCTGCAGTGAGCTATGATTTGGGAAATAGAGCAAGAACCTATCTCCAAAAAAAAAGAAAAAGAAGAAAAAAACTGAAAGCCATTTATGTATAATTGGAATCTGCCCTCACCCACTCACCCCCCCATGTACACATTTGAAGTCATAAAAGTGTGACAATTATTAAAGGAAAGTATATGTTTGTAGGATTAGAAACTTCTATGTTTTTACATTTTATCCTAGATGCTTATCATAGAAAACAATCCAAAGCATAAAGGACAGAGTTCTTCAATTCCTCAAAAGCTTAAACTTCAGTTTCTTTTGAAACACTTATGCCTATAGCACGGTCTCTGAAACTAATAGGGGAAAAAGAAAGATGTTATTCCTTGGATGCCCCTAAATGTGCTAATGTTCACTTAAACTCTCTTTTTGCACATTATTCATCTAGGTACACATATATATATATTTTTAGAGACAGGGTATTCCTCTGTGCCCAGGCTTGAGTGAGTGCAGTGGCGGGATCATAGCTCATTGCACCCTCAAACTCCTGGGCTCAAGCAATCTTCCTGCCTCAGCCTCCCAAGTAACTGGGACTACAGGAGTGTACCACCACTTCCACCTAATGTTTCCTTATTTTTTGTAGAGACAGGGTTTCATTGTGTTGCTCAGGCTGGTCTCAAACTTCTGGCCTCAAGCAATTCTCCCACCTCAGCCACCCAAAGTGCTGAGATTACAGGCGTGAGCGACCATGCCTGGTCTGTCTAGGTGCATCTTAATTTGTGCTTGGGCTATAGTAAAAATATGGCCATTCGTTCAGCTTCACTTTGAAGGAGGTCATAGAAGAGAGTTTATTTTGGCCTTCTAAAAAGTAGGCACTCACACAGTCACTTGAGTGAGTGAATGAATGCCATGAAAGCACATTTCACCATAGCTAAATATTGTCTTGATTCCTAACTCAGCTATTTTAGTACATGGTTCAGTCACACAGCAGCAGCAGTGGGATCTTTGACTGCAATAAACTATGTCTCTGTGCATGCGTACATCTACATCTATGTACAGATGGATACAAATAAACATGCATGCCCGACTTGACCCATATCCACCCTCAACATGATGTGATTTCAGGAGCACTTGGAAGCCATTTTACTTCCTCAGGGACCTCCACCAATAGCATAAATTCCACAATCAGAGACCTGTTCCTTTACCTTAAGGTTTCTTCTTATAATACAAATAACCGTGGCATAGTGCTAACATTCAGAGCCATGCCCCAGTGCAAGTAAAGTTATCTGACTCTCTGCTGGGTTTGATCACAAGGAAAAGAGAAAGGACAGATGATACTGACTGCCCTGGGGAACCCAAGATGGGGGGAAAGGGATGCAAGAAGAGAGGATAGGGTTGCTCCAAGACAATTCTCACAATTGTCTCTAGGGCCAGAATGGCAGACTTGTTTTAAAGCAGAGATGACTTAGCTAGTGAAGTCAAAAGAGGCTTTAGCCTCAGAAACAAGAGAGAAGGAAAAAAAGAATACAAATGTCAATAAACAAGAGACGTACAGCTCTCTGTTAATGAACCTATCCCCTCTCCCTCAAAAGGCTTCTGTGTTTCTCTGACTTTTTCTTGTTTATGAGCCCCCAACAAGATCTGGTTGCCTTTTATGCATTCAGATTGGCCATTGACCAAGGCCTGCATTTCCCTTGTTAAGAAAAGAAATTAAGCCCCAGATTGCAAAACACTTATACACAAATGAGTTTAGAGTAGATTTGCAAAACAAGCCTTTGTGACAATTATAGATGGTCAAGATGGTGAAAGTGAAACCAAACAGAACAAAGAAGATAACAGGGTGGAACAGAAGCCCCAGCCCCGGGTCCTCAAGGCCTGGCCGCTGAAGATGAAGGATTTATGTCCCACACTTGGATCTGGCTGATGTTCCCTCGTCTGAGTGATGGGTCTCAGTAGTAGGTTTTATGTGAAAGGTGGTGATTCAATTCCTCCTTTTAGGGAACAGGACTTTGGCAAGGTCACTTGATGTATCTATCACACATGGGCTTCTCAGAACCTGCCCCAGGCATTTGTGAGAGACAGAACAGTAGATTTGAAATGTAAAGGTTGGGCAAGCTGTGCTGTGTCCAGGAAAACCAGCCAGCCACGGTGGGCCTATTGTTGTCATTATGACCATTATTCTTCTGCCAACATCTTTCATTGCCTCTCAGTGTTTTTGTGAAACAAAAGAACCCAGCTGAGACTTCAACAAAGAAGAATGCAGGGAAAGGGGAGAAAATACCTTGAGCAAGAATAGCTTGGAAGGAGCCAAAAGTGGAAAAGGAAGTCTAATTCTGTCCTAGTCCAGGAGGGGAAAAAGTTTTTTGAGAAATGTAAACAAATCAGGAAATCCTGGCACTTACTCCAGTTCCGATCTGGGGAGACGCACAGGTCCTTTCCCGAGGAGTGAGCTGCTGTTTGTGAATGAAATCCAGACAAAATTATTCATTGAGCCCTGCCAGCCCCACAGTTTCCAGCTTTCTTTCTGCCTATGGCATAGCTTAAACCTTAAAATAATAATAATAAAAAAAAACATATGCATGTTATTAACTCTCCATATTCAAATGGAAATTCAATGCTATCATAAATCTTTCTTTTCTAATGTAAATTCCTTTCTCCAGCATGAAGCTGCAGGAAAGCCATTGTATCTGAGTAATCTAAACTTGAAAGAGAATTTTTGTTAAACTAGTTATGATAGGGGAAACATGTTTTTCACTGAGTCAAAAGATTAAAGTTGGTTGTAAAAACGGGTGGGGGACTGAAGGAGAATTATTGGTTGCTCAACTAATGATTAGATACAGAACTTCAAGGACAAATTAAGAGGCACAAAAGAAAGAGTCATGCAGATAAGTGAAAACAGTTCCAATGATATTAAATAAAAGATGCATTGTTTATCTTAGGTTGTAATCTCCATTCCCATATTCATCTCCATCTAAACAACTCCCTCGCCCCATTAGCTACCCTCCAGTGCATTCCTAACTCCACTGCACAACACATCTGCACATTGGAGTAGTATGGATCCTTCCCCCTTTTACTGCCAGAACCATCCTCCTCTCTCGCTCTGGTTTTACTACGTCTAGGCGCCTCTTCTGATGAGGCTTTAGCCAAGAAGAATGTGGGCATGAGGTGAAAAAAGGAGGTAGCTTTTTCTTTTCAAAAATATGTTGTGAACCCTTTGGTTAATTTCAAAGAATTTTCACCCATTACCACATATCTCTCACCTCAAGTCAACTGCATTAGTTTCTTTTGATTTGTCACTCTACTTTCTCCCGCCCCCCACCTCTCTTTCCCTCTCATGCCCACAAACTGGCCCCAGATCCCTCCTTTCTGAAAAGTATTATTTTGAGTGCAGACTTGGTCTGGGCACGCAGCAACAAGAATGTATCTGTACATTACAGGGCTACAGGCAGCACATATAAAGGGCTTTCAAGCTCTGATATCAGTAGAAGCTCACAGACAACAGACAAGTTTCTCTTGAGGAAAGAGACAGGAGTGTTGAGAGGGGCTAAGGTCCACGACATACCTCTCCTCCAGTGGCCGGTGGCCCTAGCCCCTCAAGCGTGTGTTTGCCTGAAAACCTCCAAAGCAGAGCAGGGTCAGGGTTTCACTTCTCAAGACAAAAACTCCCTCAACTGACTTTTAGGAGCATAGTCCAAGGATATACAGAGAGAATATATCCCTCCATGTACATGCAAAATATTGACTCTGTCCTAGAAGAGCATTTGTGATACAAAGAAACATTGAAATTAAAAATAAAAATATTAACAGCAGGACAGAACTTTACTCATGCAGGTATACTATTAAGGGTTTGAATACACATGCATATGCCTGCAGTCAATGTATTACTAATAGTTAGAACTGAAATAATAGAACTCAGAATCATCTTAATGAAAATACCAGAACCAACCTCTCTAGCCACTTATAGCACAGTCACCTCCCTCAAGACCAATTTCTCCCTGATCTCTTATTTAATGTTCAACATCCAAGACAGAAGATTTAATGTTCTTTCTGGATTGTTCAGAGATTTATGACACCTATAGAAATGTCCATAAAATGTGAGACTGTGCAAGGCTTTTGGTATCTGTCTCATTGTTATCAGAACCATAAAAATCATCACCCTCTGGTCCATGGCTAGTCTTTTCTTTCTAGATAATATAATCCAGAGAAAAATAAAGTTGTCTCTGAGTATCTGCTTGAAGTAGGCTCTGTTGTCAGGGGTGTGTGTTGAGGGGATAGTGGTGTTGGATCAGGGAAGGGAGAGAGAGAATAGCAAACCAAACTGCATGTGTTTAAGGACTTAAAGGGGAACTTAAAGAAATCGTTTCTAGGGCAACTCATTTTATCTGTCAAAAGGATGTGGGGATGTGGTAGTATGTGCATCGTTCACTTCTGCCTGGTCCTCGGGCCCAACCTACCCCGGAGTGGTAATCTCCAGAGTATACACAGAGAAGGGAAGCAGGTGCTTCAAATCCCCCAGCATCTGGTTTAGATGACCACAATGCTGAGAACACCTGCAGCATGTATTTCAGCCAAGTCTGGCCTCCCATTGTATTCAATTGGACTTTCTGCCTTGAGCAAGAAAAAGGAATTGTTTATCAGATTTGCCAAAGGATCTCTGGGGAGGTGGAGAGAGACAGGATAAACAAACCTAAAACAAAACGCAAGTATAAGCAAAGCACTGGGAAACCTTGACTATTTGTGACTGACCAAGGTAATCTTTCAACCTGACACGAAGTAAGTAATACTGAAAGAGAGACAAACGTTAACATGGATCAAGACAGTTTCCCAGCGGTTTTCTAAGAAAACTGATAGTAGATAATTTTGTCCAAACTCTAGTCCATAGGCTAATGCAGAAACCAAATTCTTAAGACTGGAAAGATTCTCAAGTCAAACAATATTCATTAAGGGTCTATTTTGTATAGGACTTTGTGCTATAAGATTTAAAAGATGAATGGCCACTGCCCTGTCTTAGAAAAATCTTACGAAGAAGATGGTGTTATCCCTTGCATGTTCCATTTATGCACTTTATAATTTCATATTTTGTATAATAATAAGTACACATTGGCTGAGCTGGATACCTGCAGATCATACCAAAAGCAGTAATCTTTCTCTAACCAAGATAAGCAAAGCAAGCACAACTGATCAGGCTAAATATAATACAACTTCATGATTGGTACATTGAAACTAAAATAAAATGAATAAGCTTATTTCCAGGGCCTCAGAGAATAGGTTAGAGACACCACGTAGAATGTATTTTGTTGGTAATTCCGCAAGAGCCCCTTCTTTTTCTTTCCTTTGTATAGAGCCCCAACTAGTGGAAGATTGGAAAACTGCACCTAAAGAGAAGCCATTTAAGTGGGAGGTGACCACCGGTCTTCTCACAGGTTAAGAGCCAGTAAGATCTTACAGGCGATTTTCATTTTGGGGTGTGAAGATAAGGACAAGGTGCAAAAAGGGGAGGTGGGTGTGAAACTGGATTATAGTTAGCTTTTTACAGGGCTAAAAGGCAAACTGGCATTGATGCAAACATGTACAATCTCTTGCATTTGAAATGAGTCAATGCACTAGGTCAACAGCTTATTTTAGAAAAGAAAATATTTCTTGAGTTCAGAACTTATTCTTCTTGAGGAAATCTTTTCAAAAGAAAGAGGAAGATAGTCTGTGATACAAAATTGCCTACATTGGAGGAAAGAGACCTAGTTTTTCAAATTAGATGAGAATGCAGTTAGCAATGTTGTCACACTGGTGCGGAACAGAACAGATAAGAATGTGCCTGTGTTGGGATCAATGAGAAGAAAGGTAGAAAGCAGGTGGACACAGCACAGTAAAGGAAAGGACTCCAACACCAACAACTGAGAAGAAAATATAGACACCTGGAAAAGTCATTTATGATACAGATCTTCCTAAAGGAACTGAATCTTTGGGAGGGGGATTTTAATTTTGTTTCTTTATTTGTTTGTTACCTCTCCATTTCAAGGAATCTCATTCTCGTGGATTTTTTTTTTAAGGAGTCTTGGCTCCCTTGCCAAAAAGTACCAATAAAGTACAGGCAGCCTGGAAAGGTTATAAAAATGCAAGATGAATTCATCAATCAGACAAAATGTAGTCTGTATGTGCAACAGGGTTTCATGGACAGACTTTAGGGACTTCATGGAACTCCCTAACAAGATATACAACTTCTGTGTGTGCACATTTTTCTGGATTTTATAGCTCTTATCAGATTCTCAAAGGAGCCTATAACCCAAAAGAAGAATAAGGAATATAATTACATAGAAATCTGCACGTAGACAAAAAACAGTCACATCTTAATGGATGCCCCTCAGAGTGATCTCAGACTGCATGAAATTCTGTTCTTAGAGAAGCCAAGTGGAGATATCAAAGTATTTCAGTACGTCATAAAGCAGATTGTAGCCTTCTCATTTTTCATGCACTGACTCCTTGGACAGAGCTACAAGAAGTTTCCTATTGCATGTTGCACAGCTGCGATGGCACAGGGCACCCTCACTCGAACCCCGACATAATGTACATGCTGCCTGTGAGTACTTTCTGAGATGATTAACTTCCATTAACCAGTTTTCTTTGGTATGCATTAACAAATAAGATAATTTATGCTCAAAAATCTGAAAGCAGTAGCAATCTTTTTTTTTCAATAGATTAAGCAGTGGAAAACAGAAAAAAACATTTAACTTTAGGACTTGACTTACTCAGCACATTTGGTTGTTATCAAAATCAAATCATGAAAGCAGAGTTTTTATACCACTTACTTAATGTTTGCTGTGATTATTAAATAAACTCTCCAGTCCTTCATTGCATTTGAAAGGAGATTTGTTTAAGTACTACTTATTTGAAGATCATTAAGTCTCTGGAGTTCAAGGATAACAAGGGTGATAATGCCATGGTGATACTATCTAACTTCTTTTATGGCATCAGCTTTCCCATAGATTTTATTTAACAAATGACTTAGTTGTGAAGAAAAGCTGTTATATTAATCTGTCTGTCCTAGCCTTCACCTCCCAACCAGACAGTTAATCGTACAAGGGGAGTTTGAGGGATAACTAGAGAGCACACATCATCTATAAGTAATCCCCCTGTCAGATGGCATGTAGTTCATTGTCACTACGATTTTCCTTCTGAGCTGTTAACTCCCTGTTCTTTCCACCTCAGAAAGGCATAACTGTATTTTTTAAATTCATGAAAAACAAGATGTGTAGCTAATCTAGGAAATAATGCAAAACTTGCCTGCATTTGGCAGGGGCTGGGGGATTTGAGAGGGTTTCTTTTGCTCTGAGACTATCAGGAACTTACATGATTGGACTAAGTCTTTTTGTCCTTATTGGAACAATTAGGCAGAGGTCTTCAGGGAAAAGGTTTTCAACAATTGAGGTTTGGCGTTTTTTGGTTTTTTAATTTTACTACCTACACAAGACCATTTCAAAACCCATTTGAAATATTATAACCACAAACTGTTCAACCAAACGAAAATGAAAGTAGGCCATTTAGAGGTTTTTGTCTGAACTAAAGCAAAATGTCTTTGGCTAATAATTTTAACCATTGAGATTTACTGGTTTCCAAAAGTAGTTACTTAAAATTAAGAAAGAAGCATTTTCAATATTGCGTCTGAATTTGTAATTTTTCTTTTGCAGGATATACAAAGTATAGTGTTGTGGGGGGGGGAGAGTTTGTTTGTTTGTTTGGTTGGTTTGTTTCATTTGCTTCTCCTTAGGACTAAACTGACCTTCCTGAGAAGTGAAACCCCAGACTTGGACTTGGGCCAACTGCCTTTCAGCCACACATTAAGAACTCTAGAAGGTGCTGTTTAAATGTGAATTTTCCAGCACTCCTTAATGAGACAGATAGGCAATGCTAAAGTGATTTGGGCATATTTGGCCCATCCAATCCCAAAAAGAAAGAAAAGAGGAAAATCTTTCAAAAGTATGTATGTCAAAGTGAAAGCTAGTGAAAAATGGGGCCATCCATCTAACTTAAAGGTGTCAAAGAGCCAGAGACACATCATACCTTACAAGACTTCCTAGATAATGGCACATCTGCAAGTCAATTTAAAGAAGGGTGAACAAGCCTTCAAATGAAGAACTTTTTCATGCTTTCTAAAGAAAGCAAGTATCCCAGAAATAAAAGGAGGCCACTTACACCCCCTCATATTCTGAGGATTCCCTCAGGCATTGTCAAGGTCCAGTATGGGACCTGATTAGTCCAAATAGAATTATAACATGTATGCATACCAAAAAGAAAGAAAAGGAGAAAAAGTAAGGAAAAAAAAAAGAAAAATATGTATTTTCATTAGGTCGATATTCACATTTTAAGCCCACTATAAGTTGAGACTCGCAGATGAAAATAATGAAGCCAGCCCATGAGCTATGTTTTGGAGGTGAGCCACACCACCACCCAAGTGAATGCCAAGCTGCATGCTGGCCAGCAGGCCTAGACTTCACCGAGTAATATCAGCTCCCCTCTATCACAGTCTGCCATGGCAATTGAATTTCCAACCATAAAATAAAGCAGAGGCAGCCAGGTAATTTGAAGATTTTTTCCTCACTTTACAGAATTATATCAACATGTACAAAAACGCAAGTGTATGAGCACATATGCATAGTCAATTCTCAATTACCTGTAATAATGTTCTTACCTCCACTGATAACACAAAACTAATTTCTAATTGATTTTGGAAGGCATTTCAAATTACTATATGTTCTAGTATGCATTTTGCTTAGTCTCATTTTACTATCATAACACACTCTGATGGAATCAGAGGGCTGAATGATAATGAATAAGAATGACTGAAGAAGTGGCCTGAAATGTTTAGAGTATTTACAAAATAGATAGACAATAGGAAGACAATGAGACTATGCAAACATTTTCTTTTTACTGTCTTCTTTACTCTTAATTAATTCTAATGGCAATTTAAACTTATATGCATTTTCAGATAACTTTCCACTGTGATTTTTCTCAGTGATTTCCACAATGACAAAATGTGCTAAGTAAAATATTAATTTTTAATTTCTTCATGGCAGAAGTTTATGCCTTGGGAGTATTACTATTTCTGTTTATAATTGATAGCTTTTCCTACTTACAAACCCAGGTTGAGTTGGTGACAGTTTTTAAAGAAATTGACTTTTGACATATTATATGTTTTCTTAAGATGAATTACCTTGTAAACATACTTGGCCTTTAGGATTTTCCTTCAAAGAAAAATATGGTTAGATCAAACACACATGAAAAAGAATAGACAGATAACACTAATACCAATTACTTTCATGTATTTAAAAATGTTTCTCCATATTTCAATAGAATTAATAAGCTAATCATAAGGCAGGGCTTGGTGCCTCACACCTATAATGCTAGCACTTTGGGAGGCCTAGGAAGGAGGCTTGCTTGAGGTAGAGAGTTCAAGACCAGGCTGAGCAACACAGTGAGACTCGGTCTCTACCAAAAACACAAACATTAGCTGGGTGTGGTGGTGTGCATCTGTAGTTCCAGCTGCTTGGGAGGCTGAGGCAGAAGGATCATTTGAGCCTAGGAGTTTGAGGTTGCAGTGAGCTATAGTCATGCCACTGCCCTCATGCCCCTCCACCCCACAACAAAGTAAGATCCTATCTCTAAAAAAAAAATTATTAAGATAATTTCATGTCTCCTTTCTTACAACTTGTACAAAATCTTGATAAAAGAACACAAAAGCTGCATCTGAACAAGTCCCATATACTTGAAAATTTTGAGTTTTAGCTTACTCTTTTTTAATCAGTAGATAACTTTTAGCAAATCAATTCAAACATACAAAGAAAACAAAGGATTAGTTTAAACAAGTTGTTAACAAAGTTATAAGTATAAAGACAAATTGCTTCTCCATGACTAAATGGATGTTGCCGTTGGTAAATCTGTATGGCAAGTCCACAGCAGGTAGAAGTATCAGAATATTAGCTATATTCATTAAGGGCAAGATTCCAATTTTAGAATTTTGATCCCCTGTTTTTACTCTTTCTACCTATTTTTAAGGGAATATGCCATTATTATCTGGTCACCAGACTACATATTTTTTAAATTTATATTTTTATTGATGTATTTTTGCAATACACTTGGGAAGGATGCCAAAATGTTGACATTGTCATCAATAAAATATAATGTGAATGCTTTAAAGGAAAGAGTGCGAGAAAAAAAGGAAGAGAAACTATTTCATGTCTGTACCCATATCATTGTCATCGTTAAAATTAAACGTTACAATAAAAGTAAGAATAGATAAAAGAATGGTACACACGTGTATCCAATCATATTTATCTCAAAACTATGTCAAATTTCAATTTAAAATGTCATGGTATTTATTATTTTGAACCCATATAAAATTGCTTCTTACTGAAGATTTTGGACTAGGCTCATATAATTTGAGTGGTTATAGACATTTATTGGTCTAATATGAAGTTTTCAGGCATCAGTATAGTCATGATATAATTTCTCTTAATTTTCACTAAAACTTATTAAATTTGATACTCTTTTGCAACCTAAAACTACAATCTATGTCTATTGTGACGTGAGGTATCTTTAAAATGCTTTTTTTATTACTAAAATATTTCTTATACATTCTAAGTTATTTAAATATGTATGGAGCTAAAATTGGTGTTATGAAATCAGTGTTGTACTTTTTCTAGGATACATATCATAACTGTGAATAGAGTTTCCAAAAAGAATAAATTGTAATTAGAACTCTATATTCCTTCAAATAATATTGCAAAGAACATTTTCTTGTGGGGACTGAACAAGAGGAATTTTTCTATTCATCTATTCCTCTTCCTTCAATTTCTAGAGACAGAAAAAACATGTTACTTAATAATATCACTCTTTTATTTGAGAGCAAGTAAACCATTGCAAAGTCATGTGCCAGTAGTTGGTGTATAGTGTCTGTTTCCTAAGATTACCATAACAAATACCAAAAATTAAGTAGACTCAACCAACAGAAATTTATTCCCTCACAGTTTTGAGGGCTAAAAGTCTGAAATTAAGGTGTTTGTCAGTGCCATGTTCTCTCTGACAGCTCTAGGGGAGCTGTCCCTGCCTCTTCTGGCTTCTGGTGGTGTTTAACAGTGATCCTTTGCATTCATTGGCTTGTACGTCCTTCCCTACTGTCACACAGCCACCTTCTCCTTGGGCATCTTCACATAGTCTTCCACTGTTCTTGCCTCATGTCCAAATTTCCCCTTTAAATAAGAACACCAGTCATATTGGATTAAGGTCCACCCTAATGATCTCATAAAATGAGGTACTTATTGTACTTATGAGAATCAATGGCCTCTTTCGAGACCCAATTTCTAGATAAGATCACATTTTGAGGTACTAAGGGTTGAGACTTCAACATATCTTTTGGGAGGTTGGGGGTTCAGACCACTAACTTGTTGGTTATTTTTTCTGTCCTAGACAGGAGAGAGTCCTGTTGCAATATGGATAAAAATAGAAACCATTTATAAATATTATGGCAGGAAGGAGAACTCAAAAGTTAAAAATTAAAAACTATGAAATTTCCTATAGAAAGTAAGTAGTATTAGATTGAACTATATGAAATTACTGAAATATTCAACCATTTTTGACCTATAAAATGGTAAGTTCATTTGCTCCAACTTAATAAATAATGGAAAGAGAATAAAGAAGTTTCACAGAAACTGGGGAACAAAGTAAAGATAGGCAATGAAGATATGGAGGAGGAAGATATGGATAGAGGAAATAAAATTTTAAATAAAACAATTCCCTCACCAACATTAACTATCAACTGGGAAAGGTGGCTTATGCCTGTAATCTTAGCACTCTGGGAGGCCAAGGTGGGAGGATCACTTGAGCTCAGGAGTTCAAGACCAGCCCAAGCAAGAGAAGACCCGTCTCTACTAAAAATAGAAAAAAATCATCCAGGCATGGTGGCGTGCACTTGTGGTCCCAGTTATTGGAGAAGCTGAGGGAGGAGGATCACTTGAGCCCAGGAGTTAGAGGTTGCTGTAAGCTAGGCTGATGCCATAGCACTCTAGCCTGGGCAACAGAGCAAGACTCTGTCTCAAAAAAAAAAAAAAAAAAAATTTGGCCAGGCACGGTGGCTCACGCCTGTAATCCTAGCACTCTGGGAGGCCGAGGTAGGTGGATTACTTGAGCTCGGGAGTTCGAGACCAGCCTGAGCAAGAGCAAGGCCCTGTCTCTACTAAAAATAGAAAGAAATTAGCCAAACAACTAAAAATAGAAAAAATTAGCTGGGCTTGGTGGCGAGTGCTTGTAGTCCCAGCTACCCGGGAGGCTGAGGTAGGAGGATCACTTGAGCCCAGGAGTTTGAGCTAGGCTGACACCATGGCACTCTGGCCCAGGTAAGAGAATGAGACTCTGTCTCAAAAAAAACAAAAAAAAATTAACTATTATTTCAATTTCTGGAATTTGTTAACAAAGGATATTACATATCAATCAGTGTCTAAGAAGATTTTATCACAGAACAATTATAATATTATTTGTTGTTATTCATTTGATTTTTAAGTCACTTTATCCACTAGAATTTTTTTAATCTAAGAAGTCATAACTGTTTTTTAACAAATGAACTTAGGCCCTTATCTAACCCCCTTTACCAACTCAAAATAGAGTAAAGACTTAAATATAAGACCTGAAACTATAGAACTACTAGAAGAAAATATAGGGGAAAAGCTTCAAGACATTGGTGTGAGCAATTGTTACTTGGATATAGCCTCAAAAGCATAGGCAACAGAGTAAAAATAGACAAAAGGGATTGTATCAAACTAAAAAGTTTCTGCATAGCAAAGGAAAACCTAATAAAGAGAAAACCCACAGATTAGGGGAAAGTATTTGTAAATCATACATTGGATAAGGATTGTTAATGTCCAAAATATATAAGAAACTAAAACAACTCAATAGTAAGAAAACAAATATCTCTATTAAAAACCACCAAAGGACCTGAATAGATATTTCTCAAAAGAAGACATACAAATGGCCAACAAGTATATGAAAACATGCCTAACATCACTAATCATCAGGGCAATGCAAATCGAAACCACAATGAGATATCACCTAATATCTGTTAGGAGAGCTATTATCAAAAAGTTGAAAGATAACAAATGTCAGCAAAGATGTGGAGAAAAGGGATCCCTTATACACTGTCAATGGGAGTGTAAATTAGTGCAGCCATTTTGGAAAACAGTAAGGAGATGCCTCAAAAAATGAAAACTAGAACTACCATATGATTCAGCAATCCCACTTTGTGTATATATCCAAAGGAATTGAAATTAGTTAAGTCAAAGATAGCTGCAACCCTATATTCATTTCAGCACTATTCACAATAGCCAAGATAAAAGAACCAACCAAAGTGCCTATCTATGGATAAATGGATTTTTAAAATGTGGTATATATATATGCACAATAGAACACTAGTTCAGCCTTAAAAAGAAGGAAATTCTGTCATTTGTGACAACGTGGATGAATCTAGAGGACTCTATGCTAAGTAAAATGAGCCAGGCACAGAAAAGACAAGTAAAGAAAAATGCTGTATGATCTCACCTATATGTGGAATCTAAAAAAAGTCAAACTCATAAAAGTAGAGGGTAGGGTGGTGGTTACCAGAGGCTGAGTGGATAAGGGTGGTAGATGGTGAAAGGGGAGATGTTGAAAGGGTACAAGTTTCAGTTAGATAGGAGGAATAAGTTTGGTCATATAGTGCACAGCATGGTGATTATAGTTAATAGTAATGTATTGTACGTTTCAAAATTGCTAAAAAAGCACATTTTAATGTTCTTACTAGAAAGAAATAATAAACATGTGAGGTGATGAATATGTTAATTACCCTGATTTGCTCATTCTGCAATGTATATGTATATCAAAATATCACATTGTATCCTATAAATACATACAATTATTATTTGTCAATTAAAAATAAAATAATTTATAAAAAAAGCAACATCAGTGGAAGCCAGAAGATGGTGGAATGATTAAAAAAATAAATGATGCCTTGCCAGAAGAAGGAATGCAGTGTGGCAAGGCAGACTTTGACCATTGATGTGTTTAAAATGCAAACCAAATAGATAAAAAATTATAGGAATATCTGTCAGAAAGAAAAATTGCATTCAAGTGAGTTTGGTTTTTTAACCTAAATAATACTTTTATTGATTGATTGATTGATTGTGAAGAAGATAAATTCTGTCAAAACTGAAAGGAGCTATTTAGGGAATCCTGAAAGTTTTACCCTCAAACTATTTTGGAGCTGTTGCATAAATGCAGTTGCATCATATCTCAGATATCATTTGAAGGCATTGTCTGCACAGCCTTCCCACACCTTCAGACCACATGGGAAGAGATTTCTAGCACAGCCAGGGCCCAAGAGAGACCCATAAATGAGGTTATTGATGCAAAACTCTATGGATTAAGTTCAACGCCTTGAATTACATGGGAAGTGAACAGGAGCTGGGGGCAACTAAGAGAACACAGGTGTGGCATGTCCAGAGAAGCCCACATTCTTAAGTCTACAGGCAGCCATATTCTATTCAAGCTTCTTTCCCTGGGTGGTCCAGCTAACAAAGCTTCCTGTCATAAAGCTATCGCTCAGTACAAGGCAAGTGTATTGTGAATGCCAGGTTCAAAACAGTTCATTGAAAACTTCTTGGTGAAGTAATTAAAGCAGTCTGAGCTTTGGGAAATCCTCCAGGAGGGAACTGATTTTGAGAACAGCTTTCCAATTCACATGTTTCATGAGCCAAGGCTTAGCTTAATTCAGATGAATAATACACATGTACGCACACACATACATACCCCACAAATTGTGGGATTAAAAAATAGAATTGAGGTCAGGACTAGACCACAAAAGAGGTCAAATGGCTTAAAGAAAACTAGATATTTTGTCTCCAAATCCATCTGTTTATTGGATTGTTTTGCTTGATTGCTGCTACTAGTATCTCCAGATATAAATCTATATTAGAAAAATTGCAGGTAAAGTTGCCTGCCTACCAACCATACAGCTCAGCCTTTTTTCTCCTTTGGGCAAAAACCAAAAAATAAATTATGTGTTTCAAGTAAATGAGAAGCAAGAAGAATTTTATCTTCTCCCAATCTAAAAGAACAAAACAAAATAAAATGAAATCATTGTTCCTAGAAACCTTTGAAACCAGAATGGACAAACATCCACCATCTCTCTTACAAGCTATCCTTTGCTTCAGGTCAGGTGACCAGAAAGATAATATTTCAGAGTCCCTTCCATTCTATCATTTAATATTTTTGTCATTTATGTGGTTGTATGTTTTACTGTTTTTTAGTTTGTAAAAGTTGCCTTCATGGTACTTGCATCAGACTCCTATAATTCTACTGTAACAAAGTACCACAAATTTAGTGACTTAAAACAACACAAATTTATTCTCATACAGTTCTGGAGGTCGGAGGTCCAAAATTATTTGATTAGGCTAAAGTCAAGGTGTCAGCAGGGCTGGCACCTTCTGGTGGCTCTAAGGGAAAAATCTGTCCCCTTGCATTTTTCAGCTTCCTGTGGCCACTCATGTTACTTCATTTGTGTCCCCTTCCTCCATCTTCAAAACACATCACTCCTATCTCTCCTTCCATGATCAGATCACCTTCTCCACTGATGTGACTACTCCTGCATTCCTCTTATAAGTACCATTAGGATTACAATAGGCCCACCTGGTTAATCCAAGATAATTTCCCCATCTCAAGATCCTTAAATTAATCACATCTGCAAGGTCCCTTTTTCCATATAAGGTAGCATTCATAGATTCCAAAGATTAGGACATGAATATCTTTGGGATGTCATTATTCAGCCTACAACAGTATTTTTTCAGAAAATGGGTTGATGTCATTCTATGACATTGTTCTCTGCTTTCAAATTAAAAAAAAAAAAAAGCCTACATGTGCTAAACACTGCTAGGTACTACTATAGCTTCAAAATAACAGGAATAACAGGCATAGTTTGTGCCTTTGAGGAGTTTGTAATTAAGTTGGGGAGACACATTCATGAACATAGTAAGTGGGGGTGAAGCACAATGTTACTGAGTATCCACTCTGTGAGATGCTGGGTGTGAAAGACAGATGAGTTATGGTCCCTACTCTGAGGGTAATGGTAGTTCAGAGAGTGGAGAATTAAGTGTGGGAGGAAAGTCTATGTTTATAGAGAAAGACTGCAGTTGTACACTCACAATTAATTTATAGATTGGATTGGTGTGATGGAAAAAGCAGTGGATGGGCATAGTCCAGAAAGCTGGGCTTTTCCAACCACTTGGCAGAAATTAGTTGTGTATCCTTGTTAAGATCATGTCTCTTCTCTGATTGCTCTGAATCTTAGCAACTTCCTGGTTTTAATAGTCTGTGAGTTTTCTGACTACCTTTCAGAATTTTAATGAAGAACTGCTGTCAGTACTGGAATTGATGAAAAACACAACCCTAGGAATTGAGAAGATAGAGAAAAGAATTCAAGATTGTTCCAAAAAAAAAAAAAAAGAAGGCAACAGGAATTGTTATAGATACTGGGATAGTAAAGAATAGAGTGGATTAATAAAGACTGAGCTGCATTGCCTCTCTACCCTTGATAGAACTTTCTAGAATGGCCAACATATGTCCAGTTTGGCTTTGCTTTGCTACTACCATAATCTACAGTGTGAGACATTTCTTAGTTAAACTTAACACTCCTGACTGTTGAGATGTCTAAAGAAGTTAAGAAGTCAAATTGTTCCCTGGAGATAAACATTAATTCCTGTGTAAAAACTAGGACTTCCTGGTGATGGGCACAAAGTTTTCTAGCTAAAGCATCAATATTCCAGAACATTCATTAGAAAAATAATTTTAATTTATATATTTAATGTATATATTTAAATTTATTTTTAAAATAATTTCTCAATCAAGGAGGCTGTGAGAAAATATATCTTGATCTAGTTTGGTGTGAAAAGCCTTTACTTGAAGGGTATCCAGTGCTTACTCAACAACTTAATGCTTTTACCTTTCCAATAGCCCAACATTAAAATGTCCCTGAGCCCTTTTTATTCTCACTGAAGTAGGGTTAGGGGTGAATATCAATGAATGGGAAAAGAAACCCTGAAAGAAAAAAAGAAAACTCTTTCTCACAAATAGCCTGAGGGGGAAAAGCATTTGTTGTCACACTGGGAGAGTTGTGACTGCCTCCCTGTAGTGTTGCAGTGTGAGTTTTAAAGACTGCTGCTGGTGATTGGTGGCATTAATGTGCTTCAGGAGAAAAATAAACAGCTTTCCGTTGATCTATTGATATTTGTGGAAAAGGTAGAGGGGCTTTCTTTTCAGCCCTTAGAGCAAAAGGAGAAAAAAAAATTGGCTCATTTGAGTGAAATGATATAAATGGTGTTTTCAGGAAGTTTTTGGCCAGCAGAAATTGTGTGTCAGCTTACAGGTTTTATTTTTTCCACAGTGTAGAAATGATGAAAGCATAGATTTTACTGGAAAAATAAAATAAAAATTAGATTGAAATGGCTGACCTGGGGAGCATGTCTTTTTCTGCTAATCTCCTGGGAACAAGCTACTCGGCATTTGGTGAGATACAAACACACAAAGAAGCACAGTTCCTAGTGTAAAGAGAGGTGGAATACATACGCATACACTTTGTTGGTTCCTTAAAATGCCTGTTGCCAATCTGAAATGGACAATCCTCAAACACAAGGCCATTTTTTGTTCTCATACAGTTGAGGTCTGTTTAAATGCACAGCCTTAGAGTACAATAAATTCCACCAATTTCCCTAATGGATTTATTTTTCTTAAGTTCTTTATATGAGGAACATTACACCATTTGAACCAATGACATGAAACTGTTGAAGAGAAGATTTAGTCACTTAACAGGTTAATTCCTAAAAGTGTGGCTCTACAATAATTGTTGCATTTAGCAAGTAGAAATACAACATCTGAATAGTACTACTCATTTCCTTTCTTAACAGCAGGTTAAAATAGATTGACATTTTGCAGCTCCACTGCAGGATTTACACCCTGTTACTAGAGCAATCAACAGCCTTTGATTGATGCTGATGCCAATTAATTCAAGGGATCTTTACCTAAGAGTTCATGGAATTTATCATTGCTGCTCACAAAATTTACCTTTATATTCTAGACTTTTTTTCTTCATTTCTTCCATAGACTTGTCTTAGGACCAGGCACTGGCTAGCTAATGGTTAGTCACCTTGCTAACTTTGGATGTTTAGTAAAATGACATTGTCCTACTTACAGACACTAAAAATATATTCCATTTTAATATTTTCATGTGTATTCTACCTCAGTGCTATGAGAGCCACAAAAGTGTTCAAAGGGAACATCTTTAGTTATTTTTCTGTTTCCTAGATAACAAGGTTCTTTCTACATCAACAAATATTTATCGATACCTAAGTACAATGAGGTATTTTCCATGTTTTAGTAATTTTTGCCATGCATAAAGCACTTTTTTATCCATTATGTCATTTGATACGCACAACCACCTAGAAGTTAGAAAGGTCAAGTATAATTTTATCACTGGAAAAAGACAGAGGTTAAATGTCTTGCTGAAGATTATGCAACTCATTACTAGCAGAACCAGATCTTCAACAACAGTCTTCTGGATTCCAGCGCAGGGTCCTCCCACTTCATGAGGAGTGTTCAAATTCTATAGTGAGGAACCTCCTCTTAGTCTACCTAAAAGAAGCATTGCAAGGAAGTAAAACAGGGGCACTGGGCCCCATTCTGAATTCTCTCAGAAAAAAATAAAAGCCTTGTTTTTATCTATTTTACATGTTGGGAAACTGGATAAACCTTTGTTTGAACAAGGAGATCCTTGGCAAAAAAAGGAAAAAGAAGAAAAAAATGGAAAACCACTGCAATTACCCTACATACTATATTGCCTCAAATTGCCTAGGAAATACTGACACAGTGATAATGTTAGTTCAATCATTTTTTCCTGGTACAATAACTGATTTAATCAGTTTGGGAGGAAAAAGGGCAATTACAACAAAGAAAAATATCATCAATATTATCCTTAAGGCATTAAGAATCTGGTTGTCTGTTAACACAAGATTGGATCATTTAAAAAAAAATTGTATGAGTACCTTCTGCAAACCTATCTATTAATAATAGCAAAATGGTTATTTGGATGAACACAGAGATCTGGCCATAGGCATAAGCAGTGTTGGATGAAGACAGAGAGGATGTGATAGACCTTCTCCTTCACCTTTTTAGGGTCCCAGGTTGGCCATTCATCACTCAGGCCAGCCTATGCCTCTTTAGGATGCTGTATTCTAATACCATGTGAATAGTTCGCCTTTCTATCTCCAGAGAGATTTATTGTTAGGCACATTAAAATCAGTTGATAAATGAGACTTTAAGAAATAATACGTGCCTGGGGGCCTCTTGAGTCCTGAAGCGAGAAGGATTTGAGTCTGAAGCTACTGTGGTCATCGTGCCTCTCTCCCCTCCCTCCTCCCAGCACATGGAGAGAAGAGCCCTCTTCAGGAAGACAGACTGGAGCCCAGCAGAGATGGATCTAGCCTGGCAGCCTCTTCTCAATTCCCATCACTGATGTTCTCAGAACAACCCTGGCTTCCGTAGATACTTCTCGTTATTCTGTAAATCTTCCAATAAAAACCCTCTTTTAGCCCAAGCTGATATGAGTTGATTTTTAATCACCTGTGCTTAGGAAAAAGCCCCGACTAACACTGCAGTAGTTTAACGTGGTGAAGACAGCAAAGATTTTAGAAACAAGCAACTCTGAATTTGAGTCATGACAATTCCAGCCATGTAAAGTTGGGCAAGTTATTTAATTTCTCGAAGCTTCAGTTTCTTCCTCTATTGAGTGGTAATATTACTAATACCTCTGTCATAGAGTTATGGTGATGACGAAATGAAATTACATGGGAGAAAATGCAGCTGTTCTTTCCTGATGCTATCTTCACTAGAAATATTTCCAAAGCCCCCAATTTATTAATTATTCATTCATTCAACACTTATTTATTAGTTAAGTGTTAACTATATTGTATCTGGCATTTTCAGAGGAAAGTTAAAAAAAAATAAAGGAAGAATATAGGGTCTCTGACCTCAAGAAGTTTGTGGTTTCATTGGAGAAGCTTACAAACTATGGGGTTAACTGGTATTACAAATATTTTGGCATAAATATAAATTAACAAAACATGAGGGAGTGGTCAGGGAAGTTTCTTAGAGGAAGCAGAATTTGAGCCAAGGCTTCCTAGTAAATAACAGTTATGCAATAGATTTCCAGAGAGACACTTACAAAATAAAATGTCCTTCATTATCTGTCAAAACTTTTAGATTCTTGGTCATTCTGAATGAAAATTTTAATATCAAATGGCACTCCTGGGTTGTGATTTGAGTGACTACAGTCCTTGGGGAACCAGCTATTTGTGCATGTCAAATTTAATTCATACCCAAGCATCTGCCACAGTTCTTACTTTTCTGTTCTAAATTTCTGTCCAGTATTTTACTTCCTAGAATGCTTTACATAGATTATTCTAAGTGAGTAAAATGTAAATAGATAAGCACAAAATATTTTTTTAGATTTCCTCTAATAGCACTTGGACTATGTGAGCACCCCCAGAATCCCTTCTGTCTAAATGGGTAGATGTGTCAGATTTGAACTAATAAGAGAGTGACATCAGCTGGTCATAAAGCTAATTTTGTCTAAAGAAATAATAATATATGGTCAATATGCATAAACAGAAGAAGCATCTCAAGAAGCAGACATTAAATGTATTTCTAAGATTTATTTATTTATTTTTTACCTTTAGTCAGCCCAAAGTCAACACATTTTTAGGAGAAAAGAAATTAGGGGGTGGTGGTCCTCAGAATGTCTTTGGTAGACTTGGTTAACCTCTCTGAGCCTGAGTCTCCTCGCCTGTGAAATGGAGATAGCAATAGTATGCATCTCACAGAATTTAGTGAGCATGAAGTGAGAGAATGTAATAGAGATTTAGGGTAATGCTTGGCATACACTCTGGTGGGTATTTTGTAAATGACTCATTTATGATAAGCAGTCCTCAGCCCTAGATACATGCTAGAATCACGTGGCAAGCTTTTAAAAAAAATGGACATTTCAGACCCACCACAGAGATTCTGGTTTCGTTGGTATGAAGGGAAGCCCAGACACTGGTAGTTTTTAAAAGCTCTTGAAATGATGGTAATGGGTAGCCAGGGCTGAGAACCACTGCCTTAGACTTTGGCATCTCCTACAACTCCTCCATAATTTTTTTTCCAGAGGAAAAGAGTATTTTATTTTATTTCATTATTTTTATTTTTAAATTGACAAATAAAAATTATATATATTTACAGTATATAACATGTTTTGAAATATGTATGTGTTGTGGAATAGCTAAATCAAGCTAATTGATATATGCATTGCCTCACATTCTTATCATTTTTTTTGTGGTGAAAACACTTAAAACCTACTCTCTTTGCACTTTTCAAAACCTACTCTCTTTGCACTTTTCAAGTATGTAATACACTGTTACTAATTATAATCACCATGTTATACACTGGATCTCTTGAACTTACTCCTTTTGTCTAATTGAAACTTTGTATTCTTTGACCAATACCTCTCCAACCTTCCCTCCTGCCCCCAGCCCCTGGTATGATTTGATTTTGATCATGCCACTCCCCATGTACTACCCCCTAACTTGCCAGTTCACTCTCCTGTCTTAATAAGAGACTTTTAACCCACGAGGACCCAGTGATTCTATCACCTTTGCACTGACTCTTACCCAACCCTTTATTTCTCTCTTTATTCAGCTTAAATTTCATGATTTGTCATTAAAATCACTCCCTTGCATATCTTCTCAGCTCCTTTGCCCCCTCCACTTCACCCACCTTCTCTGATGTAGTATCTGACCTTCAAAGATAGCGCCCAATGAAACATGCCTCACACCATTCAGGCTCTTTTGTAGTCCCCTGTCATAGTGAATCTGGCTGACCCATGACTCACTTTAACCAGTTGAATGCAGTAGAAATAACACTGTGCCAGTCTATGGCTAAGACATAAGAAGGTCTGGTCAGCTTCTGTAATTTGGATTTTGGGGAGCCCTAAGCTACCATGTAGAAATTCAGGTACCTTGATGGAAGAACTACATGGACACAGTCTATGAAGAGGCTTTCATGGAGAAAAGATGCCCAGTCATCCCACATTCCTAGCTGAGCCGAAGCCTTACAGCTGTTTCTGCCAAGGCACCAGATCAGTTAAGCACAGATGGCTGCAGCTCCAGCCAATATCACATGATGCAAAAGAACAGCTTGATCAACCCACATAATTGTGAGAAATAATACATTGCTATTGTTTTAAGTCAGTAAGTTTTTAGGATCCTTATAAATGCAGCAATAGACAAATATAACAGAAATCAGTTCCTACAAGTTTGGTGCTAATATAATAAAAACCCAAATCTCTGACATTGACTTTGGGACTAGACAAAAGCTAGGAGAGCCTCAAGAAGTCTATTAGTGAAAACTGTAAGGGCAGTTAAGAGTTTGCTACTGGAGGCTGGAAAATAAGGGGAACCGGAATACCGGCCCAAATATTAGGAAAACCGTTATGTCATCAGAAAAAGGGTACCTAATGAAGGGTGGATCTGGCTACAGAGTTTTTCAGGGAGAATGAGGCTTCTGTTTAATGGAGTATATCATAATTTTGAAACACAGGAACCCACAAAATTGTTAAAGCAATTTTATCTACTTGGACTGAAAGGAACAGAAACAGTTCCAAAAAAAAGAAAAAAAAAAAGAGCCTGTTAGCCCCCAAATTCCTACAGGCAAAAATAAGGCTGAGAATGTTATTCAAATAGAAATATTTTCCATTTCTTATGAAAAAGAAAAGGTGATCTCTGTGAAGCCAAGAGCCCAAAGAAGAAAATGAAGAGCCAAGGAGAACTACTCTCAGAGAACAAAATTCTACTCTAATAAATGTATATCCCTTACCCCTGGGAGAGGAGCAATTTGTGGCATGTGCCCAGCTGAATTTCAGAACTGCTATGGACCAGTGACTATTATGTGCTTCCTACTCCACCTCAAAATGAGTGTCTCTTGTAGTTCTCCTGTTCCTGAATCATTACTATATGTTGGGTATGTTGGGAGGGTCAGATATTGTCTCTTTACTTCATAGGTGTTCAAATTAAGAGGAGATGTACCCAAGGAGCCTCATCTACACCTCATGAAAACATCCTGGACTTCAAAGCCTGAGCCTGTTGCTGTAATGAGATGAAAGTTTTAGAGTCTTTGAAAGGGGGTGAGTATGTTTTACACATAGAAGACATGAATCAATGAAAGCCAGAGGGTGGATTCTGATAGCTAATGTCCAGAAAAATCTTGTAGTCCTCTCCCACTTTGAATCAGCAGGATGTGGCAGAAGCGATGCTGTACCAGTGACCTGGTCTCTGTACTTCCTGAAGTCTTTGTTCAATACAAAGTGATTGAATACTTTTAAAAGTGTTTCTTTTAAAATATGGGTCAGACCATGTCACTCCACTGCTCAAAACCCCCAATGGCTCCCATCTCACTCAAAGTTAGAACCCTTTTACTTCTTGCAGGGACCCCCACACTGATCTCTCTGGTCTCACTCTCACTCTGCTCTAGCTACTCTGGATTTCTTAGGCCCTCCAGGTGGGCACCAGGGCTTTTGTACCTACTTCTGCCTAAAATGTTCTTCTTCTAAATATCTTTCTGCTTTCTCCTTCAATACTCAAAAACATACTTTCAGTGGCATTTACCCAGAAAACTTTTTCTAAAGTTGCCCAAGAAGTCCCTAACACCCATTTCCTATAGCAATTACACTATTTGTGTATACATACAGGAAGCTCTCCCTTCCTGTCTCCACTGATTTGCAGACTCCATGAGGGCAGTGATCTCTTTTTTTATTCATACTTGTTACATTGTCAAGAACAGTGCCTAGCACATAGTAGGTACTCAGTTTGTATTTCTTGAATAAATGAATGTGTAGCCTTAATAAAAATTCAAATTCTATAGTTACTGATACGTACAACAATATGAATGAATCTCAAAAACATTTATGCTGAGCTCAAGAAACCAGACACAAAAGAGTACTTATTTTATGAATTCATTTATATAAAGCCCTAGAAAAGATAAAGCTAATCTATAAATATAGAAAGCAAATTAATGGTTACCAGAGCCTGCCAATGGGTGAGGAAATTAACTCTGAAGAGGTACAAGGGAACTTGTGAGAGTAGTGAAGATATTCCTTACCTTGGTTGTGCTTTAGCATATGGTAAGTTATACCTCAGTAAGTTTTATTTTCTACATTTGTATTGATAAAAATACAAATTCTGTAGTTAGGACCATATGTCACCAGGTTATGTGAGCAAGTGCCAGAAACATGAGAGTTAATTTATGTCTTTGGGGTAAAAAGATTCACAGTTATTTTGAAGGAAAAAAAAGGACAAATCTCACAAATTTTTATCTATAATAAACACAATATTTAGAGAACATGACATAAATTATCCTTCTCTACCTACCTATGTGAGGAATAAATTGTGTCTTTAGATGTTAACCAAATATGTCCTGTCTCAGGTTTAGTTCTTCAAATATTTTTTTTCTTTCAACAGGATTCATTCATTTCTCCTTCTTAATAAATAGAACATGTAACAAAATTTCAATTAAAATAAAGCCTAGGTGGTAGGATGTTAATTCACAGGGAGGAGGACAGAGTACAATGCCCTCTGTCTCACTCCAGATTCTATCAGGAAACTCAAAAAGGGAATTTAATATAGGAAACCAGTGTGAGCCAACACTAGAGGAACAGTGAACTTAAATGTTTCAGAGTACCTGAGAAAATGACACTTTTTTAATCCAAGAGTTTTTGAGGACTATGCTCAACAAGTGTTTTCTAATCAATTTTAAAAGTTAGGTAGATCCATAATACATATATTTGAATATATTACATAAAAATAATTTTTAAAAAAATGTGCAAGAATTAAATTTTTTAAATGGCAAAACATTTCCATGAGACTCAAAAAGAGACTAATCAATGGAAACTATGACTTCTCCTAAATGGGCCTATCCTCCCTAAATTAATCTATAAAGGCAAGAATTGTTGATACAGCAACAGGCTGAATTAATCTCCAGAGAGTTATGCTAAGTGAAAAAAGCCAATCAAAAAAGATTGCATACTATATGATTGCATGTCTATAATATTCTTGAAATGCCAAAATTATAGAAATGTAGAACAGATTACTGGTTGCACAGGATTAAGGAGGTAGGTGGGAGCAGGAGAGAATTAGGTGTGGCTATAAACAGCAACAGGAGGGATCCTTGTAGTTGAAATTTTCTGCATCTTGACTGCACCAATGTCAATACCCTGGTTGATATTGTTCTATAGTTTTGCAAGATATTACCACTGGGAGATACTGGGTAAGTGGCATACGGATCTCTCTATATAATTTATTATAACTACATGTGAATCTACAATTATCTCAAATTTAATTTTGAAAAGTGAGCCAATTACTTAACCACTGGAGGGGAAAAATCAAGTCATTCCCCTATTTCATACTTGATATCAAAACTACTTTCAAGAGATTGAAGAGTTGAATGTAAAAACAGCTCATAGCTACCATTTATTGAGCAATTACTATGTGCCAGGTATATTCATGTATAGTCTCATTTTATCCTTCCAACAAACTTGTTCTAGACCTATTATTATCCACATTTTACCAAAGAAGAATATTAGCTATTTTCCCAAATTCACACATTTAAAAAAGAAAAATCTATACATAGAAAATAAATAGTACACAAGTGTGTTAACCTTGATTTGGATGAATAAGAATCTAAGTGTTTTAATTTTTTCTTCTGTAATTATTAATATATACACTGGGTTTTCTGTAATGAACATGATTTATATATTTTTTTAAATTTAAGATTGGCCAAAAATAAAGTAAGGAATTTTGTCAGGTTCAAGCAACAAATCAGAAGGGAATATGGCTCACACAGCACAACACAAAAATCCCAGATTAATATAAACTAGTTCTAATTATTGTATCTAATTACAAGGGAGGGCTGAGCATTACTAATGCTTAAAGATGTTTTAAAAATAACAGTTAGCAATTACAAAGGAGAAATTTGGCAACATTTGGAAAATGACTGAATAGACACGACTGTTTTTAAAAGGTGGAGTTTATAATTACTAATTACTCTTTTTTTCAATTTCTACCCAGTTGAAGGAGAAGCGACAGGCAGTCCCAAAGCAAGTCAGAGATAGCCACAATCTTCTAGGCAAAGGGTAACCAGGGCCTGGATCTGGGGATCGGAAGGAAGGGACAGAGATCAGAAAAGCAAAGAAGGACGTGAATAAAACTTAGTGATTCATTAGCAGTAAAGAACAATGGGCAGAGAAAAGCCAAAGCATGATGTAATAGAAAAAAATAACATTGGCTATGGTCTTGGTTTTGCCACAATCCAGATGTAGATCTTTGGGACATCATTTAACATTCTCTTGGCTTTGCTTCCCTTATCCCTATGATGCATGGGTTGTTCTATAACTTCTAAGGTCCTTCCCAGATCCAACATTTGAGCCTGGGTGTCCAGAATGATAATAGTAAAATGAACAGAAGTCCTGGGAAGAAATTTGATCCCAATTTCCAGGATTTAGATGATTCTATTCAAGCTGCGTGACCTTGAACAAATTACTTAACCCCTCCGTGGCAGTTTCTATTGCAAAATGATAATAATAATAATAACAGTACCTGTCTCATAGAGTTGTCCTACATAAACCTGGAAGGCAGTGCCTGGCATGTCGTCTCAATAGATGTGAGCAATTAAAGTGCCATCTATTCTTAGAATTAAGAATTAACCAAAGAGACTCTCTAGACACTAAAACGTTCATCATAAAATTCAAGTTTTACTATCTCTCCTCCTATATATTATTGGAGCAATTGTTAGATGTTTATAGAAAAATGACATGTAGTTATCTAGGATTTTGAGTGGCTGAGTCACCAGACTTTCAGAGTTACAGCCTTCAGATACTACTTCCTAAAGTGAGTGCTCACTGTCACGTCCACTCTTCCTAGCGCAGCACTGTCACGTCCTAATATTTGTCATAGGTATTACCCCAAAGCAACAGAACATAATGATCTGAGTCATTTTGCAAAAAAAAAAAAATAAGTGTTGATCCAGCAGCTATAAGTGTCAGAAACAAACAATTCTGAGCACAAGGATGACTGTGCACCAGACTGAGAGAGGTATAGCTGACCTGC
Source organism: Cheirogaleus medius (assembly GCA_008086735.1). Taxonomy (NCBI): domain Eukaryota; kingdom Metazoa; phylum Chordata; class Mammalia; order Primates; family Cheirogaleidae; genus Cheirogaleus; species Cheirogaleus medius. The sequence goes on along the minus strand of VBSM01000361.1, from coordinate 57,822,712 downwards.
CAGTGCTCGGGCCGTTGTCATCACCTGCTTCAGAGCATATGTATTAATAGCAAGAATGGAGCAAGATGACAAATGTATACACATATGTGACTTCCCTCACTGCCCAAACCTGTCCTCACCTGAATCTTGGAATAGGGAGGGCACTTCAAATAATGTCTGCCAATCAAAAAAAAAAAAAAAAATAGTCATTGTTTGCCTGGGACTATAAGAGGAAAAGTACAAGGGTGTCAAGCTCTGGGAGAGAGGGCACCAGTGAGGAATCATTATTAGAACATATGCCTTGAAATTAAAATTATAGGAGACATCTATGTAAAAATGTAGAGAAACATATCATTTAAGATTCAGTTGACTGGATTTTGTAAAATTTGTGATTTCAGAGCTGGCTTTCCATCTCAACTTCCATGAGGCTGCATGCATCAAGCACCCTTCTAAGCCGTCACCCAGAACCGCACTAAGGGGACTTTCCAGCCCAAAGTCAGGGTCTTTCTCTTCTGTCCAGTGCCTTCAACTTCACTTTCACGGCCAAAAAAAATTGCTGATTTGGAAATTTCTATAATGTAAGGGATAAATGGCACCTAAATGATTGTTTCTTTGTTTATCTCTCTAGCAGCAAAGAATATTTTGGTTCTATCACTGCTTTTAATGCTGTTTCCATAGTTATTAACATTACACACTGACTAGGCAGACTATTTATATCAAACCTGAAAGTCTCTTGTTTAAAAGGTTCAGAAATGAAGAAAGCGACTCAGTGTTTGTTCTTTCCTGACCACCTAGAACACAAAACACCACTGTCAACCTCAAGTGTTAAAACTCGATTGTCATGAGCATGCTACCTTATATGAAATACCTTGAACATTTGCTCTTGGTAAGACATTGAAATTTCTCATCATCTATCTTTTTTGTTTATGGACATTAGTAGATATGATATGTAGTTTTGCTGGGTTTTTTTCTTATCCCCCCCCGCCCCCCATGACAAGCGAAGCTGCTGCGGAGAGGGCGGGTGTTGGAGAAGCCGCTGAGGCAGCATTGGCAGTCTCTTCCTAAGCTCAGTCATTGCAGTGATGGTGACAGCCCTTCTGGTCATTTTAAAAGTGTCTATTTCTCTGTAGTAAATCCCTTTCTTCTTAAAATACCTGGAGATATTTCTATTTCCAGCTAGACCATATTTCTATTTCCAAACTAGACTGATAATTAACACAATTTGTCTAGGACAATGACCCCTAGGGATGGTCCTGACACAGCATTTACAAAGTGAATTACTTTGTCTGAGGTATAAAAACACTCACTGGAACTGGTTTTCTGGCTACCTTACTTTTTCTAAATTGAATTCTTTTTATTGGTGTTTCCATTATTCCTGTTCTCTCCCAATTTTTTTTAAGAGATGGGGTCTCTCCCACAAGAAGGAGGTGCAGCAGAAAAAAAAAAGATGTGGGGTCTCTCTGTCGCCCAGGCTGGAGTGCAGTGGCATCATCATAGTTCACTGCAGCCTCAAACCCCTGGGCTCAAGCCATCCTCTTGCCTCAGCCTCCCTAGTACCTGGGATTACAGGCACTGTTCTCCAATTATTGGGCGGGGGGGTGGGGGGAATCAGTGAATAAATATAAACAGCTCAGCCAGGAATTCCTACCTCAAGAAAAGGAATTTTTCTTCATGCTCATTTTCTTATCTACTAAATAGTTGAAAGGATGATGATATTCATGAATCTTGGTGGGATCATGGAAGTATTTGCTTAAGCAGTGATAAAATGTTTATTAGTAACACATAATTTGCCTAGACGTTACAGAGCACGACATGTTGTCACTTCTCTATAATTATGCCAGTTTCAAATATGAGAAAATTGAAACTCAGACAATTTTAATCAAGGTAAAACAGCAAGTGGCCAAGCAAGAACTCAAACCTCAGACATTTTGGTTCCAAACACCATGCCCTGTTCTCTACTCACACTGTTCCTCTCTGCCTCAGAGATCAGCACTTTAGCGATCAGATCTGAAAGTTTTAGGAAGTATTTTATAGTATTATATATATGCTCATACATATGTATATATGTATGTATGTGTGTGTATATACAGGAGGCACAGAACTCTTAACCCAAACAGTGCAGGGTCATTAGTTTTTCAGCCATGTTTCTTACTAAAGTTTCTACAATATCAGGATATATTTTAATCCTGATCCTTTATACGTACATATATATGATATATATTTATGAGTGTGTGTGTGTGTGTGTATATATGCATGCATGTTTGTGTGTGTGTGTGCATGTTCCTTGACTAACCCCTGGTTTTATTAAATACTTATCTTCACCTTTGGATTGCAAAGAAGATAAGGCATATTGGGGCTGAATGTTCCAATTCTATTTTTAAATTATCCGTATATATTTAAACTTGATGCTCATCCTTGTAGGCGCCCCTGTTTATTTCTTTTTTCTTTTTTTTTTATTTC
>VBSM01000361.1:57794753-57820173 GCA_008086735.1 Cheirogaleus medius | reverse complement strand
TTGCATTGACTCTGTAGGTCACTTTGGGTAGTATAGACATTTTAACAATGTTGCCAACCCATGAGCATGGTATGTTCTTCTACCTGTTTACATCCTCTGCTATTTCCTTCTTCAGTTTTTCAGAGTTCTCCCTATAGAGGTATTTTATCTCCTTAGTTAAATATATTCTTTATTTTCTTTGTTGCTGTTTTGAAGGGAATTGAGTCTTTGATTTGGTTCTCACTTTGACTGTTGTTGTAGGTGCCCGTGTTTAAATAATCAGTTTCTTCTCTTTCTCTTCTTGTCTGCCCTACCCTTGGGCATTGCTCTTTTATATCAAAAGCCTTCCTGAAATAATGAAGGTAAATCCTTTCTCCCTGAAGGATATCTCCAATCTCTCCAAGGGCTTCATTTCCTGCATAGTGTGTGCCATCCTTAATCATTTGAAGGATCTTCTGACAGAGCTTTCTGTGCCTTTTTTCTGCTTTCTTGCTTTATTGAATATGCAGGCTTAGTGAAGGCATGAGTATAACTGTGCCTATGAGTAGAGCTGTGGCAACAGAGCCAAAGATGGAGGGTAGTGAGACAGATTCTTCACCTCAGTGCACCTTAAACTTGAGGGAAAGTGTATTAACAACGATAAAATATTCATTCTCTTGTTTCTTTATTTCTCTTCTGCTAATTGAGAATTAATTGAAATACAAAATCTTCACTGTGTAACCGAAGACCAGCTATGGGGATTGTGTTCCCTTGTTTCAGCTCACTACATAGGATTTTTTAAAAAACATTAAATGACATTTTATAATGTTCTTACGCATGGGGTACTCTGCATTATACAGTGTGGAATAAGGTTGTATCTATCAGTGTAGGGTTTTAATCCAGGTATGTCTTACCTTTCTCTCTCTCATCCAGATTTGGACATGTGAAAATGCTGTCAAAAAGTCACTTAGCAAATCTGATGCATGCAAACCTGTAAAGAACAGCAAATATTAATATACTGGATGATGGAACCTGGACCAAAAGATCATGACAGGCTAAAACTATAGACCAGAACCAGTGGGCGAAAATTACAGTGATTCAGGCCAAAGCCTGCACCTGTGCACAGTCAAACACCTCCAGAGGTTAGGCAAGGTAAACATTTATTGAGTATTTTCTTGGTACTGGACCCTCTTCAATGTGATTCTGTTTGAATTATCTTATAAATTATAGTAAAAATCTAGCCAGGTATGGTGGCTCTTACCTGTAATCCCAGCATTTTGGGAGGCTGACACAGGAGGATCACTTGAGCCCAGGAGTTTGAGGTTGCAGTGATTTGTGATGATGCTATTGCACTCTAGCCCAGGCAGCAGAGTGAGACCATCTCATAAATAAATAAATGTATGTAAAAATCATACTATAATACTGCAGTGGGGTAAGTTAATGCAACATTAATGAGAACAGGGGCTAGATAGGTCCTAACTGTATTATATTTGTATTCATGTTATGAATGGGTACACTATTTTCTGGTTTTATCATAGTAAGTATGAGGAAATGCAATATTTATGGTTTTCAGTAACCCCTACACTGCTGATATGCTGCATATGTAGAACTACAGCAACTAGAACTAGTAAGATGGTAACCACACTGCCTTCTGCTGCTGAGACCACATGGGGAGTCCTGCTTCCACCTTTAGAGACAATTCTATAAGTGAAAGATGGAGAATAGGACCACCTTTAGAAGAAAATAGAGCAGTGTCTCATTTTAAGTGAGGCACAAATCCTAAAGTCACCACACTAAAAATCATGTCTGGTCAGCTTTATCTTTGAAAATTTCCTAAATCAATTTTATATTTCCAGGACCAGGGTCAAATGGTCAAAAGGCAAAAATTAACTCCTTTTGTTTCCCTGCGTATATTTCCAATGGGTTCCCTTTTCCTGGTTCACTTTGACTCTGGTGGGGATAGTGAGTGAGAAGGGGATCAGAAAATATCCCCTCAAAATATCTCATTATTTCCTATTGATTATTTTGAGATGGAGACAACTAAGAAACAGCAACTGTGAAAAAGGCTCTCTGCCCTTCCCCTTTCTGCTTAAAATCAATGTGTATATTTTCCATGAGAAAGGTGCCCTCTGATACCAGGAAGAAGGGAACTCTCCTGTCACCAGAGACAGGAAGGTGGGGAGTTCTTATGGAGAAGAATCTGTACAAACAAGTCTTACTGAAATAATTCCTATCTTCCATTAGTTTCCCTCATATATTTTCTAGTCACTCTCCCACAAATTACTGTTCCTAGGAAACCAAACCCCTTTCCTTGGTCTTGTCATATCTCTACAAATTTATTGCCCTTTGTTAAAATAGGATATAAGCCTTTGTGTCTAACTGCTTCTTTGAGGTTTTTACTTTTTTCCTATGAAGCCCTTCATGCCACGTAAAAATATTGATATCAAATGAAATTTGTATACATTTTTCCTGTTAATATGTGTTTTGTCCACTTAATTCATAGGCTCTAGCTACAGAATCTAAGAGTTTAGAGAAAAAGTTTTTCCTCCCTTACAAGTGTAAATGGAGAGGGGAGGAAAACAGGATTCTCTCCTCACCTTTGTTGTTGTTATTTGGTGCAACACAGATATCACTGAATTTCTATAAGTTAAATGAGTTTTTTATGCAACTCTACTATTACCAGAAGAGTAAGAGAGGCTCAAAACCATGTCATATAACTCAAGAAATTAGGGATATTGAGCCTAAGAATAATATAATCACAGTAGACTCCATAGGTACCTTAAACTATTTGAAGGATTATCCATGGAAAGAAGAATGAGAATAGAGATGGTCATTTTCAAACAACTAGTCATGGCTGTCTGGAGCTCTGTATTAAAAAGAATGTGAAACAGCATCCAAACTCGGTGGGAAAGAATTCTGCTTGACAATGATATCTGTCAAATGCTTGAAAGAAAACCAGTGCCCATGTGTTGAGAACAGAATGGCTAGAGTTGACATATACTAAGTGCTTTAAAGAAGAATTATGTGGGGTTTGCAATGCCATTTTCTGCCACATACACTGAAAAATCTAAAAAGTTAAAAAAGAGAGAGAGAATGAATATAGCAAATTTTCAGAAATGAGAGAATTGACAACACTAAAGAGCATTCTCTTTCATTCTTGGTAAGTTTCCACCTCTTTTTGCATTTCCTCATAAAGAAATTCATGCATCCTTCCATTAAATTTTCTTTTTTGGCTTTAGCTAGTCATCTAGATTTCTGGCTTTTGCAGCCAAACAATCCCTAAGAGGTATATGTCTCAGTAGGGGCATATTTCAATCCCATTTTATTCAATTCAACCAATGTTTACTGAATGACTATTTTGCCTCTCATATTCAATAATTTGGGTCCAGTTTTGAATCTGACCTATGACTGGAATCTATGGAAAATGCAAAGAGAATGGCAGACGTAGATTATGATGAAATATAAATAAATGAAACAAGATAGAACATAATGTAGAGTTTTTAGTTCTTCCTGCCCAGGTTGTATGTTTCGAGTTTTCTTTAACATTTTGTCCAATTGGAAAAAAAAAACAAAACATTTTGTCCAATTGGGTGCTGGTGGGCACGAGACGTAAGAGACAGTGCTGAGACCCTGCCCCCTCAAATTGTCTCATGTGCAAGCCTGAGGGGTAAGAGGATGTTTGACACAGGAAATGACAGCCAGCAGCCAGGCTCTCTGATGATGAAGAACACTGTCCCGTGAAGCCCTTTAATTAAGCAAGATCTTTTTTTTTTTAATTTGTTCGGAAAATACTGCCTTAATCTCTGAAGAAAATAAACCTCACTTAAAGTCCTGAGTTGATTCACTGTCCATAATGACTGAGATACAAGGAGAGCTTTTATCCCACAAAAACCATTACCAGGACACAACCAATTAAAAAATTTACCAAAATCCCCATCCCAAATTAGAATGCTTACCTCTAAGCAAAGCCTGAGGGGAATAATAAACACATGAACAGTTTTTATTTGTTTTCTGTTAATAACTGCAAGGTCCAAAACAAACAAAACTCAAACCAAGTCAAAATTTGGGAAAGAAACTCTTTTAATTGGCCGTGAGCAGCCAGACTTTCTCTTTGGAGTTATGTGTGCTTAAATTATCCAATCAGCTTGACCTCATATGAGCAAGAGAACTCAAGGGCACATCTTTTGAAGTGGTTGTTTTCAGGTATCTTGAAAAATCACAGTATCAACCCTAAGAACATCTAAATGGCATTTCCTTCTGCATTCCTACCAGTATAATGGAAATACCATCCCTAAGAGGTCTATGTCTCAGTGGGGGCATATTTCAATCCCATTTCATTCAATTCAACCATTGTTTACTGAATGCCTATTTTGCCTCTTATATTCAATAATTTGGGTTCAGTTTGAATCCAAATGTGTGGTGGGAGTAGAATATTAGCTTTTCATTATTCACTATCATAACTATGGATATATATATATATACACACACACATACACATACACTCACACACACACACACTTCTACCCACATTATGGAATTATTGAAAACGATGTGTGGCTCAGACTAACCATTCCATATTGTAAATATATCAAAATGGCTCTGAGCAGCAAAGATAGCCAAGCATGAGTGTCACATATGAGCTGCTGCTGCTGGCAAAGCCATACTTTCCATACATGGACTGTATCACAAGAATCTAGCCTGGAGGTGCCAAAGTAATGGATGACTCTTACTTCAGCAGATCTTCTTGGCCATTTATAGCTGAAGGAATGTGCTAATGACAATGCCTGCTCTCTTTTGGAACAGGGTACAGCAATGGATCTAATTACCAGCTACTTTAGTGAAAAACAGTAATAATAAATAAAAGACAATGCAGTGATTTATCCTCATCAATGACTCTTCTATCTTTTCATCAGGATAGTAATGGTCCAGAATCTAGTGTTTTGCTTTAAGCATTGGAAACGAAGATGACTAAAAGTATAAGTGTGTAACCCTGAAGAATAACTCTTCTCTGTTTCTTAGAAAGATTGGTCCACTGCACACATGGATTTCTTTTTGCTCTTCACATCTACAGCTTAGGACTCAGCCACTGATTACATACTTACTGCCAGGCCTGTCCCTAATATTTTCAGGCCTGGGGCAAGAGTACAAATAAAGGGCCATATCACAAATGTCTAGATATTTAAAAGTTATAAATCAAGCTAACAAACTTCTAAATGAAACAGATTCTATCCTTCTACCTTGATAAATTTACCCAAGTGACTTGAGGGCCTGGGTCAAGTTTAGGATTTTTTTGATTCTCAGGAATTTTGTGCCAAAACATTCTACCTATACCCTATTACTTCTTTATTTCCACTCCTAACACTGTACCACAGAGAGGAGCCCGACATCCATGCATGTGAACACCCTGGCCCATACGTCCACACTCCACCTGACCCCCCCACCCCCCGCCAAATAGCCACTGCTCAGTCATCCCTCAGGCTCCAAGGTCAGGCCACTTAATGTTGCTCTCCACCTTTGGATGAACAGCCACTGGAGGAGCCTTACACAGGCCCTGAGAGCAGGCTTAGAGACCAGCAAACGGTGGCTGAACATGAGAGTGAATCTGGGTGATACAGGAGGAAGTGAAGAATGTCAGTTACAGCCTTGAAACCAATTGCAGCATTGGAACTGTAGCTGTCCTCGATAACTCACTAACCCTCCTTATTATTATTTTTTAATACCACCATGAAGAATCTGTGACAGGATGGGGTAAACTTAATGTGGCCATGAGTGGATCTGAGCAGTGCAAGAGACAGACTGCAGCACATGCTGCCAGCATTTGTCCATATTCCCTTAGTACTCACTGTTTTCTTGCACATCAACCAGATTTCCAAATAACAACACCTGTGACTCTGCTTCAAAGGTTTCTTTGTCCATCAGCACCTCACTCTGCCCATGCGCAGAGCGGGCCACAAGTGTCAGGGAATTAACACCTTCTGGGAACCACCCTCAACGGATGACTGGAGGGAGTAGCTGTAGAGACAGTCGAGCTTTCTTGGCCCTTGGTTGGGGTGACTCTGGAGTTAGGTCTCAACAGCCTTTCAGAGCTCCCCAGTGGGATTAAGCTCCAGTTGTCCAAGGAATAACTTGCTTGATAGCACACACTTTGCTATCTTACTGCCCAGGGAGCCTGTTGCTGGTCCTCAGAACCCTGGAATTCTATGTCCTCTGGTTACCAACTCTTGTTGCTGAAATAGCTCATTTATGATTACCAGCAGGTATGGAAAGCACCAAGTAGTCTCCCAGGGGATTCTTGAATTTCAGATATTCTCCTTCCTTCCCTCATTTTGTAGCAGCACCTCTATCTCCTAATAATTGTCAAGGTTAATTACTGCTTCCAATATAGTAACCTCTTTGTTTGCCTGCTTATCTACTGTCTAGAGCCCAAAATTAGCAGTCACTACAGATGTATTGGAAACTTTGATGTGTTCCCTGTATGTAGCACTCCCACCTTGGGAACCAGAACCTCTAGTGCAGTAAGGGCAGAAATTGCTGGGACGGGAAACACGAGTGTGTTACTAGGAGTGATGGTGAGTGGCACAACTTCTACTCCCCTCTCTTCCGATGTTGGATCCCAGATCCACATATTCTACACATCTGCGACAGCACCACACAATGGCTGATGACCAAAAGTATATAACATCTCTTGTCCCCACCCTTGTCTGATACCATCCCAAGGGACAAAAGTACAGAAGTAACACAAGGTGATCTTCAACTTTATTAGAAGGATCCTTAGTTGCCAATAACAAAAACATCTCTAATCCAAGCAACAACAACATAAAAATCCTTAAAGAATATTAGGTGAGAATCTTTAGAAGGATTAGAGAGTTAGCCTCAGAAATGGCACAGCCAGGGAAAATGCCCAATCCCTACCATGGGACTCTCTGACTGAATGCAGGTGCTAAGGCTTATATAGCTGACCCCAGCACCAGCACCACTGCTGTCTCCAAATTAAATCCTCTGCTGCCACCCCAGCAGAAAATGGATTCTGCAAAGTTCCTCATGCTGCTTGCCTCTGAATTGAAATTTTATATAGTTTATCAGATCAGCAGACCCTATGTCACATGCTTGGGCCATACCTGCAAGGGATGCTGGGAAAACAACTACTGCTTTACTCATGGGGAACCAGGAGTTATAACGTGGAAAATTCTCCACACTCAAGAAAGTTCTTCAAAAGATTGTAGTCAACCAAAAATATGCAAATGTCCATTATATCACCAAAGAGCTTATTCCCCCAGGCCTAAAATCCAACAAATTAATCACCTAGTTTGGCAAAAGATTGCCAACCATCCCCCAGAAAACATTCTCCTCTTCTTCTTCTTAGCCATGTAATTTTCTCCAAGTTTAGCTGGGCACATGGCCACCCAGCTAGAAACTACTTTTCCCAGCCTCTTGTGCAGGTATGACATGTGACTAAATTCTCACCAAGGGTATCTAAGAAAAAGATGGTATTTGTGGCTCCTGGATCTTCTTTTTTCCCCCACCCCCATTTATTTTTTATTTGTATGTATTCGTGGGGTACAAGTACAGTATTGCACTGTGGTGAAGTCAGGGCCTTCAGTGCATCCATCACTGGAACAACACACACTGTACCCACCAAACAACCTCCCAGCATCCAACCCCCTCTGACCCCCCACCTCTTGGAGTCCTTCTACACTCTGGATCCATGTGTGCACATTGTTTAGCTCTCACTTATAAGTGAGGACATTCAGTTTTTGTCTTTCTGTGTCTGAGTTGTTTCACTTAAGATAATGGCCTCCAGTTCCATCCATGTTGCTGAAAAAGACATGATTTCATTCATTTTTATGGTGAAGTAGTATTACATTTTCTTTAGCTCTTGGATCTTTTCTTAAAGATGAAGGTGTTTAACCTGTACTTCCTCTTTTCTTCTTCCTCTGGCTTAGAAATGGCAACAACTGGACCAACTGCTTTGGACCCAGATATGGAAACACACATTGATGATGGCAGAACCAACCCACCAGCCTGGCTTCTGGATGACCTCACAGAGCAGTGGTTCCTGGGTGACCTGCAGGACAGGGGTGCCTTTCCAGCCCTATTAGAGCACCTTTGGACAATTACATGAACTAGAAATAACTTCTATATTATTTAAGTTGATATATTGTTATTGCAGCTTAGCCTCCACACTAACTGATACACTTGGTCATTCCAGAGATAACACAGATGTTTTTGTAGCGCTTGAGCTGCCTGAAGTACTGGAGGGAGGCTAAGAGGTAAGAGGTATTCTGGTTGTCTTCCCAAGTAATGCATTACAAACAGGAACCTTGTGGTAGGCCTCAGTATCATCATATATCTCCAAGTCAGTGCTGGAATATAATAGACACTTAATGGTTGCTAGCGAGTTCTCTGACCCTTCTTTCTCAGGAATCATAGCAGCTGAATGTCCTGAAGGAATATTATTGTCCTTAATCAGGCTTCAGGATGTTTTAAAAAAACTCTCACAGAGAAGATGGTCAAATTGTTGTCACAGGTGGATTCCAGCTTAAATTTACTCAGATAAGAACTGAGCAAAAAGGAGGGAACTAGGTTTGAGTCTTGTCCTATATAGTCCCCAAAATATACAACTTGTTTAGGCAGAATGCTTGTAAAGATGGGGTGCCTGGTTTATATTTGAAACCTTTTAGAAAAGAAACCCTTCTACAATATTTCAATGGATGCTAACCAAGAAAACTGCGGAGTTCTCCATCCGCGGAGGCTGGTGAGAAGGGAAGCACCTTGCTTAGACAAGGCGAGTGGTGGAAGTAAGTTCCACAGCATCACAGGGAGCACATGGTGCTGAAAGAGTGGGGAAGTGGGAAGGTTCGGGGTTAAGGAGAATAAAGAACAGAAGATGAGACTTCTAGCGGTGACTACTATAATATATGTGACTCTGTCCAGCTCCCCTTATGTCCAACACCCATCCATCCATTCATTCATTAGGTTAGTGATGTTTATTGAGCACCATCCATGTGCCAGACACTGTGCAAGGCACTGAGGACATAGCTCTGAATTAAACCATAGTACGGGCAGGAGATGTAAGTGACAGAGGATGCTCTCATAGATAGGATGGTTGATGAGGCTCTCTGAGGAGGGGAAATCTGAACAGAGACCCAAATGAAGAGAGGAAGGGAGCCTTATCCGTAGATATCTAGGAGTTCCAGGCAGAGGGAGCACACAGGACAATGACTCTGAAGAGGAGCTTACTTGGCAAATTTGAGGATCAGAAAGGAAGCAGTGTGGCCAGAGCATGGCATGGTAAGAGAAAAGATATTGGAGAGGCAGGTAGAGGGGGCCTGGGGCAAGGTGATACAGGCCTCAGAGTTTATGGTAAAGGACCCAGCTTGAATGTTTGCAGAACATTCCCTGAGCACTAAGCATGGGGGTTGGGTCTCACTCACCCCAAGTCCCCCGTAGTGCCTAGCGCAGAGCTTTAATACTGTGCATACTGTGCAAAGCAACTGGAACAAACTTCAGGTAAACTCTGGAATAAACTGCAAATGGGCACATTAGGTATACCCAGCCACGGAAAATACTTACATAATGTTTACTTAGAGATTTTGGCAATTCTCTGCACAAATAAGCTTGTCTTTAGCAATCAGCCAGTTACCTTTGCTACAATAAAAGAGTGATCATTTTTATTTCTATATAACTACTGATCTTGGAACTCGGAAGGCAACTGCTCAAAATAATAAATGGCTGAAATGTCCTAAGACCTGGAGTAACAATGGTACAAGTCTATTTTTCTCATTTTGGCAGATTCAATAGAAGCCGCATTTGTTGGACAACCTACTTCTGTATTTTAGGGAAATTGTTTCATGAGACAATTACCCAGGAAATGCAAAGGAACGCTACCTGCAGAAAAGACTCCACATTTTGCTAGAAATATCTTTCACACCCAGGTTCTCTAAGGAAAATTATGAAACGGCATTGCTTAGTCTAGACATTTTCTTCAATGTATATTAATTTATTGTTTATGTTAACAACATCTCCCTTTCCTTTTTTAAGGAAAATGTTTAAATGAGGGTTTTTTTCTTTTTTCCTGAGGCAAGATTGGCCTTTGACTCAAGGTTAGATTAAGATAGTCTATAAAGGACATTGAGGGCTCTGTGATGGCAACAGGAAAGCCCAAGAAAAGAGAGAACCTTGCTGAAGGATCCAATCCCAAGAGGGAAGGGCAGGCTCTGGTGGGGGAGGAGGGAGGAAGGCAAAGAGTGATGAAGATGAAGGAGACCTGGAAGTGACTATTGTTTCAAGAGATGGCCCTGATAAGCTTATTGTAAAGCGTGGAGCTTGGTCAGTGACCTCTAACTGGACTCAGGTTACACGTGCTGTCATCATTCAGTCCTCACAGAGCTAGTCCCATCCTTTTGAATGACACATACATGGTATAGTTCAACTGAAACTATGTCTGTAATAGCATTAGGGTTTTCACCTGTTCTGTGTAACATCCATATAGCTATTTAAGACAACTCTGTTTTCTAGACACCTACCACCTGCTACACCAAGTAGGGTGTTGTGGTACTCAATCTTAGCATAATAGTGGGGGATGCTCAAGCATAGAGAGAGGGTGATTGTTGCAGGGGATGGAGAAGGCATTATAAGGAGGACAGAGAAGGGATATGTATGGGGTGGTTTTTATTTCATTAAGGCAATTTCTTAGAGGTTTTACTGTCTTTACAGAAGTTTTTATAGTAGTTTACAAATAGGTATCCTTGAATTGTTCTATTTTTAATAATTTCTTCATTTTGTTTTCTCTTTTTCCCCCAAAAGAGATGCCATCTCTTATTTTCAAAATCTCTTTTAAAGAACTTAATTTTGTAGTGCCCTCAAGACCAAAAATATGTCAATTTAGTGGGGCAAGATGTTTAATTGCTTCAGAACATTCACATTTTGAAAAATAAACATGTTTCTTTTTCTCCTTGGTCAATTTGGCAGCATAAAGTAACTTATTTGTGGCTGTTATTTGTCTCTACAATTTCCCTTAATAGTAGGTTTCACAGTCTTTATTTTCATGAAGCATTTCCTTATGTCTGGACCAAATCCCTTTTTGCTCTAATTTGAGGCCAGTGACTCTGTGGAGTTGCTCACAATTGTCTATTGAATAGACAAACACTTGGAGTTTGTTTTGAAAACTCACTTCAGCCTTCTCTTTACTAGAATAAACAATCCCCAGCTTCCATGGCCCTTCTTAATGGCATCATAATGCACTCATGAAAATGTGCTTATGTACAAAATTGGACATAGTTCAACAATCTCAGGACTAGTTCAAAAAATGCAATACAAAATTGATTTAACTTAATTCTATTATCCCTTGTATTTGAGTGGTATTTTAATTTACAAAGTATTTTTTATAAACAGTAGCTCATTTTACCTTGATAACAAATCTGTGAGATGAGTATTACTTATTTTTCTTCTTTTTTTTTCAAATGAGGTCACCAACTCCTGGGCCATACTGCCAGTAAGTGGGAAAACAGAGACTCAAGTCCCACTCTTCTAAGATGTGGACTGGGGGGATTTCTACTACCCAGCAGCTGCCTACTACATGCAAAGCCCTGTGCTTAGTGTTGCAAAGGATATAATGACATTCTATATATCAAGAATATACAAGGGGTCTTCAAAAAGTTCGTGGAAAATGTGTGTTATGAAAATACTATGCATGTATTCAAAGTTATTTAGCACCAAAATAAATTCATACAGTCTTGTTACAACATGTCCTAACAGGAACTAGTTTGAGGCACTAAAAAGGACAAGACAAGCATTTGAAAAGAGTCCCTATCAGAGCAACATAAATTCTGCTAAAATCGAAGCAAGAATAAACATTTATGGTGAAGTGTGGGTGGAAGAATAGTGAAATCATTGATGCTTTACAAAAAGTTTATGGGGATAATGCCCCAAAGAAATCAGCAATTTACAAATGGATAACTTGTTTTAAGAAGGGATGAGATGGCAAGGCATGGTGGCTCACACCTGTAATTCCAGCACTTTGGGAGGCTGAGGCAAGAAGATCACTTGAGCCCAGGAGTTCAGGACTAGCCTGGGCAACATAGAAAGATCTTGTCTCTACAAATAATAATAATAAGAAGAAGAAGACGGGATGATACAATGTTAAAAATAAAGCTCACAGCGGCAGACCATCCACATCAATTTGCAAGGAAAAAATTAATCTTGTTTGTGCCCTAATTGATGAGGACAAATGATTAACAGCACAAACAATAGCCAACACCACAGACATCTCAACTGGTTCAGCTTACACAATTCTGACTGAAAAATTAAAATTGAGCAAACTTTTTACTTGACAGGTGCCAATAACAAGTGGGTTCAAGATGCTGAAGCAGTTCTTTGAAGAACTGTAACAGGAGATAAAACATAAGATAAAGCACAGTCAAAGCAATGGCCACCAAAAGGTGCAAGTGGTCCAGTCAAAGCAAAAGTGAACCAGTCAAGAGCAAAGGTTGGCCTGAGCATTGTGGCTCATGCCTGTAATCCCAGCACTTTGAGAGGCCAAGGAGGGAGGATCTCTTGAGGTCAGAAGCTTAAGACCAGCCTGAGCAAGAGCGAGACTCCATCTCTATAAAAAATACGAAAATTAGCCAGGCTTGGTGGTGTGCGCCTGTAGTCCCAGCTCTGGAGAGGCCAAGGCAGAAGGATTTCTTGAACCCAGCAGTTTGAGGTTGCAATGAGCTATGATGAGGCCACTGCAGTCTAGCCTGGGAGACAGAGAGAGATCCTGTCTCAATTGAAAAAAAAAAAAAAAAGAGCAAAGGTCATGGCAACAGTATTGTGAGACGGTCAAGACATTTTGCTTGTTGACTTTCTGGAGGGTCAAAGAACAATAACAATAAATAAAGAACAATAACAATAAATAAAGAACAATAACAGTTGCTTATTATGAGAGTGTTTTGAGACAGCTAATCAAATCTTTAGTAGGAAAACACCCAGGAAAGCTGCACCAGAGGGTCCTTCTCTACCATGACAGTGCTCTTGCTCGTTCCTCTCATCAAAGGCAATTTTGTGAGGGTCTCAATGGAAAATCATTAGACATCTACCTTAAAGTCCTGATTTGGCTCCTTCTGACTTCTTTTTATTTCCTAATCTTTAAAAAGAATCTTTAAAGTGCTCTGATTTTTCTTCAGTTGATAATGTAAAAAAAGACTGCATTGACATCATTAAATTCCCAGGGCCCTCAGTTCTTTAGGTTGGACCAAATGGCGGGTGTCATTGCTTACAAAAGTGTCTTGAGCTTGATAGAACTTATGTTGAGAAATAACGTTTTTATTTATTTATTTATTTATTTATTTTTATCTTTTAAACTTTTTGAAGTCCCCTCATATCAATAATCAATTTCTGCAGACCAGCTTGTAGAGGTAAGGAAAAAGGTCTTGGGAAGGAAGTGGAATGAGTTGAGCTCTGAGTGTTAAGTAGGGTTTGAACATGTGGAGAAGAAAGTTAAGAGCATTCTTGGTATGGGGGACCTGCCTATACAAAGCATGACCTTGCAAAGATCATTGCATGGTGAGTTTGTCTCTTCTCACAGTGGAGGGCATACTTTGAGAGGTGATAAAGTTTCATGATTAAGAACTGGAGCTGTAGAGTCCCAGAGGCCTGGATTTAAATCCTAGTTTCACCATGTACTAACGATATGGTCCAGGACAATTCCTTTGTCTCTTTTGGCTTCATTTTCTCATCTGTAACATGAAGGATTAAATGTAATGATTGATGTAAACACACAATGAACACAAAGTTGATAGCTAAAGTGTAAACACACTTTAGCACTAAAGGTACTAATAATGTGCAGCATTGAGTAAGAATAAAGGGTACATACAGATGTTCCTAGCTCATATCTCAGAGCATCTTACCTGTCAAGGATATGACATGATTCCAAAGCAATCTTATCCTTACCACCCAGCTCCTTGTGCTAAAGCATGAGATCATTCTACTTTTCTCTCTCCATTTAACAGGAAAGAAAACTGAAGAATGATTTGGTGTGTGTACCACTTATCCTTTCCACAGAGATAACTTTATTTCTCAGTGTTGAATATTAGTGAGCTCAATGAACCTAAATTGCACACACACAAAAAAACTAATAGGATACGAAAAGAAATCAACTTCTTAATTATCCTAATCTATCATTTACTTTCTGTCTTAGACAGCAAGTTGTGAATATTTGTTGTGCATGAGTTGCATTTTGTTTAAATAAGGTTGGCTATTTCTATAAAAATTCACCTCTCGTTTGTGTCCCCAATCCTAAATTAGAAATAAATGAATACAGTTGGAATTATAGCTCATTCATGAGGATTTGAGCCTTACCCTGAGGACCCCCAACAAAATGTGTCATGTATGTGAAAGCTTTCTATCATGTGTGTGTTGGACAAAAAGAAAAATGAAATAATCAATTTAGGGCTCAGTGGGGAGGGCTAGATTGGAGAATTGAGAGAAGCAAGTGTAATTTGCTGTGAGGTTGCTCAGTGTCTCTATTTTGAGGTGGAAGAATGGAGTACCACAAGCAGTCTTCATCGCCATGGTGAATGGTACATGCATACAGGCTAGCAAATAATCATGGTTCAGCTTTTCTTCCCCCAATGGACTAAGTGTGGCAAGAGGAATGTCATTTGGAATTGTTGAGTTAGATTTATTAGTTTTCTATGGCTGCAGGAAAATTCTTGGTTGAAACAATGCAAATTTATCCTTTTACAGTTCTGTGGAATAAAAGTCCAACAAGGATCTCACAGAGCTAAAATCTAGGGGTTGGCAGGGCTGCATTCCTTCCTGAAGGCTCTAGAGGAGAATCTATTTCCTTGACTTTTCCAGCTTCCAGAGACTGCCCTCATTCCTTGGCACCAGGTCTTCTGACTCTGTTCAAAGCCAGCAACAGCAAGTTGAGTCATTCTCATGTCACATCCCTCTGACCTACTTTACTGCCTCCCTCTTCCATTTTTAAGGGCCCTTGTAGTAACATTGGGCTTTCATGAATAATCTAGAATAATCTCCCTATTTTAAGGTCAGCGTATCAGCAATCTTAATTCCATCTACAACCTTAATTCTCCTTTGCCATGTAAGGTAACAAGTTTTAGGGATTAGTTTGTGGACATCTTTGGGGACTTGTAATTTTGCCTAGACAGTGGTGCCAAAAGACATTCCCAAAACCATTTGTTCAACAGATATGATGCATTGAGTAGTTAAGTTATAAGATTCTCTTTTACCTAAAAATATCTAATAAAAATTGTTAAGCCTACCAGACATGGACACCTTGGTGTTAGCATGAATTGTTATATTTAATCCTTCATGTTATCTGGAATAGCAGCTCTGCCTATGAACTTGGAGAGAGGCAAGGAAAGAAGACAAAAATAGTCAAGGTGATATGTGCTATGCTTCTCTTCTGCCATCCAGCCTTATGTTCTTTGTCTTTATTGTGTACACTAAGGGTTTCTCCCACCAGAAGAACCATCAGCCCACACTTGAGAAATACTGAGAGCTTAAGTACCAAGTTCTGATGAGCTCTACCATGTCCACTGACAATCTCCTTACTGCAGCTAAAGTGGGCTCATAATGACCCCAGCTTTATCCTTTGTTGGCTTCCCCTCCTTTCTAGGCATTAAACTTTCATTTCCAAAATGCCTTGGAATAACAGAACTCAAACTCTGACCTGATTTAAAGAAAAGAGATACACCCAGGCATACTTGTAAAATTCAAGTCATGACTCAGTCTATCCAGTTGACTTGAGGTCTTCAGAAAGAAGTAGCTCTCTCCCTCCCCCACAAAAGAAATAGATATTAGAGATATTTTAAGAAACAGAAATTCAATTATAAAATTATAGAATATAATACATTAAAAGTCCTGAGAGAATTTGAATGATTTTTCTTCATTCATTCCTCTTTTGTATCAGAGGAAGGACCAAATCACTTACAGCAAAGAAAATTGTCATGTTTTGTTTTTAAGATTTTCATTCCATCAGAGGATAAACTCTACAATTTTCTTGGCAATTCATTCCAAAGTTTAGTAATTCTCCTGTCTGGAATGTATTCTGATTTAACCTAGTTTGAATCCACATATTCTTTTATTCTTAGTAGAAGTGTAGAAAATCTGGTTTTAAACTTTATTCAGAGGATATTTAGATATCTGAAGACCTTTATCACTATTTATCTTTGCTAGGTTTGCCAGATGTAAATTTAGAGAATATGGTACATATTTTGACAAGATTTGTGATAATAGTAATGCCCTATTAGTGCCTAATCTGGACTCAAATGCTATGTGTGTGGGTGCGTGTGCATGAGTGTGCGTGTGCGTGAGTGTGTGTGTGTGTGTGCTGTTCTTTTAAAAACAGAATTACCACAGAACCCCGTCCATATGGGACATGTGGAATCCCTGCCAAATTCCCTTTTTTTCCAAATCAAATAATCCCAGTCCTATTTACTTTTGTTTCAAAAGTTCAAATTTATAATCATCAAAATGAACCATTGAAGGAAGCAAGAGCCATATGGTCACTCATAATAGCTATGCATCTAAAATGATTTAGAGTCAAGCTTTCCTAGAAACAGGAGAACAAATAAATGAGTTTTTTGTTTATTTCCTTCTAGCATTAGAACTCTGCAAGACAGAACCAAATATACCAGCAGACATTTGAATACCCAATAGATTCGTAGCACTGTGGGCCAGACAAGTAATGAGTTTTGGGACCTGCTTGAAACGTGCACAGATAGGACCTATCTCAGGGGTGTCAGTGGTGTCATTGACTGACAATTTACGGGCTTCCCATTAACCCAGGTGGACTTTTGGTGATTTTCCCCCTAATGAAGTCTTGAAAATACTCAGATATGATTGACAGAAGATATTCATCATTCAAATATAAGATTCTTTTCCCTTATAGGCATGCTACCTATAATGCACTTTAAATATTTTTATAAATCCTGTAATTATTTTATGAAAAGCTCAATTATATTACATTGTTTATGTATTAAAAGCATTAATTTATTAACCATAAATATTTAAAATATACCACAATTTTTATAGCCCAGTTATAAAATTGGGAAATGGCCTGGGTCCTCTCCCAACCTCTAGGAGGCCTGATACATATAAAATCCCATCTTGGCTCTGAGCCTTTCAGTAAGCACCCACAAGCTCCCACTGGCACAATGCCAGTGTCCTAAAAAAGCAGGATCTGCCTTTATTGGCCTGATGCTTTGATGGCCTTTGATCAGGCCATTGTACCAGAGCAGCCAAGATGTAAAGCAAGATGTGGCCTTTCAGTAACCTTCCTTTCTTGTGTGAGAGTAAGACAAGTTAATTGGGCTTGACAGTACAGATGACCCTTTCAAGTCCGGTAAAATGAGACGGTTGTGCTTATCACAGGTAGATAATCATTAATATTGCTTGTACTGTCTATGGGAAGAGAAAGGGGTTTGTTTGTTTTAAATGTTTTTCAAGGAAGGCAACAAAGATTCCCAGGAAGGGTTGCCTGCTCAGCTCCATCTAAGGAGACAATAGGGCCATTTGAAGGGTTCAAGACACATTGAAAGGTAGAGGACACACTTCCATTGATAAATTATTATTATTGATAACCCCTTCTTTGTCCTTTATTTCACATAATTGTCAAAGTTCAGACTGCGGGACCTACTGGAATCACTTTAGACCTGTCTTTAGAAAACTACCTCTGAAAAGTGAGTCTTCTTGTGTTTTAGCAGCAATGGACTGTCTCAGGCAATCTAAGCTGATATTGTTTATACTTTACTCAGCAATTTGTTTTCCTTACAATATATTATCGCAATGTATTTTTTCCCTTTGTATTAGTTTGATTCTTTTTATGATCAATACCAGTGACCATGCATGTGTTCCCCGAGGGAGAGGGAGATCTCCCCCATAGAAGGATCATTCACTCTTCTCATTAAGCAGAGTTTCCAGGGTTGCAAGATGGCACCATCCTCTCCTCTTCTCTGTACAACAACAAAACAATTACAGGCTGCTCTCAAGGTGTCAAAGGCCCTTTCGAGTTATGACGACCTCAAAGGTAGCTGACTATTCTGTTTTCACCAGTGTTGGTACTGTTCCAGTCTCAGCAGTTCAGAATCTAATTGAGAAAGAAAGGGTGAGAGGGAGGCAAAGAGGGGGGAAGATGGTGGGAAGACGTGGAGTTCTGAGGCAGCCTGCAGTGGGTTTCTGCTCCCTGTGAACACAGCCCTGGAGTTAAGGACATGCTCTATGGATTGACGTCATGTGTCTCATGTCAGTAAATGGAGATTTCCAAATTACTCTAAGATTTACCAGTAAAATAAGAAATCTGAGTCTTGTTGCCTAGCACTAATGGAATTTTATCATTAATAGTATTGGTAGGGTTTCAGAAAAAGAGGTTTGTCCATTTATCATTCTAGGCTCTGTCAATTGGCAGCATTTTCTTTTGCAGAAAAACTTGACATGCATATCAAATGCCAAGCAACACAGTAATCCTATTTTTTGAAACATTTCTTAAGAAAATAATTCAAGAGGCAAAAATTATATTATTGGAAAGCTTCTCTGAACAAAAAGATATGCTTAGAGCAGCATTATACTATCCAAAACTGGAAAGAATCTAAATTTTCAATAATAGAGAATAACTGAATAATGCAATGCCAATGCTATGGAGTATTAAGCAACCATGAAAATAATAAGTGTGATGGGTGGACATGAAAAAATATTTATGAAACATAAAGTGAAAAATAATTTTTAATTCGATCTATATAAAATACTATTATTATGAAATAATTTTTATGTATAGTGAAAGGGACTATAAATAAAGAAAATGCATTTTAGAGGGTTTTTTTGTCTTTTCAGAAGTTTCTTATATAATACTGCAAAACTGATTTAATCAAAAATAATTTATAATAAAATTAGTTCTTGTTTAGTGAATGAGTGATTGTTGGCAGGGGTATATTTTCTTATATCATCATAGATAAGGGGATATTAGGAGATTTGTTTAGGCAGCAAACTTATTCCTTAGAAATTACTTTGCCACCAAAGGTATTAAATGTGGTGTACTCGATACATTTGAAAAGATCAGGATGTTAGATTCCAAGTCTTCTCTTCTTGGCATAATCAGTCAATAAAATCTTTTTTCATCGTCTAAAAAACAAAAGCCAGAATTATCATGTGCAGTTTCAGATAAATAGTGAAAGTGTGTTATATAGTTAAGTAGAACCAATTTGCCCTTATTTTGAAAATTAGTTCAAGAGCTGTTAATATTGTTCCAACTTTAATAAACTAAATAAACTAAGAAAAATGCTCTGAGTAGAGCATAATCTTATCAGCAAAGCAAAAATTAGTTTTTTAAAGTTCTGCATGTGACAAATATGCTTAGATGAATACACTTGTTTACTTCTTTGTTGTTTATGGAAGTCTGTCCATTGATACAACAAGCTCCTTTGAGGACAAATAATTTTCTTTTCCATCGTTTATATATACCCCCCATAGCTCCCCATAGCACATATTGGTGTTTAATAAATATTTGCTTAAATAAGTAACAAATGAACAGACCAAGCCAAATTTCAAACAAACCTTTTCCCCATTTAATTTCTATATACTATGTTATATTAGAGTATTTTTAATAAAATAACACTACCATCTTCCATAGAAAGCCAAAAAGAATTCAACATTTTTTAGTAGAGCCAATTCTACCACATGCAGAGCCAGGGAGTACCTCTACTTTTACATTTTATATACTTCTGGCTTGTTTTAATTTTTTATTATAAAAAAACATACATTACTTCTATAATTTTTAAAAATAAGATTAAATAAAAGACTGAAAATGTTTTGTTTTGGCATGAACATTCACAGTGCAGGAATTTACTGTTCCCAAAAGGGTGGGGACCAAAGGAAGTTTCAAAGGTGCCGAAGCACAGAAACTGTTTAATGTAAATGTTAAGATTCACGTAACTAGAACTTAGAAAAATGCTGTTGATCCAGATCGCCCCAGTCCATTGCTAAAGCAATTAAAAAGATGCATGTTTTCTTCCTCCTTTAAAGCAACAGATAATTTTTACTAGACCGTGGAGGTTGGGGTGGGGGAATCATGTTTTGCACTGCCTATATGAGCATAAACTCCCTTTAGAAGAAGGGAGAAAAAAATTTTAAAAAGTGGGAGCTCTTTTTCCCCCAGCAATTTTATTCCAGGTTAGTAAGAGCTTACAAGACTGTTTGCTGTCAAACTTACCTAAGAGTCTCAAAGCTGTGGCTAAACAGTGAGGAAATTTGACTCTAAAATTCAATTTATGGTGACTTCAAAATGAGCTAAATCTTCCCATACCTTATGAGTGGGTTGTGCAAAGTGATTAAAGTGATTTTCTTTCAGAGGCTACAGAAAGAAGACGGAAATAAGAGTAACTTTACAGTAAGTAGACACACCCAACAAACGCTACCCCAGCCAGGTGATCAAGGTTGTTACCAGCATCAGCAGTAAGTCTTGCTGATAGCATGTGCCCTTGAGATGCTGTGATAAGAAGGGCACTTCACTTCTGTGGTCTTTCTCCCAAACACTCATAACTCTGATATAATCATGAGAAAAACATCAGACAAATGCCAATTGAAGAACATTCTACAAAATACCTAACCAGCACTCCACCAAACTGTCAAGCAAGTAGACACAAGTATGCAAGTTTTGATTGTCTGAGAAATATGCACCAGTCTTTGTGGATTAATATCATTCAAAATGTTCTTTTGTGACATGCTCTTACAATAAATTTTTATAAAACAAAAAAAAGCTATATCTGAAGATCAGAAGAGACCTTGGAAATATACTCATCCAAACCCTTCATGAGTGAGGAAGGACCTAATAGAGCCAGAAGGCAAACTCCACACCCTCAAACTATGAAGATCCCCTACCACAAAATGCCAATTGAACAAAAAGACTCTATTTCTAAAGTATCTACCACTTTGCACGCCATCTATCCTTGCTTTGGATTGGTTAATTCCTAGGGAAGGATAAGACTCACAGCCAGAAATTAGGTATAATTGCCCAATATTTTCCAATGACTTAAAATTAAGCATAGCTGAATAGAATACTTTAAAAGTCACTTATATATCTTCATTCTTTGCTTTAAAGTTCCTGTATAGCCTTGGAGTGTCAGAGCAGGTACATCTAGACTTCTACTGGCTCAAAGTTTGAACAAGTTTTCAACTTATACCCAGGAGCATCTCAGAAAGAGAAAGCACTGACCATCACTTTTAGCTATGTCTGTCTGCCTCAGTGACCCATAAAGGGATGTCAGAAACAGTGCTAGCTTCAGGGAAAGAAGATTCTCTTTTACTTTCACATCACTTTTTGGAGTTACTGAAGATGTCTGATGATATAACTAAAATGTCTTAAATGAGGCCACCTTGTAGGCAAGATTACTAGATTTTATAACAGCTCTGCTGAAGAGCCAAGCAAATCCATTCTAGAAACAAAAAATCAGATTTCTTGATTTCCAATCCAGTACTCTGTAATTGTGGTAATTTGAATTGTTGGAATAATTTCTTATTATTTAATCGAGCATTTCAAGCAAATCATAAGTACATCCAGACATTGTTAGATTTCATGAAAAAAATGAACGATATCAAATACTGGATTCAAAGATTGTCTGGATATGTTCACCATGAGCTACATCCAAAATATTAGAACTACCATGCCATCTAGCAAAGATGGCTAATTCTGGCTCATTCTTACTGAGAGCTTCTGTCTAAATTATTTTGGCCTGTGAAAGGGGACAATAGTGTTCTTAAATGTTATTCTAGAATATCACACCAACACAAAATACAGTGGTCCCTCAGTATCCATGGGGGAATCTAAAGTCTACAGGTGCTCAAGTCCCTTATATAAAATAGCATAGTATTTGCATATTACCTACACACATCCGCCCGTATATTTTAAATCATCTCCAGATTACTTATAATACCTAATACAATGCAAATGCTATGTAAATAGTTGTTATACTGTACTGGTTTTTATTTTTTTTATTACTGTGTTGTTATTTTTTATTGGTTTTTTTTCCAAATATTTTCAACCAAGAGTTGGTTGAATCCGTGAGCGTGGAACCCATGGATATGGAGGGCTGACTGTAATGTAGTACATATTTTCACTGAGAAAAAAGCCCCTTCACTTTAACATGTTTCCACAACTCTAGGCCCTGAAGGGGAACAAGTAGCTACTTTGCGTTGGCTGACTCACCACAACTATTTTAAAGTAGAAGAAATAGTCACATTAACTAGATTCACTCAGAGATCAAGGGCCAGATACACCACAGAATCCACTATGATTATATGTCCTGTGCCTGAGCTTCTTAAATACAGGCAGTCAAGACAATCCAGGATGTAGAGGGTCAAAGAGTAACCTGCTGTACTGCTGCCTACCTTCTCTGTTTGATGGCACATCTGTCCAGTAATTATTAGATAGATAGATATAGTTTATTAGCTTCAAAAGAGAATAATGAGCTCCTTCTTGGTGTAAGAAAAAAATTGTCCTGAATTAGGTGATGAAAGTTACCTTAGAAAAGGATTTCATCAATAGACATTTCCTTTCAAAAGTATCACAATATTTTATTTCTTGTAATATACTCCAGCCTTTTAAATAATAATTAACATCATCAACTTTGCCACACATAGAGAAATCATTGGTTGAGGAGAGCAATTTGGAAGCAAATATACAATTTCCTTCCAATGTGTATTTTCTATTTTTCCAATTGTAAAAGTTGGGCATTATATACAGAAAAATGACACCTGAACAGGTAGACAGCCATAGTATTTCACATTCTAGACCTGTGTTCTCCTGCAGAACGTTTTGTAATGATGAAAACATACTGTATCTGTGCCATCCAATCTGGTAGCCACTAGCCAGACGTAGTTACTGAGTTGTTGAAATGTGGCTAGTGTGATTGAGGAACTAAATTTTATTTGTATTTGATTTACATTTACTAATAGCCATATGTGGCTAGTAGCTACTTCATTGGCCAGTGTAGCTCTAGACAACGTGTTATATCCTCTCTGGAAGAAGTGGGAGGAACAGAAGTGGGAGGAATACAGTGCCTGGATGAGGGTAAGAGCTAGTTTAGGTACAAAATAACAAATGTGAAGTTTGTAGAGTATAAGGCTTTGTGCCAGTCATTTCACCATTCAATCTCTTCAACTGTAAAATGAGAGTTTTTGACCTGTCTGAAAAGGATGTACATACTTATATAAAAGCTTAAGAGTATTTTTCAGATTTTTGTATGAAGCATATATTCCTGATCAACCAAGACTGTATCTTTTATTTTTTTCAGTCCTCCTTTGTCTATCGGTTGCTCTATAATCTTGATGATTACTTGATGATGGTTGATTTGAACTAATGTGCTTTTTTTTAATACAAAGAATTTTATAAGGATTCAAACACTGCCAATAAATAATGTAATGGAATCTCCTGATCAAGGGATCTGATTATCTTACTCGAAGTTCCATGTTAACATCAAGTTCTCTTGCATCCACACTAAGCCTCTTTTGTTCATATGAAGGCCAAGTAGAGATGTCAAGGAGGCAGGTGAACGTATACAAGTCTGAAATTCGGGAAGAGCTCATACCCTCTCTTTAATTTTCATAGAGTAACATACTCTCTAAATATTCACTTTATTAAAATTGCAAATTCCTTTAAGAGACTCTGCCTGCAATATAGCTCCTATCTTCAAGAGTCTTGTCCACACAGCATTTTACCCAGTTTCATACATCATTGTTTTGTTAACAACATTAAATGAAATGGAATCAAGTGGCATAAATGCATTTGCATTGATATTTAAATTAATTATCCATATGTATTTTTAAGTTTGTGTTCTAGCACATTGCAACAAAACCTATAGATAGTAAAAATTTCAGTTCCCAAAACAGCCCATTCATTTCAAACTGTTAAAAATCAGAAAAATTTTAATAAACAAATAAGGTTTTACATTTTTCAGAAGTTCTTTGGAATTCATTTTAATAAGATATGAGCTATGATAAAATGTCAAATGTAATGATATTGTAATGTTGTTATGTATATTAACTTTTTCCCAATACACTTAATATAAGAATATCAAACTTACACAACATTTAAAAAGAAACTCCTGAAGGTGTTAGTCTATCCTTACACATCTAAGTTAAAAATAAAGATATAAAAGTTCCATTCTGAATATCACTTAATATGGAAGTTTTAGTATCCTAAGATCTTTACCCACATTCTAAATGACAGTAAGAAAATATGAAACATTTTAATTTTAAAAGTCCTACTTTTAAATTCATATTACAACATATATTGTACAGGTATTCTTTCCATCACAAAGTGTCTTTAAATGTGGACCTTTTGTTTTCTCATCATGTTTTAAAAGAACAAAATTAATTAAATGTTCTCTGAAATTTGGAGACTAAATCAAAAGGCAGCTAGCTTTCTTTTTGTTACTCACTAAAAATTGAGGTTTTGCTGCCACCTGTTGGCAATAATTGCAAATAATAAATCTTGTCTACACAAATCACAAACTTTCCATACCTGAAAAAGTCCTTAGAAACTCATCTGTACTTCTTCGTTCATTTTCTGCAGGGGCCTGGACGCACTAAGGGACTTTCCCAGTCGCTCAAAGGGAGACAGACTAGAATATAGATTTGAGCCTTGGAGTTCAGTGTTTATTTTCCTATACCAGTTATTCTCAGACTTGTGTAGGTGGCAGAGCTGCTTGTGAGAGTAACTGAAGGGCCTTCTGGGAAAGAGCTCAACTCTATCACAGAAGACAGTTGAAGCCCACAAGTCTGACCCAAGAGGACATGGGAGATCCTAAAGGCAGGCTCATGTGTGTCAGAGTGGCTGAGAGTTCATGTCTGAGTCTGAAAGAGAAAGAGCTGAAACAAAAGAGTGAATGAAAACTAAAAGAGCTCTTCACACTCTATGGGACACTGTGGACACTGGATTCCTAAGTGAGAGGAGAAAGCTCCTGGGAGGACTCAGCCTATTCACAGGCACCATCATTGCTCTGGCAGGGGCGTAAGTTCCTGCAACACCGGCCTCAAGGGCTTAGCGGGGAACATCGTGACAGTGGCAGTTTCTGTGACTCAGGAGCACAGATGTCTGATTTTAAAATGTCTGAATCTGGACAAAAATGAGACAAACTCAAGGGACGTACACAAGTAAAAACAAATTCTTCGTCAGCAAATTCCCTGTCCGTCCTTGCCTCTGCCGAATGTCAGTGTTAAACTCTTGATGAGGAGAGTTATCTCCAAATCTTGACTTTCCCACTTTCATCCACGCCTTAACAGTGTTATGAAAGATGACCTAGAAGACACTGCTGAGTGAAAGGATACCTTAGCAGGGTGACACAAGTGAAAGAAACAAGCAAACAATGAGGCCTTTGATGGGGAGCCCCGGGATTTCCTAACAGCAAGTAGCTAATCAGTGGTTATAAATGTAGTAGCCTCAACTCTCATTAAAAAAAAAAAA
>VBSM01000361.1:57686399-57794653 GCA_008086735.1 Cheirogaleus medius | reverse complement strand
GGGGGGGGAGGTGTGATCAAAGCATGAATTAGTTGAGGAAAGACAGGTGGCTAGGGTTGAGATAAATAATCCAAGAGGTCCTATATACGATTACATGAGGGAATTAGAAAATGAAAAAGGACCAGAACTGTGAGATAATCAGAGGCAAGCTGACAAAGGGCTCTGAGGGGAAGGTGTGAGCATTGGTTCTGATTCATAGCTCACCAGCTCTTCCCTCCATTACTGTGGCAGAGACTGCCAGCTGTCCCCCAAAATCCATTTCCTTTTCTTCCTGGGCACAAAACTGGGCTCCATTTTCCAGGTTCCCTTGTGAAGTTTGGTATAGCTATGTGCCGAAGTTCTGACTAATGGAATGCAAGAGGAAGCAATATGTGCTACTTTCAGACCTGGCCCTGAAAGACACTTACTCACAATCTTCTTCTGCCCTCCTAGATGCCTGGGATAGTGACACTGGAAGTTATGTGTTAAAGGTAGCACAGCTGCAGGCAGCTGGGGCCTCTGCAAGGGGCAGAGCCCACCTTCCCCCTTTCCTGTCTCTAGCTGCTCACTTGGAACCACTCAGTCCCGTGAGGTGAGAAAGAAATGAACTTTCTGTTCTTTAAGTCATTGAATGTTTAGATCTTTGTTACAGCAGCAAAGCCTACTCTGATGCATAATTTTTATCACATCCATGACATTACCTAATTCAGACACTACATGAGCTATTTACATAAAGCCAGTGCACAAATCTACTAGTTCCCTATCAACAATGAATATAGGAGACTTGCATAATTGGACCAGTTTTCTTCTCCAGCTTCATCTCTGCTCATTTCCACACTGCTTTACAGATTCCAGCCATACCAAATTCTCCCATTTTCTCACAGGCATCCCTTTCCCTCAGCTCCCATTATTTCCACAGGATGCTCCCTTAAACATCTGCCCCTCCCACTTCACCCCTACTTCCAGATCTGTAGCTGGTAATTCTTACTAATTTTTCAAAATTCAGCTTAGACATTACTATCTTGGGGAAACCTTCTCTACTCCTCCAAGACTAAGCTAGGTGACCTCTGTGCTCCCACAGCACCCTGTCTTATAGGTCCTACTGCACTAAATTGTAGTTACCTCCTGAATCCAGGCTCTGTGAATCTCCAGCTCCTAGCATATTGCCTGTTATCTGGTAGGCACTCAGTAAATATTTATTAAATGAAAGACTTGCTCCTGATGTGGACATCAAAATCCTAATATAATGAGATAATATTTGAGAAAAAGTCCACATATTTTATATCTTATAATTCCATTGTTTAATTCAGTGCCTGTGCATAGATGTTACATGTACATATCTGTTAAATGACTATCTTTGAGAAGGACTTATATTTTGCGTATTACTGGGTGAAATTTGGATGCATGACCCAATATTTGTGTTTTATCCTTAAAATGGCTTTTAAAATCCATTTTCCTACATGTACTTCCATATGCATAAGAAGCATAATTTTGCCTGAGTGATAATTAGAAAAATCCAGAAAGATCAGTGTAAATGAAACAATTAAATACATGTGAGAAATGAATGTCCCTAAAAATGAACATATAATTTAATCAAACAGGTTTAGAATTGAGGCTAAGATGTTAATCTGATGGGCAAGATATTTTAGTGGGATATCAAATCCTGGAGGCCAGCAAATAAAAATCTGATCAAGAATTCTTAGGCTTGTAAAAGCCTGTTAGAGAAAAGCAAATGTCAATGATGGAAAGGTATATGTGTATACAATCACACACACATGATCATATGTTCTTAGAATGAATTCTGAAGAACTAAGTCTAGGAAGGCAAAGAAGGAACAGAAAGCAAAGAAAATCCTATTCTTTTTAAGATTTTAAAATATTATGGTAAATTTTGAGTTGCCAGGTAAATTCTCAATAGCACACTTTGTGTTTGTATTGTATTGTGATGAGAGATTGCCTTATTAGATGATGTTTCTAAAATATTTGCATATTCTTTCTAAAGCAGATTGGAGGCAGACAGTCCTGGGTTATATGCACAGGATGAATGCTCTTGGCAGTTGTAGGTGGTATGCACATGTGATTTCATGTTATGAAATGAGAACAATTTTTTGGGTTTTTTTTGGAGACAGAGTCTCACTCTGTCACCCTGGGTAGAGTGCAGTGGCATCACTGTAGCTCACTACAACCTCAAACACCTGGGCTCAAGCAGTCCTCTTGCCTCAGCCTCTCAAGTAGCTGGGACTACAGGTGGGTGCCACGATGCCCAGCTAATTTTTCTATTTTCAGTAGAGACAGGGTCTCACTCTTGGTCAGGCTGGTCTCGAACTCCTGAGCTCAAGCAATCCTCCCACCTCGGCCTCCCAGATTCCTAGGATTACAGTCATGAGCCACCACACCCAGCCCATCAAAACAGTCTTAATCAATTAGTATCATTGCAACTTTTAGGGCACCTCAGGGAAAGGTTTCCTAACTCCTTTTTAAGGATCTAGGTGACATACAGGCCAACATTCTTGAGGACCATCAAAGGATCCATGCTTAAAAAATAGAGTAAACCTCAGACTTTAGCCTTAGAAGAAAATGTCACTGAAGGGATTAAGCCATGAAGAGATGAGCAACCTTAAGAAGGGAGGTCTCCCTTTCTGGGAGCCTCATACAACATTTGCAGAAATTGTCTAAGAGCATAAGCATTTCTAAGTTCTATGTGAATGGGGAACTTCGCCAGATAAGGAAAAGGAACCCAGGCTGATAGGAATTGATCAAACAATCGATCTAGGGTGAACTATCAAAATTTTAGGACTATTTGACTGTAGGAGCCACCCCAGCTTGGAGTAAGTCTGAGTCAGGCCAGCAGAGGGCAGTGCAGTAAACTTTAAAACACCAAATGGCTATAGGGCTTAAGAGTATGAATCGCGGCTCAAACTGGTAGTGAATAAGGGATGAGGGACAATCTGTGAGATCAGGGTTGCTTTGAGAAGATAAAGAAATGACCAGGGGTGAGCCCACACTTCTGATGAGAAGGCTTTAGAAGTTGGACAATTAGGAATTAGTCTCCACTTCCAAGAAGATGGATCAGTAAGCAGCTGGCGCCTTTTTCTGATTCCAGAGACAGGAAGAAAGGACCACAACAAATCATGTTCCAGGCACTCTCCCAGTAATCTGCAACTAGCACCCCAGATCATTCTGCTCTGGTTAGATCCCAACACTCGGCTCTGTCTCGCACACCCCTTCTTGACACAGGCTTGACAGGGAGCTTGCACAATGGTGCTGTGGATCCTGGAAGCACTTACCCATTGGATAAGCTTTAAACTTGTACTTAAGAGTACACAGACACATGCACACACATAAGATCAGCCCATAAAGACTATAACATTTTGATTTTTATAAATACAATTAAGAATTTCTTCAACTGCTGCCTCTATACAAAGCAGGAGAAATGCAGTTGTGTTCATTTTTCATAACATTACCTCCTTAACTTCAAAGAGCACTTTCGAGAACTAACATCTCTAGTTTTAAAGAAATATCTACCTGAAGTTCAGCAATCCCATTAGTTTTACTTTATTTTTCTTCTGTTAAAGTCAAGCAAATATCCTTGACTTATGATGGGTTAAGAGTCCCAATAAACCCGTCATAAGTTGAAAATATTGTAGACCAAAAATGCATTTAATATCCAGATAAACCCATCATAAAGTCAAAAAATCATAAGTCAAACCATCATAAGTTAGAGACCATCTATAGTTATTATTTTAAAATAGTATATATTATATAATCCATTGTGTACATACACCACAGTTTATTCAATCTACTATTGATGGATATAAGTTTTGTTTCTAATTTGGTGCTATTATGCACAAATGATGCTATAAACATTCTTGTGTGTGTATTTTGGTGCACATGTGTATAAGCTTCTCTTAAAAATACCTGAGTGAAATTACTGGTTGTGACATTTGTGAATATTTAACTTTACTAGGTAAAGCAAAACTGTTTTTCAAAGTGGTTTTACCGATTTACACTCCCCCAAATAGCAATTGTTTTTGTCTATTCAGTTCTATTCCATTGGTCAATTTTTCTATCCCTGTTCATGTACCATATCATCTCAATTACTATAGTTTTATATTAATTAAATATAAAGCTATATTAGAAAAAGAGCTTAATAGAAAAAGACTCCTTCCTTCCTCAGAAGTGTCTTGACAGTTCTTAGCCTTTTACTATTCCATATAAATTATAGAGTCAACTTATCAAAAATAAATAATTAAAAGTGTTGGAATTTTAAATGTGGTTATATTATGTCTATAAATCAATTTATGAACAATTGACATCTTTTCAGTATTAAATTAGCAATACATGAACATGGGATATTTCTCTATTTAAGTTTCCTTTAATGTCTTTTGGACAGTATTCTAATTTTCTATGGTCTAGTCTTACACATTTTTTTTAGATTTGTTCCCAAATACTTCATACCTTTTGTTGCTAAGTACAGTCTTTTTGTTGTTAAGTACAGTCTTTTTAAAAATTAATTTTTGTCATTTTTTGTTGATGGATATCCAGAACTGCATTTGACTTTTGTATGCTAATTATCTATCAAGCCACAATGCACAACTCTCTTATTATTTTGAATATTTTTTATTAGGTTTTTTGTTCTCTAAGTAAACAATCATATCATATAAAAATCATGATGGCTTTATTTTCTTCTTTCAAATCCTCTACTGCAATGTGGAGTAGAAATGGTGATATTGGCATATTTATTCTTCTTTTGAGACTATACAGGGAATGTTTCTAAAAATGATGTTAGTGATGAGTTAGAATTTTGTTTTTTGTAATTAATCAGAGTAAAGATGTTCTATTCCTACTTTTCATTGAGTTTTTTTCCCCAATGAGTGTGTATAGAATTTTGTCTTACCCTATAGAGATGATAAAACGGTTATTCTACTTTCTTGCATATTTCACATTTCTTTTTCTTTCATATTTTCTATCTCCTTGACTCTGTGTTGCATTTAGAGTAATTTCTTCAGAGCTACTTTTCAGTTCACGAATTCTCTCTTAATTTGATATTTAACCTATTCACGACTTTCTAAAATTTTTTATCGATCTTTTTATTTCTAAAACTTGTATTTTAGTTTTTCCAAATCCACTTGGTCATTTCTCTACTTTTTTGCAACTTGCTATTTTGGAGATGA
This sequence comes from Cheirogaleus medius, assembly GCA_008086735.1. NCBI lineage: Eukaryota > Metazoa > Chordata > Mammalia > Primates > Cheirogaleidae > Cheirogaleus > Cheirogaleus medius. The sequence goes on along the minus strand of VBSM01000361.1, from coordinate 57,789,501 downwards.
TTTTTTTTTTCTTGAAACATTTCATATCTTGGCATTCTAGAGTCTGTATTTGATTTTTCCAGTACATAAAACCCTATGATTATGGTTATTTCTTCTTTCTCATTTTCATGGTAAAATAAAAGTCTAGGTGGAAAAAAGGGAAGATACTTCAAACAGAAGGAATTTAATATAAGAAACTGTTTATACAAGGTGGGGGTAGAGATAGAGATTAGTAACAGTCAGAAGCCACTCTTGTGCCTAAGGTTGGAGGGGCAAAAGATTACGTGGTGTCATGCAGACCCCACGAGTACAATGCCACTGATGTGCACCAGCACCATCGTTACTGTTCTGATGACCACCACTACTGCACAGCAAGCCCCAAACCTGTACTCCCACTGACTGCTGTCAGCAAGAGAGGGCTTAGAGATTTTTAAATTGTCTTACGGATTGGGGCAGTCCCCAGAAGAGTAGGTACTAGACTCTCTGGGTTTTATAGGACAGCGACTTTCCAAAAGTGCAGATGATAATGGACTGAAGACTAAAACTTCTCCTACACATACGTATCACTTAGCAGAGGCTATAAGGCTACATAGTAGTCTATAGTGAAATGGTTAAACTATAAATGTCAAATAACACCAGCACAGTGAACTTGAATATAGGTTTAGCTCTTTAGACTTAACTAAATCAAGATTGATACTGGTGAGGACTGCATGAGAGAAGCAGAAGTAAATGGAAAAAATAGTCTGGTTTTGACTCAAGTAACTCCAGAGAAACTGGATAGATACTGAATGGGGTGAAGAACCTAAAGCGTGTGGGTTAGATATACCACTTAGTTTAAATTGATTAGAAAAACACCACGAGGTCACATCATTAATTATCCTAGAGTTTTAAAAATTCCAATAGAACTTAAAATTTGTAACATTAATATTTTAAAGACCATAAGATAAAATGTTGCTCCATGAAAGATTAAGTGTGTCCAATCCTGATCTCCAAGTTTTCGTGTGTTTAGTGCTTGTCTACACACTATCTTTTAGTGCTTATCTTTACCTTTCTTGGTATTAGCAAATCTGTCATGCTATTTCTACATCTTGCTTTATCTGTCTCATTTTTTTCTCCCTCTTTCTTCCTTCCTAATCTCCTATCTCTCTAACTTTACAGCCCATAATTTTGATCTGACACATTTTCCTATTATATATTGTATTTATTGAATAGTTTTAAGTTCTCAATTCTAAATATAAAACAGCAGACGAATAGATCATTGCATATTTCTCTACTTAAATAAAATACATCCATATTTCATGTGTGTGCCACACCTGATATTTCTCCTAATACCAGTATAAGAAAAAAAAATTCCTTTCTCCTGATGTAAAAACACTCCTACCTCAGGAACTTCCTTTGAAATAGTATAAATAAGTTCCATGAACTGATGTAGAAAAATACTCCAGATTCATTCTTGATCTACTTTTCTCTGCCCACATTTTTTTACCTGCATTAAATTTAGACCTATCCTTGCATTCCAGTAGTTAATTCAGCCAGACGCTAAATTGAGAAGGGGAGAAATGAGGTGAAGACCTAGATTTCCCAGCTGTAATTGTAGACACTTTACATACTCTTTTAACCATATGTCTATATTGAGAGAAGGGCATTAGAAGGGAACAGTTACAGATTCTGAAAAGGCCAGATGTATGAATTATGGACTATAGGCCCAGTAATAGTTTCCAGAACCAAATCTGAACCTTGTAAATGGTTTGAAAACAGAAGAAACTATGGATACAGTCCTTTCAGTACATAGATAATCACTCCCCAATCTTACCTTCATCTGCCCATGAGGTATGGACCACCTCCCCTGGGGCAATTTCATTCTTAATTCAGAGTTAGTTTTGAGGTTCCTATATCTCCACTTTTAGTTCTCATTTAGAATCAAAGAATTTTAGAATTATTTGAAACCACCTGAGCCAAATGTCTCAATTTCTAGATAAAAATACAGTTAGTGGTGGGGCCTGAAAGAGAACCTTACTCTTATCCTAGATGCTAGCACCCAAGGCATCATCCTCTAAGGGGTGTTAACAAGATGGCACCCTTACATGAATTAGAGAAATATGCCTTACCTGAGAAGGTGCAGCCCCTTGAAAATAAAAAGACACCCCTTCCTCTAGGTGAATGCAGCCAGCAACTATCTGCTCTGTGGCAAGTGGAGAGCGAGAGTGAGCATCCTCGTGCATTTACTGGAAATCATCTCTTGGAGACTACAATATGTGTGTGGGAGTTGCTTAGATAAGCAACTTGGGGTGGAGTGGAGACAGCAAGTAGCAGTAAATGATCACTAGCTTGCCTCCTTTGGAGAGTGACTCTGCTTTAAACTCAGTGGGGTACAAAGCATTAGGCCAGGCAATAGAGGAGAGGCTGAAGGCTGCTCTGGAGGTCCTTTAGTATCGCTGCTCATCTCCATCCCAAGAGACTAGGGTTCTTAGAACGGGTTGTTCTAGGTTAGAGTATGAGTTGTCAGAGTGTCAATTCTGTAATGCCCCTGAAAACAGTCTGTAGTGTCAGAGGTCAAAGAGTGCTCTGGTATTTATTCTGAAGGTAGCATTTTCATTCTGAGATGGTTCAAATAGTTTCTTTCTCTTCATTTTCTGTGGACAAGGTTGACTTTGCAATCAACTGAGGAATTTGAATCTGGGTTCTGTCTTTGCTGCGTAGTGACTTCAAACAAATTCCTTTAAAGCTGCTGAGATTCTTTTTCCTAATATGTAAAATGGGCTTTGCATAAGGATTAAAGGAGATAATACATATCAAGTCCCTGGCAAACACAGGAAGTGCAATCAGTGTGGCCAGTGGGAGGGGAATGGGTGTTCTCCCATTGTCCCTTCCATGCCACCCCACTCCAGCTGCAGACAATCTACTGCTGGTTGCCCATTGCACTGTCTGTGCCACTACAAACCTTTCGCTTTCAGGGCCCAGAGGAGCTGGACACTAGGATGGCTGACTGGAAGGAAATAGAGGATGATACATGAGGTCTAATTTGTTCTTTGGGTGCTACAATTCCCATACTTTCTACCTGGGATGTCCTCTTAAATTAAAGTCCCCCCTACTAATGGGTGCCCCTGTAGACTGTAGAATACTTCGACTTATTTGTGAGTAAGAAGGCTTTCAGAGTAAAGAATGAGCACTGGCATCAGAGTGATCTAGGTTCGAATGGCTCTATTTTTTACTATTGCGAAGCCCTGGGCAAAGATCAGCTGGTCAATGCCTGGCAGCTCATGGTTTAGGTGACAGCCAGGCAAGGCAGGGGTGGGAACGGGGACCAGAAATGCTGGGCTGTATTGTGCTATATCCCTGTGTTTATTTGCACTAAGTCTGGCATCAGTAGTGTGAGCTGTCCCAGAATGGAGGTTTCTGAGATTGCCCAAGGAGGCGGTGTCTGAGATCAGACGCAGAAAATAACCACACATCCCACCACGAACAGAAACGGTGAACTAAAGGTGAGGCATGGAATTGGAATGATAACACCAAATAGAAGACACCCGTTTACAATAGTCACCATGTCCACTTGGAATCCAGGACGCAAAGAACTTTCTGGTCACATCCACACCCTCTCCCAGAACTTTTAAGAAACCAGAGATAGAAAAAACACTGGACACACACTCCAGCCTTGATGACTGGGCCTATAATGCCTCTTCCGGCTGGTCCAGAAAGCAAGCCCAGAAAACAGCATCACTAGCCTGAGGATGATGTAATGTAACTCGTAAATTTTCATAGGTTTGAGGTCAAGCATCTTGTCTAATATCTTTTTCCCCACAGCGACAGCAGCAGGTGCTCAATAAACAAACATATTAGCAGGAGGGGAACAGAGGAACCGGCAGGATGAATAAAATAGGCTTGATGATTTCAAGGCCTCGCATCATTGGTCCCCTCTCAATGGGTAAATCTCAAATAAAGGCTCATCCGTTGTTCCACCAACTCCTCAAAGCATCCCCATAATCCAGGTGCTGAACCATCCAGCGTCCGCCAGGAGTCGTGGCGTGAAGGGAGATGTGTTTCCTTCACCATCACCATGATCCATTATTTCTTCCCGTGCAAGACCAGAGTCGCAGGCAGCGGAGATTAGGCCCCACCTCAAGCCCCTTCCAAGGCCAGGTCTCCCTTCGCCGCGCCTACCCTGCCTGAAACGGGAAGGCTGGAGAAGACGGGGGACTCCACCCACAGATAAACCCTGAGGTTCATTCTCGCAGAGGGAGCCCGCGAGCGCGGCCGGCGCGGCGCGCGGAGGGACTCGGGGCGAGCCGGCCGGCGCGCCTGCAGAGGGAGCTGTGCGCCCGGGCCGGCCGCGAACGGCGCCGCCCGCTCCCTCTTGCAGCCGCTGGGCCCGCCCGCCGGGGAGGAGCTCGCGGCCGCGTCAGAGTCGCCGTGCTGCGCGGAAGTTCTCGCGGGCAGCGTGGTAATATTTCCGCCCTAGCGATAGATAATCCCCGGGTGCGTGTAAAAATTTACGCGCTCGCTGTAGTCGTGCCGTGCTCGCGCTGCCGGAGACCGCCGAGTCGCGCGGCCGCTGCCTGCGCCCCAGCCGTGCCCTGTGGTCCGCCGGCCAGCTCTCAGCCGCTCCCGCAGCCCGTGCCCCTGCGCGTCCCCGGCCATGCTGACTCTCCAGTACCCCGACGTGTACCGCGACGAGACCGCCGTGAGTACCCCCTCTCCGCCCGCCGGGATCCCGCCGCGCGGGGCTGGCCACTGCCCCCTGCGGCTTCACCCCCCCCGCGAAGCTCCCCTCCCCCTCGGCCTTTGTTAGCGAGGAACGGGCCGGGGTCGCGCGGCTCCTTCCCAGCGCAGGGGGACCCGTTCGTGGTCACTGTGCGTCCGCTGGCAGCGGAGCCTGTGGTCAGTGGTGCATGGCCGCTGCCTAGAATCAATGGGGTCAAGGGCAGACGCCGGGTAGGGATGGGCATCTTTAAGGAAGCGGGAAGACAAGAGGTGTCAACTGCTTTTGACTGGCAAAACCTCTTGCTTACACGTGGTGGTAGGAGAAAGTGTGCGTTGGGGTGTGTGATGCAAAATTTAGAAATGAAAACAAACTTTTAAAACTTACAGTTTTAAAATCCTTAGAGTTGAAGCTTATTCATTCGATTTAAAAACGTGTGTGGAGTGCCTACTCTGCCCCAGGCCACTTTCTGGGTGGGCGTTGGGCACTAGGGGTGCAAGAGACCAAGACAGAGCAACGGGGAAGGCGGGGCAGTGAGCCCATAGTGTGGCCTTGCTGATTCAGGTTTTATTAAAGGAGAAAAGGAGTTGAGAGACGGTGAGAGGAGGCCCAAGAAGGAGGAGGGGAATGAGTGTTTTACACAGTGCCGGAGTTAACCACCATTTGCCTAAGCAGTACGCGAACTCAAGGTAACTGTTGAGATCCAGTGGTTGGAATGCTGGGCAGACACCTTTTTTGTGTAAGAGTTAATTTGACATCTTGAGAACTTGATTAAATCCAAACGTTGTGGCCATGATTCTTTTACTAGTAGCCAAATTTCTCAGATTACGTAAAGTAGAATCAGAATAAAAATATTTTTGTTTCATAGAGTTGTAATTTTTTGTTGTGTGCTTTCCCAATTTATGCCACAAATTCTGTACTTTATATTTTTTCCATACTTTCTTTAATTTCAAAATATCAAGAGAGTACACATTTTCTTGTTACATGGATAGCTTTTTTGATGCTTGAGTCAGGGCTAAACTGTGCCCATCACCTGAATAGTGTTTATTGTACCCATTAGGTAGGTTTTTGTCCCTCCCTTCCTCCTCCTACTGGCTGCTTGATTGCCAATGACTTTTACTACCCTGTGTGCACATGTGTGCCCCTCAGTTAGTTCCATTTTATTAGCTAGTACATGCGGTGTTTATTTTTTCATTCTTGGAATACTTTGCTTAGGAAATGGACTCCATTCCATATAGAAGGCTCCAAAATGCATTGTTCCATCCTTCTTTATGGCTGAGTAGTACTCCATGGCATACCACTCTTTATGGCTGAGTAGTACTCCATGGTATACCACTCATTAAGCCACTCATGAATTGGTGGACACTTGGGTTGATTCCAAATCTTTGCAATTGTGAATTGTGCTACAGTAAACATTCCAATGCGGGTGTCTTTGTGATAAACTGACTTATTTTCCTTTAGGTACATAGCAGTAGTGGGATTCCTGGATAGAATAGTAGCTCTGCTTTCAGTTCTTTGAGAAATCTCTATACTATTTTCCATAGAGGTTGTACTAATTTGCAGTCCCACCAAGCGTGTATAAGTGTTCCTTTCTGTCTGCATCCACACCAACATCTATTGTTTATGTACTTTATAATAAAAGCCATTTTAACAGGGATAAGGTGATAACCACATTGTGCTTTTAATTTGGATTTCCCTCATGATTAGTGACATTGAGCTTTTATTCATGTTTGTTGGCCATTTGTCTTTATAAAAACTTCTGTTCATGTCTTCTGCCCACTTTTTAATGGGGTTGTTTGTATTTACTGATTTGCTTGAGTTCTTTGTAGGTTCTGGATAGTACCCCTTTATCCGATGTGTAGTTTGCAAATGTTTTCTCCCATTCTATAGGTTGTCTATTTGCTTTGTTGATTATTTCCTTAGCTGTGCAGAAGTCTTTTAATTTAATCAAGTCCCATTTATTTATTTTTGTTGTTTCTGTAGTTACCACTGGGGTCTTCTTCATAAATTCTTTGCCTAGACCGATACTTAGGAGAGTTTTCCTTACATTTTCTTGTAGAACTCTTATGGTTTCATGCCTTACATTTAAGTCTTCTATCTATCTTGAATTAATTTTTGTGAGTGGTGAGAGATAGAAGTCCTGTTTCATTCTTCTGCATGTCTCTATCCAATTTTCCCAGCACCGTTTACTGAATAGGGCTTCTTTTCCCCAGTATTATGTTGTCTGCTTTGTTGAAGATCACTTGGCTGTGTGGATGGTTTTATATCTGGATTCTGTGTTCTGTTCCATTGGTCTGTGTCTCTGTTTTGTGCCAGTGCCATGCTGTTTTGGTTGCTATAGTCTTGTGGAATAGTTTGAAGTCTGGTAATGTGATGCCTCCAGATTTATTCTTTTTGCTTAAGATTGCTTTGGCTATTCAGGCTCTTTTCTGGTTTCAAACAAAGCATAGAATTATTTTTTCTCTATCTGTGAAATATGCCATTGTTGTTTTGATGGGGATTGCACTGAAAATCATCTGTAAATCACTTTGGGTAGTATGAACAATTTTAAAAATGTTGATTCTGCTGATCCATGAGCTAGATATGTTTTTCTATTATTTGTGTCATCTGTGATTTCTTTCCTCAGTGTTTCATAGTTCTCCTTGTAGAAATCTTTCACCTCCAGGGTATAGTATGTTCCCAGGCATTTGATTTTCCTTGTAGTTATTGTGAATGGTACTGAATCTTTGGTTTGATTCTCAGTTTGACTGTCATTTGTGTATAGAACTGCTATTGATTTCTGCACATTAATTTTGTAACCTGAGACTTTGATGAATTTATTTATCAATTCCAGGAGTGTCTTGGTGGAGTCCTTGAGGTTTTTCTAAATAGAAGATCATGTTGTCAGCTAAAAGTGATAGTTTGACCTCCTCTTTCCTGACTTGGATAACCTGTATTTCTTTCTCTTCCTTATTGCTCCAGCTAGGACTTCCAGCACTATGTTGAATAAGAGTGATGACAGTGGGCACCCTTGTCTTGCTCTAGTTCTTAGGGGCAATGCTTTCATCTTTTCCCCATTCAGCATGATGTTGCTTGTGGGTTTTTTTGTCATATATGACTTTTATAATTTTGAGATATGTTCCTTCTATGACTAGTTTGCAGAGGGTTTTTTATCATGAAAGGGTGTTGGATTTTGTCAAATGCTTTTTCCGCATCTATTGAGATGATCATATGATCTTTATTATTGCTTCTTTGTATGTGGCGAATCACATTTATTGATTTATGTATGTTGAACCATCCTTGCATTCCTAGGATGAAGCTCACTTGATCGGGGTGGATTATTTCTTTGTTGTGCTGTTGGATTTGGTTGGCTAGTATTTTATTGAGTATTTTTGCATCTATATACATAGGGGATATTGATCTCTAGTTTTCTTTTTTTGTTGTGTCCTTTTCTGACTTTTGGTGTCAAGGTAATACCAACTTCATAGAATGAGATGGGGTGGAATTTCTTCCTTCTCAGTGTTATGGAGTAATTTCTGCAGTATGGGTACCAGCTCTTTCTTATGGATCTTAGTAGAATTTGTCTGTGAATCCATCTGGTCCAGGGTTTTTTTTTGGTTGTAGGATTTTTTATTGTTGTTGTTATTCTTTTGATCTCACTGCTCATCCTTGAACTGTTCAGGCAATCTATTTTTTTCTGATTGAGTCGTGGGAGGTTGAGTGTTTTCAGGAATTTGTCCATTTTCTGAACTTTTTCTAGTTTATGTGCATAGAGATTTTTGTAGTAATCATGGATGATATGTTTTGAATTTCTATGGACTGAATTGTAATATCTCCTTTTTCATCTCTGATTAAGCTTATTTGGGTCCCTTCTCTTCTGTTCCTGGTTAATCTAGCAAGAGATCTTTCAATTTTGTTTATCTTTTTGAAGAGCCAAATTTTCATTTCGTTTATCTTTTGTTTTGTTTTATTTTATTTTATTGTCTTCTATTTCATTTAGTTCTGCTCTGACTTTGGTTATTTCTTTTCTTCTGTTGGCTTTGGGTTTGATTTGCTCTTCTTTTTCTAGTTCTTTGAGATGTGTCATGAGGTTGTTAATCTGTGATCTTTCTGTCTTTTTGGTGTAGGCATTTAAAACTGAATTTTCCTCTTAGGACTGCTTTTGCTGATCCCATAGATTTTGATAGCTTGTGTCTCATTCTTTGTTCCATTTGAGGAATTTTTTTATTTCCATCCTTATTTCGTTATTGACCCAATAATCATTGAGCAGCAGGTTGCTTAATTTCCATGACTTTGTGTAAGTTTAAGTGTTTCTCCTGTGATTTATTTCTAGTGTTATTCCACTGTGATCCAAGAAAATACATGGTATGATTTCAGTTTTTTTAATTTGTTGAGACCTATTTTGTGGCCTAAGATATGATCAATCTTGGAAAATATTGCATCTACTGATAAGAAGAATGTATATTCAGTAGTTCTTGGGTAGAATGTTCTGTAATTGTCTGTTAGGTACGTTTGGTTTAGAGTCCAATTTAAATCCATTGTTTATTTATTTTCTTCTTTGATGATTTGTTCAGCTCTGACAGTGGGGTGTTGAGGTCCCCAGCAATTAGGATTGTGCTGTTTATTTCTTTGCTTCTCTCTAGTGAAATTTGCTCTATGTATGTGGGAGCTCTTGTGTTAGGAACATATATATTTAGGATTATTATGTGTTGTTGTTCAGTTACTCCCTTTACCATTATATAATGACTCTCTTTGTGTTTTTTTACCATTGTTGGTTTAAAGTCAATTTTATCTGATATATTACTGGCTGTACTTCCACTATTTTGATTTCCATTTTCATGGAATATTTTTTTCCATCCTTTCATGTTAAGTCTGTGTGCATCTTTGTGGGTTAGATGTGTTTCCTGGAAACAGCAGAGACTTCTGTTGTGTTTTTTCATCCAGCCAGCCACCCTGTGTCTTTTGAGAGGAACATACAGACCATTAACATTGAGTGATAGAATTGATGTGTGGGACGTTGATGTGTTCATCATGTTGGGGAGTACCTTATTCCTTCCCCCCCCTTTTTTTTGCTATTGTTTTATTTGTAAGAATTGTGAGTTTGAGGGGGTTTTTGAGTGACTTTACACGGGTGGGTATCTGTTGTGCTGATTCGTGTATAATGCAGTTCTGAGTGTTTCCTTCAGGGCATCTCTGTTCATTGCAAACTCCCTCAGTGTTTGCTTGTCCGGAAAAGACTTAATTTCTCTATCAATTGTGAAACTTACTTTTGTAGGATTAAAAATTCTAGGCTGGCAGTTCTGTTTCAGAAGATTAAAGATGGGGCTCCAGTTTCTTCTGGCTTGTAAGATTTCCACTGAGAAGTCTTGAATTTGCCTGATTGTTTTTCCTTTGTAGGTTATTTGTTGCTTTCATCTTGTTGCTTGTAGAATTTTTCTTTCATTTGACTTTGGCCAGGTTGACTCCTGTGTATCTTGATGATGTCCTATTTGCTCTGAATCTTCTTGGTGTTCGATGACTATCTTATATCTGTATGTGTGAATCTCTAGCAATACCACAGAAGTTTTCCTCAATAATTCCCTCAAATAGGTTTTCCATGCCTTTAGCTCTTCTTCTTCTCCCTCCATAGTACCTATGATTTGAATGTTTGTTTTCTGTACATAGTCCCATATCTCTCTCAGTGATTGCTCAGACTTTTTTATTCTCTACTCTGCCTCTTTGAATGACTGGATAATCTCAAGCTTGTCTTTAAGCTCTGAGATTCTTTCTTCTGCTTGGTTTAGTCTGTTGATACTTTCTACTTTGTTTTGAAATTCCCTAAATGACTCTTTCATTTCTTTAAGTTCTGTTATGTCCTTATGTTGTCTTTGTCTTTACTGAGTTTTTCATTGATTTCTTAAAATATTTTTTTTTGGCTTCTTTTTCTTGGTTTTCAACTTTCTTTTCAGTTCCATTCATCTTATTTGCCATCAATATACTGAAGTGTATTTCTGTTATTTCAGCAATTTCCTTGTGAGTGGAGTCCACTACTGTAGCTCTCTTGTGGTTGTCCATTGTGGTCGTCAAACTATTTTGTTTTTTCATGTTGCCAGGATTCAGCTGCTGGTTTCTTCTCATCTGGTCCTCTTCTCTTGCCTTGGAGTTAATAGGATTGCAGGGCACCTGTTCTCCTTTGGTAGGAACTTTCGTTTAGTTAGGGGAAGTGGAGAATGGTAGATGGAACTTTTGTGTCCTGCTGTGGAATGTTGACCTGTTAGGGGTGGGGTGTGGCGGATGCACTGAGAGCTGTAGAACAGCTATTTGGTTTTGACCCATTTCCCTGTGATTGCCTCAGCTGAAGCCTGTGCTGGATTATTGTGTGGGATTTAAGGTCGTTCCCCAGATCGTTTTTGAAAGGGGCTGGATGTGACCCTCTCCGTGATGAGTGTTGTTGTGAGGGATTGCACTGGCCAAGGTCACCCAGTGGAGGTGACAATGGCAGCTGAGTGAGTCGATTTAGGCAGTCGATATGGATGACCAGGCTGTGGGCATTCACGTGAATCAGGTCCAGGAGTAATGGCTGCTCAAGGCTGGGGGCTCCCAGGTGAAGTGTTGGATCTTGGGGAGGTTCTGCTGGCCCAGTGGCAGTGATGGTTACTCAGCGGTGGGGTCTTGGGGCTAGGCACAACCCTGGAATCAAGAGGGTGGTGTCATATGCCCTGTGGGGGCCCTGGAGCAGGGGCAGAGCTTTGGGCTTGGGTGCAGCAAGAGCTTTGGAGCTGGCTCTGGGGATTATAGTGCAGAGCCGCATAGATAGAGTGGTGTTCTTCCAATGTGGAGACTGCTCTTGCTCAGTTGTGTAGGAAGGTGTTTGTCTCAGTGGCCCAGGAACCGCGTATGTGGGCCAGAGCTGCTGGATGCCCAAGGTTCTCCCACCTCCATCCTTCTACCTAGGCCCTGCCTAGGCAGTCGCTCAGGGCTTCCCAGGTGGTGCCTGTGGCGTCTGATGCTCCTCCTCTACTCAGATCCCATGCAGGGGTAGGCGTGCTGAACCCCCAGTCACAGTCACAGCACGGGGGAGCGTCTGTTCTGTCTGCTCCCTCCCCAGCCCAGCGGGGGTGATGCAAAGGCTATTGCTGGAAAACTGAGTCCCAAGCAGACCTGGGGCTATGCTCCAGAGTGATCAGGATGATGTCAGCTGCAGAAACTCAAAATTGGCAGCCACCCAGATCTCTGCTACACCTGTTCTCTGGTGCAGTGTCTCTGTGCAGACTCTGAGCAGAGGTCTACAGTGGAGGAGCTCACAGGTGGAGCTGCCTGCAACTTTTATTCCTCTCCTACATAGCAGTGCCCCCCTCTATTCTGTTGTCTTCCCCTCCCCTCAGCAGTGTAAATTGTACTGGGACCTCCAGCTTAATCTCTGAGATGGTGGGTGGTGCTTGTGAGTAAGAATCAGCAGTGCCCTGTTTGATTGAGTCAGTAGATGCTGTAATGGGCCATACAGTTGTTCTGCCTGTCAGTAGTTGATGCTTGCAGGAAAGAGCCAACTTGCAGTGATGTTCTTCTGTGTCAGTAATAGGCTCTAGCCCCTCTGGAGAAGCACTTGAATGCCCCAGGCAGTGGGAGGGGTCCTGTAGCTCCCAGGGGATTGCTTGTTCTCTACCACAGCAGAGGTGGGTAGAGGAGCAAGGATGGGTGGGATTAGGTGGGGTGAGCCTGCCTTCAGGCTCTGCAGAAGTAGGTCCTAGAACTGTCTGGGCAGAGACCAAAGGTTGGCGCCCAAGCCACTGGGAAAGCCTCTGGGAAGGGGGCCAAAGCATCCTCACCAAACCGGAAAGTCTGCTTGAGGGGAGGGGGCCATCTGCAATTCACTGACTAGCTATTGGGAGTGAGCTCTACCTCTCTCATTCTTCCCCTGCCTCAAGAGTATCCCGCCATTGCAAATGGGCACCCGAACTCTCCGAGCTCAGCAGCATTGGCGCCATAGGTTGGGGACTTCCCTGCCCAAGGACCTGCCCCTGTCTGAAGGTGCAGCTCTCCTATGGGGGGATGGGTGCTCCGCCAGTTCACTGCAGCTCAGACCCACACTGCGCTCTCCCATCTGTTCTGCCCACATGGGCTCCCTTGCCTCCCGAGTTCAATTCTCAAATCTCCCCTCTGTGCCCCCAAGCAACCCGATTGAGTCCTGAGCGTACGGGATCTGGCCTATGTGTCTGACTCGTGGGCAGGTATCTCCGGGCAGTGCTGGTGGGCAGGGCAGTCCCAGATCAAGCACCCCGAGTCCACTGCAGGTCCTCAAGGAGAAAGGTGTGGGCCTACTCTCTGTGGAAACCTCAGACTGGTGGGTGCACCAGCAGAGGGGGAGGCAGCCACTTTTGAAAGTCTTGGCTCAACTGACCCTCTTAGCTGCAGTGGGCAGAGGAAAAAAAGAGTATGAATGGAAGAGAGCCAGCACTCAGCTCTCTGGTTCCTGTCCCTAGAAGGAAGCCCCGTGGAATGTCCAAGCCGTGGGATTACACAGGTTGTCCAGAGCCCACTGCACTCTGGGCAGGTGTTGGGAACTGTCTGTGTGGGAACAGGTGATGCGAAAACTGAAGGGCTGGAGCTCCCTCGCTTGGTTAAAGGGACGCTATAGGTGGAGAAGCAGTATGGCATCCACCTTCTCTGCTCTGGGCCATGGTTACAGGGTGGGGGGATCTCGAAGGGGCTGGAAGCCCAATGCTTTATTTACAAGAAGGTCCCAGTTCAGTGGCTGCAGCAGCACTTGGGCTTCCAAAGAACTGGGCAGCCCGCCGGCTACTGGGGATATGTGGGAAGGAGAAATGAAACCCCCACCTACCCTCTTCACTGGGCTCTGAGCTTCTCTGGGGTTGATCTTTGCTAATATCTTGTTTTTATTCCTGTTCTGCTTCACATTCTCTTTCCATGAAGACCCTGGCAGGCTCTGGCACCTTTCCCTCTGGACTACACCTGAGCTGTGCCCCTTCCCCCTCTTCTTTATCTGAAACCCTTCCTTCCCGCCAGGATGCTTGGCAACCCACGTCTCTAGTCAGCCATCTTGCGCCCCCCCACACACACCAGACTAATTTTTCATAGAGACGGGGTCTCACTATGTTGCTCAGGCTAGTCTTGAACTACTGGTCCCAAGCCATCCTCCCACCTAGGCCTCCCAAAGTGCCAGGATTATAGGAGTGAGCCATTGCACCTGGCCTAGATCATTTCTTTAGGCATAATCACCTGGGGAGTGGTGAAAAACTGGTCCCACTTGTTCCTTGGAGCTCCCTCAATGGGTCTGTGAGGCCAGGCCCAGGAATTTGGGGTGGGAATTCCAGAAGGCCTCCCGTCAGCCAGGCTCTGCTCACACTAAGCAATTTTATTCCTTCAAATATCAGGGTAGTCTGAATGAGTGATGCTCTTGTGCCTTCTTTTTGTAAACAGCGAAAGAAAACACTTCATAACAATAAAAAAGAAGCCTTTAGTTTTAAAATGTTCTTTCATTGCATTTAAATCAGCTTTTATAGCTGGTGTCAGAATCATGCACTACATGCATATTAGTAACTTGCTTTTTGGCAGTTTAGACTTAAAAGCAAAACTGATCCTGTAGGGAGAGTTTCTCATCATTGGGAAACTCAGCAAGAACAGGAAACCGAGCCACATGTGTGTTAGCTCCCTCACAGATGTGCCCTTCCTGCGTGCCCACTGCATTGTGTCATTCTGTGCTTGGCTGCTGACAGCACATTTTCAAGTTTCTTTAGCACAGTGGCAGGTCTTTGTTTTGTGTTGTACAGACAGAGCAGTTTCCTGTTCTGACCTTTCATCTTTCTTCTCTCTCCAGCTAAAACATTCTTTTCATGAAGGGTAGCTTGACATCTTTGTGAACTTGCCAACTTTGGTTCATGTGGTAATTTGGGCAGATACGTTGCCAGTGAGCCAATTAGTTTTTTTGTCTGTCCCCTTCCTATTCCTCCGTCACATTCAGAAAATCCCAATTTTAATTGGGGTTAGACGCTAATTATCTAATACCGCATTTTATCTTTTGCAGGTACAGGATTATCATGGCCATAAAATTTGTGACCCTTACACTTGGCTTGAAGACCCAGACAGCGAGCAAACTAAGGTAATTTTGGCTCATAATTAAAGATATGGCGGCCTTAGTCACTATCACCAAACTTTAGATGTCAGTAACTGTAGTTTTTCCTTCCTGGTGTTTTTTCCTCTGTTTTCTGCCATGGGATGGTGAGTATACCTGTTGGTACCACCACTTTTTGTCAAATGATTCACAGGAAAAAGATGAAAGCATACTTAGTCCCAGAGAAAATCACACTAACTATTTTGAACAATGTTTATGGTTTATAGAGACACCAATGAACCAACTATTTGAAATGTAAATATCAGAAACAAAGAAAACTGATTTTTACCAAAGAAAAATGAAAGCTTAGAGAAAAATGTGAAGGAAAGAATTGCCTAATATATTTTTTTCCAAAGGAAAGAAAATCTTATATATCAAACAAATATCAGATCTTGAAAACTGAATGCTGGCCTTCCATTGCTTATTGATATTAATGTAACAACTATAAAAAAAGCTAAATTATAAGTATGAAAACATTCTTAGATTTTCTAGAAGTAAGGGAGTAGAGAGGAGAATTTTCTGCTCTGTCTAAAAACATAAAGCTTTCATATTCTTTTGGAGAAACACATAGTATTTTGAGGGCCCACCGGAAGTCTCATTTCATTAATGAAGCTGGCCTCAGGTGCTATGCCCCACAGATATTTTTCCCTCCTTGAGGTGCCTGGGACTTGTCATTTATATATACTTTATGTGGTTAATTACGTTTGCTTCGGTGGGGGAATAGTGTTTCTCAAGTTCACCTTAAGTTCTTTGATTCTTTGCCAAAGTACATATCACTTAGTATGTATTACAGTTTCTAATATGCTCACCATGCCAGAAATTTATTTGAGCTTCTTTAGAATTCCAGAGTACATGTCCCATTTTTAAAAAACAGCGTTAAATGCACTCTGGGTAGTTTTCCAGGCCGGCCTCGAGAGCCTGTGTCTTAGGGCCCTATGTGTCTCATGGTCCGTTACCACCATGTATTCCAGTGAACTTCGGAGATGTGAATTCAGATTTGCCAGGAAAGCGTCCCCTCCTGGTGTGGACCTGGCCAGTGGAATTGGGGTTCTCCCCTTGCCCATCTCCCCACTGTGACAAGCAAAGGAATGGGGTGAAGAGCGAAGCTGAGGCACGATGATCTGTGAGAGAGGAGAAAGTAGAAGCAGGAGCAAATCTCACGGTCATCTCTTTTCTTCTTCATTTGATCTCATGCACTGGCTTGCCTGCTTTCCTTTCTACCTTCTCACCTGTCCTTTGTGACTAGCGTCTCTCTCCTCCTTTACCCGCTGCAAAGCTCTTACAACTTCTCTTTCGTCCTTTGTGCCTGAACTGAGCACATTACCATTTTGAGATTTTCTGATGGTTTTTGCTTATGTCTGTAAAACTGCATTCTCTCCCTTCTCTAATTCCCTTCAAGAAAGACAAAAGTCTCATGAGTGAGAACCATAATTAGGTTTTAATTTCTCTTTTATGAAGCACTGGATTGTAGATGTGGTTGGGTAGAAATTCTGAAGGGAGAAACCGATGAGTGTCTTTAGGAGTCGTGAAGGCTCTAGCTGTGCAGATAATACAGGGAGTGGGGAGCAGGTGTGGGGTCACCTCCTCACTGCCTCTCTGCCGTGGGTCACCGAGGCCATCCAGCATGGGCCTCACTGAGACAGGGGTTGGTCTTAGGAGTGGAGAGTCACAGGCGGCTGCATAGCCTGTAATTGCTTGGAAGCACCAGGGAAGAGAATGAACTTCTGTGCATCTCTTGGCAAACTGTCTCTAAGGACACAGCTTCTTGGCCTGAGGTATTGGGTACAACCTAGATTTATTTCTTCAGCCTTTGATGGTGACTGAGTGATTCAGCACTGCCAAAATGACCCAGGTTTTATGTGTTAATGAATGCACACTTTGCTGTTCCTTAGTTGATAATGACTGGTCATCTGTGGATGATGACAAGCCATGTATTACTGATCTCAAGCTTCCAATTAGTAGATGAAGCTTTGCTAACTAGGGATCTTACAGTCAGCCCTTGATAGAAAATGATATTGGAGTACACACTGTCATTTTTGTGGTATCCATTTATTGGATGTATACATGTATTGGATCCCGGGAACTTTACTGGGAACTTTGCATGCCCTATCTTGTTTAATTCTCAAACTCTGAAATAGATCTTTTTATTCCCCTCATTTTATAGATGAAGAAATTGAGTGATTAACTTGTCCATGATCACTCAGCTAGTAAGCATATAGTCAGGAGTGGAACCCAGGTAGCCCAGGTGGGTATTACACAGTAAAAACTAAATAAAAGTAGAAAGACTCTGGGAGTAATAGCTTTATGGATGCAAGCTATAGGAATGTATTCATGTCTGTGCTTGCCATGCAATTCTGTAGGCACTCACGCCTGGACATTGGGCCAGCCTGCTCCCACGCTGACCTGTGCAGACAGCATACCCCAGGGCAGCTGAGGCTTTCCCTTTGCATCTTCCATACATACCTTTCTCAGTCCTGTCTAAACAGGCTTGTTACCGATGAGGGCTAGTATATCCCCTGGGATCTGATGAGTTAAATTTTGGTTTCAGACTGAAAGGTAGGGTGAGTTTTCCAAACGAGCAAAAAAGCAGCACAAACGTTTTCTACTCATAGTTGTTAGCGTATACACAAAGGTGTATTAGCCATATCTTGTTGTAAAGAGGAGAATCTTCACAGACTAAAACAAAGAAAAAGCTGCTTATTACATTTTCCATAAAAACCAGTCAGGAAGTAAGAAGCATTTGTAAATCTTTTATAAGATCTGAAATGCTATCGGTAGGTCTTTGTTTTAATCTAGTGTTGAATATAGGTTAGCCAATTCTGACAGTGCCTGGCAGTTAACAGCTATATCCTCTATAAAAGAATATCAGAGCAGACTTGTAACTTAGAATTAATTTCAATAATGTATATTATTTAATCCACTATACTCAAATCATTTCAACATGTCATCATTGTAAAATACCTTAATATTTTTCAAATTAAGTTTTCAAAATCCAGTGTGCATTAAAGTGTGTTTACAGCACATCTCAATTCAGACTAGCCACATTTCCGTTGCTCAGGAGCCACACGTGGCTACTGTATTGGACAACAAAGACATGGACCAACCTTTCTTACAGATGTAAGGAATATAAATAAAAGCAGAATTTATCACAGGAATTCAAGAATAGTTTAATATTAATAGATTAAATAAAGCTATATAATTATCCTAATTGATATTAAAAAGAAATTAAAATCCAAAACTAAAAGTAGGAATAAATGCTTGAATAAGGTGGCAAATATTATTCAAAATAACAACTTAAACACTAGGCTAGAATGTTCCCTGGCACTACTATTTTTATATGTTTTGCATAGCTTTGACCAATGCGATAAAAGATGAACCAAAATTTAGTAGGGAAGAAAATGAAATTATCATTAATTGTAGATTATATGATTATGTATCTATAAAATGTAAGGGAAATAATTAAAAACTTAATTAGAATTAGTGAGCTCTATAAAGTGGCTAGGGACAAAATAAATAAAATTGGTAGCAGTCATTTATATTATCAGTAATGAAAAAAGAACCCATTTGATAACAACAAAAAGCAAATACCTGAGAATGAAGAGGAGATTTCAAGCCTATTGGGACAGCAGTCATGTCGCTGTCAGAAATGTGGAGATACAGACAAGGGCTAGTTTAGGGCATTATTTGTAATAGTGAAAAATTGAAAAGAATCATTTTCAACAATAGTGAAGCATAATACAGTGCATCTGCTTGATGAAATAGTATGAATCTATTAAAGTGTTGGGCTGTAAAGATTGCTTACTCATATGAAAAAGTGCTTATGCTAGAATTTTAAGTGAGAGAAGGGTATAAGATTGGGGTGCTGTGAATTATTACAACTTAAAAATACCTTTGTAAAAACTGTTCTGAGAAAATCTGTTTGGAAATACAAACTAAACACCAACTGTAAAAGAAAAGCTCTGGTTTAAATATACTTTAGATACCTAGTGAGCGTGATAATGCTCTTGAAGTGTATGAACCATAGTGAAATCTCAGTGGTATAAACGGGATGTTATGGTAACCATGGAAGTGTTCAGCATGAAGGGCCAGAGAAGGAGGTTTGCAGTCCTTAAAAATGATTTGAAGACTAGATAGGCAGGTTCCAACAGTCAGTCAGCTCATGCTTTGCATTCCCCAGGCATTTCCAGGCTGTCCTCTGCAGCTTGTAGAAGGAAGTTTGCAGCAGTCTTGCTGCACCCTGGTGTTTTGCTAACTTGAGCTTCCTCTGCTAATAACAAGGCTCTGCTTCCCCACCGCCACTCCCTGACATTAATGTGCATGTGGTTGACTTCCTAATCTTTACCTTCCTAAATTTCCCTCTGGTATACATACTTACCCATGGCAAACAAGCAAGCAAATCCTAAACCCCACACGCACTTTGCCTTAGCTCTTCCCAAATGCATGCTTCCTCTTAGTCTCATGGCCCCTTCAGATGTGCCCCATTCCGATATGACTGTATCATGGGCCATCCACAGGCCACTCTCTGTGCCTCTTGACGTAGTTGAAACTCCCCTTTTCTTTGTCACCACTCCTAGTAACATCTCCCATCAATATAAAGTGTTTTCGTGAATATCAGTGGGGGTCCAGTTGCCAAATCCAGATATTTTCAAACATCAGTGTATATCCTTTACCAGGGAGATGGACTTCACGTCCGGGAGAATGGCAGAGATTTGGGGTATACTGGCAAGGGGAATGTTCTTCCCCCTCAGCCCTGCTTTGTTGATATTGCTTTCACCATCAAGGCAGTGTCTCTCAGATCACTGGGGGAATACTAAATTAGTATTGATTCCTCCTGGCCTCTTTACCCACATTGCACCATTTGCTTCCTAATAGGGATGAATTCTACTCTTTACTTCTCTGGCTTAGTTTTGCAATCCCAAGGTCCAGATAGAAGCAATGTCCTTGAAACCTCAATCTCTCTATCTTATTGTGTCTTCAGCCTTTTAGCTGAATGTTTCAGAAATTACTAAGTTGCTGGAGGATAGATATACAGAGAAAGGAAAAATGTATACTTTTCAAGGCATAACAGCTGCCTTAACTATAATTGATTGTCAAGTCTGGCTTTTATAGAACTGTGTCCTGGGGCTGGGGCACATGAGTTAACCAAATGTAGACTATCAGCTGCATATGTCTAATGACTAAATTTTTTTTTTTTTCCTGAGAGCTGCCCTGGGCAAAATGAGAGTTACAACAATACCATTTACTTTGTGGATGTTGAAAAGAGAACTCTAACAGGAATTTTAAAAAAAAGGTGTTTTTGTGTACATTCATTTTTTCTAAAAATAAGAGAACCATTTTTTTTCAGAGAGTATCAGAGAAATATACAATATAGATTTTCTTTTCCAGAACATGCATGCTCCCCCTCCCATCGCTCACTGACTGAATAGTTAGAGGTAGCCCAGTGAGACCTGCTGATAAGGGGCTGTGGAAAGTAGGAGACAGAAACCCTTCAGGATTGCAGGGTAACAAATCTGGAAATGTCACTGTATTTTTCCCTGTCCCAGGACTGTTCTTCCCTTGGCAGGAAAGATTTAAACCTAAAGGACTTCTGAGCATCTCTAGAATATTTAAATATCCTAGGATTTCTGTGTGGAAATTTTAATGTCACACAAGTCAGTAGGGTGGGGAACTGTTTAGGGAGGTAAACACCTGCTTTCTCTGGGGTCCTTCCTAGTCTCTCAAGTCATGTCTTTTGTTTGTCTGCTTTTGTTTTCCTTCTTTAAGGTTAACCCTAAAAGTATGTAGTATGAGGAGTTTCTGCTCTGTTCTGGTATCAGTCTGGCCTGGGTCTGCCTGGACTGTATGTTTTCCCTAGCCTGGATCCAGAGCCAGCCTCTGGAAGACCTGGTGCTAAGCTAGTCATGCAGGGACTCATCTGTCCCATGTCACTGCCCATCTGGTCACTGCATTGTCAGGCTGAATGGAAGCCAGTGGAGTGGAAGGTAGCTCCCAGGACTTTCAGTGCATGAGCAGCGAGTTGAATGTCTCTAAGACAAAAACCAGCGGTTAAAGCTTACTGTTGGAGCTGATGAACACCAGAAATTAAAGGTGTAGAAGGCTGGTTTGTTCTTTGAAATGTTCTTTGAAGACTTCAGGAATGAACTGGGAATATCTTCTGTGTGGATACTCCCTTCATCCTGTGAGTTTGGAGGCATTTCCAGTGTTGCTTCTGTTGTGAAGCAGTGTGGAGGAGTGGACTGTTTACAGAGGGAACTGGAAGTCAGAAGACACACACTGTAACCCCTGTTCTTCTGTTTTCTTGTTCTGTGGCCCTCGCAAGCTGCCTAATCTGGGATTCATTTTCTTAATCCATAAAAAGACTAAAATCATGTTCATTCATTTAGCTCCAAGGTATAACGGCACCCAAGCAAGAAAATATATGTGAAAATTCATTTCATGTACACGGCAAAGCTCCAAACGAAGGTAGTGTTGCTTGGGCAGTGCTGGTGGGGCACTGCTGCTTAAGTGTGTGGGACGCAGTCCTGACTGCAGCTCCCCACTCGCTTAGTCAGAATGTTAAATTATAAGGACTCTTATCTCTATTTTCATCCACACAACTAAGCCAATTTTCCTTTTGAATTCTAGGTTTTTCACAAAAAGATACATTCTGAGCATTGATTTTTCTATGGAACCGTGACTTGTAAGTGTGGTTTCATTGTTCTAAAATGTAGTGATGAAACTAGGCCAGAGATTACTTCAAAGCTCTTTGGTAGCATCCCTTTTAATTGGTGCCTTGTGAACCTCACTGGCAAAACTGGCCTGTAAAATGCTTTCTACCCATTCATTAACTTTTCATGTAAGGACCTGGATTGAAAATTACTGCTGTTATGTCACCACTTCTTTAGTGCAGATGGGAAATGCTTTCAGTAAATATATTACCACATATTATCTCAGTCTCCAAGATTTTTAAGGTCTTAAATATCTTATTACCTCCAGTGGGAATGTTTAGCCTTATTACAGTTTGTAAACATACTTCTCGTAAGTCCACAATTGAAATATGTATTTGGGTAACAACGTCCTTCTGATCTCTGGATGGGATAATTGTCAAAAGTATGAGGAAGTTGCTGATACTGGGCCACTCTTCTCTTTTAAGTACTGCTTTCCTCCCCCCTTCTCCTTTTTCTTACTTTCTGTAATAGAGTTTTTTGTTGTTTTTTTTTAATTTCAAAATGTTAAGAGGGTACAAATGTTTTTATTACATGGATAGCTTTTATAATGCTTAAGAGATATTAGTGTACCCATCACCCACATAGAGTGGATTGTACCCACTGGGTAAGTTTTTACCTCTCCTCTCCTCCTCTCTGCCTCCTTAATTTCCAATGACTTTTACATCTCTCTCTGTGTCCATGTGTACCCATCAATTCATTCCCAGTTATTAGAGGTACATATAGTGTTTGTTTTTTCATTCCTCACAGAGTTCACTTAGGTTAATGATCTCCAATTCTATCCAAGTTACTGCAAAAGACATTATTTCATTCCTTTTTATGGCTGAGTGGTACTCCAAGGTGGAATATATACATACTCCATATATATATGCCACATTTTGTTACTTGACTCATGAATTGATGGACACTTAGGTTGATTCCACATCTTTGTGATTATGAATTGTGCTGCAATAAACATTAGAGTGTGTTTTTGTTAAAATAACTTATTTTTCTTTGGGTAGATACCTGGTAGTGGGATTGCTGGGTGGAATGGTAAGTCTATGTTTATTTTTTGAGGAATATCCATATTGTTTTCCATAGAGGTTGTACTAATTTGCAGTCCCACCAGCAGTGTATAAACATTCCTTTTCCTCTGTATCCACGCCAGCATCCTTTGTTTTTGACTTTTTAATAATGGCCATTCAGACAGGGGTAAGATGATATCTCATTGTGGTTTTAATGTACATTTCCCTGATAATTAGTGATGTTGAGCATTTTTTCATATGCTTGTTGGCCATTTGTCTATCTTCTTTTGAAAAACTTCTCTTCATGTCTTTTGCCCACTTTTTAATGGGGCTGTTTATTTTTTTCTTGCTGATTTATTTGACTTCTTTGTAGGTTCTGGATATTAGCCCTTATTGGATATATAATGTGCAAATATTTTCTCTCATTCTGTAGACTGTTTACTCTGTTGATTATTTCCCTTGCTGATCAAAAGCTTTTTAATTTAATGAAGTCTCATGTATTCATTTTTGTTTTGGCTGTAATTGTCCTTGGGGTCTTAGTTGTAAATTCTTTGCCTAGGTAGATGTCTAGAAGAGTTTTTCTTACATATTCTAGAATTCTTATGGTTTCATGCCTTACCTTTAAGTCTTTTATGCATCTTAAACTAATTTTTGTGAGTGGTGAGAGATAGGGATCCTGTTACATTCTTCTGCATGTAGCTGTCCAGTTTTCTCAGCACCATTTATTGAAGAGGGCTTCCTTTTGCCAGTGTATATTGTTATCTGCTTTGTCGAAGATCAGTTGGTTTTAGGTAGATGGTTTTATATCTGGGTTCTCTGTTCTGTTCCATTGGTCTGTGTCTCTACTTTTATACCAATACCATGCTGTTTTGCTTACTATAGCCATGTAGTATAATTTAAAATCTTGTAATATGATGCCTTCAGATTTGTTCTTTTTCCTTTAGATTGCTTTGGATATTGAGGCTCTTTTTTGGTTCCAGATGAAACATAGAATTATTTTTCCTAGATCTGTGAAATATGAGATTGGCAATTTGAAGAGGATTGAATCTTTAAATCATTTTGGGTGATATGAACATTTTAACAACATTGATTCTACCAATTCACAAACAGGAGATGTTTTCCCATTTGTTTGTGTAATCTGTGATTGCTTTCATCAGTGTTTCAAAGTTCTCCTTGTAGAGGTCTTTCACCTCCTTAGTTAAGTATATTCCTAAGTATTTTATTTTCTTTGTAGCTGCTGTGAATGATATTGGGTCTTTGATTTCACTCTTTGCTTGACTGTTATTAGTATATAGAAATGCTACTGATTTCTGTACATTGACTTTGTAACTTGAGACTTTGCTGAATTTATTTATCAATTCTAGGAGTCTGTTGGTGGAGTCTTTGGGGTTTTCTAGATACAAGATTATATCAGCAAAAAGAGGTAGTTTGACCTCCTCTTTTCTGGTCTGGATATCCTTTATTTACTTCTCTTGCCTGATTGCTCTGGCTAGGACTTCCAGCAATATCTTGAATAGAAGTGGTGATAGTGGCACTCTCGTCTTGTTCCAGTTCTTACCAGCAATACTTTCAACTTCAGCCATTCAGTACGATGTTGCCTGTGGGTTTGTCATACATAGCCTTTATAATTTTGAGGTATGTCCCTTATATGTCTAGTTTGTTGAGGGTTTTTATCGTGAAAGGGTGCCGGATTTTGTTGAATGCTTTTTCTTCATCTATTGAGATGATCGTATGATCCTTGCTTTTCTTTTGTGTATTTGGTGAATCATGTTGATTGGTTTACATATGTTGAACTATCTTTGCATTCCTGCGATGAAGCCTACTTGATCATGGTGAATTATTTCTTTGATGTGCTGTTGAATTTGGTTTTCTGGTATTTTGTTGAGGATTTTTCATCTATATTCCAAAGTGATATTGCTCTACAGTTTTCTTGTTTCATTGTGTCCTTTCCTGGCTTTGGTATCAAGGTGATACTGGCTTCATACAATGAGTTAGGGAGCATTCCCTCCTTATTGATGTTGTGGAATAATTTCTGCAGGATAGGTACCAGTTCTTTGTAGGTCTGGTAGAATTTGGCTGTGAATCCATCTGGTCTGGGGCTTTTTGTTTTGTTGGGAGATTTTTAATTACTGCTTCAATCTCTCTGCTCATTATCGGTCTGTTTCTTCCTGATCGAGTCTTGGGAGATTGTTTGTTACCAGGAATTTGTCCATTTCCTCTATGTTTTATATTTTATATGCATAGAGATTTTTGTAGTATTCATGGATGGTATTTTGTATTTCTGTGGAATGAGTTACAATATCTTCTTTCTCATTTCTGATTGGGCTTATTTAGGTCCTTTCTCTTGTATTTCTAATTAATCTAGCAAGAGATCTGTTGATTTTGTTTATCTTTTCAAAAACTAACTTTTTGTTTCATTGATGCTTTGTATTGTTTTCTTGATTTCCATTTCATTTAGTTTTGCTCTCATTATTATTTCTTGTCTTCTGCTGGCTTTGGGTTTGGTTTGCTCTTCCTTTTCTAGTTCGTTAGGTTGTTTATTAGTGATTTTTTTTGTCTTTTTGATGTAGGCATTTAAGGCTATGAATTTTCCCCTTAGGACTTTTTTCTGCATCCCAAAGATTTTGATAACTTGTGTCCCATTTATCTTTCAAATCGAGGAATTTTTTGGTTTCCATCTTAATTTTATCATTGACCCAAAGATTGCTCAAAAGCAGGTTGTTTAGTTTCCATGACTTTGTATAGATTTGAGTGTTTCTCCTGGAATTGGTTTCTAGTTTTATTCCAGTGTGGTCTGAGAAGATACATGGCATGGTTTCGATTTTTTTGATTTTACTGAAACATGTTTTGTGGCCTAAGATATGCTCTGTCATGGAGACTGTTCCATGTGCTGACAAGAAGAATGCATATTCAGTAGTTTGGAGGTAGAATGTTCTATAATTGTCTGTTAGGCCATTTGTCCTAGAGTCCTGTTTAAGTCCATTGATTCTTTATTTATTTTCTTCTTCAATGATCTGTCCAGGTCCCTCAGTGGGGTGTTGAAGTCCCCAGCAATTTTGATGGTACTGCTAATCTCTCTGCTTCGATCTAGTAGGATTTGCTTTATGAATCTGGGAGCTCCTGTGTTAGGTGCATATATATTTAGGATTGTTATGTCTTCTTATTGAATTGCTCCCTTTACCGTTATATAATGACCATTTTCATCTTCCTTTACCATTGTTGATTTAAAGTCAATTTTGTCTGATATGAGAATGGCTACACCTGCTCTCTTTTGGTGTCTGTTTGCATGGAATATTTTTTCCATCCCTTCATCTTGAGTCTGTGTGAGCCTTGTGGGTTAGATGTGTTTCTTGGAGATAGTAGATACTTTTGTTTTATTTTTTCATCCATTCAGTCAGTCTGTGTCTTTTTAGTGGGGCATTCAGACCGTTTATGTTGAGTATTCATATTGACATGTGGGATGTTATTCTGTTCATCATGTTGGGTGGTACCTTCTTGCTTTGTTTTGCCTCTTGTACTATTGTTTTATAAGATCTGTGAGCTTTAGCTTTGGGGTGATTTTACACTGGTGAGTATCTGTTGTGCTGATCCAGGTATAATGCAGGTTTGAGCCTACAGGAGTAGGGCAGATCTAGTAGTGACAAATTCCCCTAGCATTTGCTTGTCTGGAAAAGTCTTCATTTCTCTATTTTTTTATGAAACTTAATTTTGCAGGATATGAGATTTTTGTTTGGCAGTTGTTCTATTTAAGAAGATTGAAGATAGGCCCCCAATCCCTCCTGGTTTGTAAGATCTCCACTGAGTAGTCTCATGTTCATCTGATGGGTTTTGCTTTGTAGGTTAGTTATTGCTTTCATCTTGCAGTTAGTAGTGGTTTCTCTTCATTTTGACTTTGGCCAAGTTGATGACTGTGTGTCTTGGGAGATGTCCTATTTGCTATGAATCTTCCTGGTATTCAGTGATCATCCTGTATCTGAATCTCTGATGGTACCAGGGAAGTTTTCCTCAGTAATTCCCTTGAATAGATTTTCCATGCATTTTGCTTTTTCTTCTCCCCGCTCAGGGTTACCTATAATTCCTATATTAGTTTGCTTCACATAGTCCCATATTTCTATGAATGATTGTTCTGTTGTCTGCATTATCTTTTCTGCATCCTTGACTGATTGAGTTAGTTTGAGAGCCTGGTCTTCAAGTTCTCAGAGTCTTCTGCTTGGTTTAGTCTGTTTTTGAAACTTTCTGCTGAATTTTGAAATTCCCTAAATGATTCTTTCATTTTTTTAAGTTCTGTTGTATGGTGTCTTATGTTGTTTAGCTCTTTAGTGACTTTTCATTTTTTCCTTGATTCCCTGAAATATTTTTTTTACTTCCTTTGTTGGTTTTCAACTTTCTCTTCAATTCCATTCATCTTATTTGCTATCCACATTCTGAATTCCTTTTCTGACATTTCAACAATTTACTTTTGGTTGAGGACTACTTTACTGATCTCTTGGGGGTGTCAAACTCTTGTTTTTTCATGTTGCTGTAGTTATTTTGCTGGTTTGGTCTCATCTGTATATCCTCTTCTCTCTGCTCAGGGTTGATAGGTTTGCAGGGCACCTGTTCTCCTTCACTGGGAACTCTCCTGCTTAGTGGGAGGAAGGGGAAATCTCTAGATGATGCTTTTATGTCTTACTCTGGAACACTGACCCAGCAGGGAATGGGCAGGTGCACTGAGAGCCTGTAGTGCAACTGTTGTTTTGTCCTGTTCCCCTCTGATTGTCACAGGTCAAGCCAGTGCTAGATGATCTTCCTGCAGGGTGGTAGGTTGTTCCCCAGATTGTTGTGGAAGCTCGAGTTGAGGTCTGGGTAAGACTGTCTACACAGAGGCTGGTGTTGTGGGGGTTACTCTGCTCAGGGTCTCCTCAGTGACAGTGGCAGGTGGGTGAGGCTATCTAGGCTGTGGTTTTGGGAGTCCATGCTGTGGGCATTTGCTTGAACTGGGTTCAGGTGTAATGGCAGCTAGAGGCCAGAGGGTTCCTGGTGGATGTTGGGCTTTGGGACGGTTCTGTCAGCCCGACAGCACTAGTAGAGACTTGGGGGTGGAGTCTGGAGGTTCAGACAGAGGACTGGAATCTCATCGAGCAGAGTTGCAGACACAGCAGGAGCACTGGAGCTGCAGGGCGGAGCCTGGGGTCCCGGGGGCAGTGCTGGAGCCTCAGTGGGCAGAGCCATAGACTCAGTGGCAGTGATGGAGCCTGGGGGCAGAGTTTCCAGGCTCTGTGGTGAAGCCTCGGGGATGGAATTAAGAGAGACTTGGAGCCACAGCTGTGGCCTGGTGGTAGGGCAGGAGCCACATGGATGGGCCCACAGGGTCATACTGCAGAGTAGGAACAGCAGAGGTGGAGCCATGCAGGGACCACGGAGGTTGAGCAGTGCAAGCTGGGGCAGCTCCAGTGGCATGGGAACCACAGAGATGGAGCTGCACAGGGCGGATGGCAGTTTGGGTGTCATGTGGGGTGGGGCTGCAGTTGGACTGCCAGGTGGCCGGGGTTCTCCCCCGACCCAAGTCCCTTGGAGGCAGTCACTATAAGGCCTCTCAGGTGGTGTCTGTAGTGTCTGAGGTGCCACCTCTGCTCAGATCCTGCATTAGGGGAGGGGTGCTTGGCTGCTAGTCTCAGTGCACGGTACATGGGAGCATGTGCTGTGCCCGCTTCCTCTCTGCCATGACTCCCTCCCTTCCTAGTGGGGGCGATGGGAAGACAGCTGTTGCAAAGCTGAGCCCCATACAGACCTGGCCCCTGTACCTGAGAGCTCAGAATGACATCAGTTGCGGTACCATGGTATCGGTTACCGCCAGATCCCTGCCGCCTGCTCTTCAGTGTAATGTTGCTGCACCGACTCCAAGCAGTTCCCAGATCAATCAGTCCAGAGGTCTGAGGTGGTGGTGGGGTGAGGGTCCCCCTCACTACTAGGGCCAAAGAGCCTGTGGGGTGAGCGAGGAGGCCAGGGCTCTCTCCTCCTGCCTTTCCCCATGTGTGGATGCCTCCACAAGGTTCCCCTCTATCTTGCCGAATGAACCACCCTGTCACCTTCTCCTTCACTCTGAATGTCCCCTATTGCTTCTCCAGTGTTGTCACAATGCCCTTTCTAAGAAGAGCCCTTCACCTGTAAATTTTGATCCTCTTGTTTTTTTCTTACAGAGTCTTGCTCTGTCACCCTGGCTAGAGTGCCGTGGTGTCTTCATGGCTCACTGCAACCTCAAACTTCTGTGCTCAAGTGATCCTCCTGCCTCAGACTCCCAAGTAGCTGGGACCACAGGCACGTGCCACCACGCCTGGCTAATTTTTCCTTATTTTTTATAGAGATGGGGTCTCATTCTTGCTCAGGCTGGTCTCCAACTCCTGGCCTCAAGTGATCCTCCTGCCTTGGCCTCCCAAAGTGCTAGGGTTGCAACCACCCTACCCGGCCTAAAAATTTTTTTTAAATTAAAAATAAAAAAAAGACCTGAGTGGCTCACATTATTGGAGTTCAGAGTATATTTGCCTTTAGGCACAGCCTGATCTAGGAGTGCACATAGAATTTCTGGGAACCTGTCTTTCTTTTTCTCTTAGTGATCTGCTTTTCTCTGCTTGTTTTGTTTTCCCACAGCCTCTCCTCTGTGGTAGAGAAAGATGGGTCTTGTCTCTTTAGGTTTCATACAGTCCTTACAGCCCCAAATCTCTTAAGATGAAGTGACACTATTTATCTCTGATTGCTTTGCGTGGGTTCACTACTGCTGTTATTTTGACTGTTGCCTGTAGATAAGAATTGATAGAAAGACTCTGCTCATGAAAATGAACAGAGTTTACTTATACAAAGAATGTAGAAGGGAGTTGGCGTAGTTAGAATACAGACAGAGGGATCAGTAACATTGTCTTTGACAGATGGAGGTGTGAGCTACCGGTACCCAGAATCCTCACTGAAAATGCTCAGTTGCAGGTGATAAGATCCAATGGAGAACGAGGGTAACCCTCAAACTGTCTGAAGTCATAACTGTCACTTTCCAGGTTCAGTGTTTTTATTTGAGTATAAAGCAGCACCTCCCCCTGGGCCAGATGTTCCTCATCAGTCTCGGTATGGTCACTGCCCTCAGTACATGGCATAACCAGGCAAGAGCACTCAGTCTCCCAAGCCCATTTCCGACACACTCCTGAATTCACTGCCGCGGGACTGGGAGAGGCCAGCTCACCTGATGTGTGTGTGTCATGCTAACAAGCCCGTGGGGCCAGCTGCAGACTCACCCTGCGTGGATGTTCTGCCCAGCCCTGGTCCGAGGAGAGGGCACACACCCTTCCCCAACTCTGTGAGTGGCGCCTCAAAGGCACCAAAAAGAAATAGATGTCAACTCTGACAGTTTTTGCCACATCCCATGAACTTTAATGTGTAGTAGTCTTGTTTTTCTGATTTTCTGAATATTCTTGTTGTAGTTTGGATTGCCTCATCTATACAAGAATCATTCAAGAGAGGGTATATGTGTTTAATTTCTTCATGATCACATATTTAGGTTAGGTTTGGATTTGAGGTGGAAATCACTTCTCCCTGCCAGGTTTATGGTCAGCAGAGTTTACACCAAAGAACTGAGCCAAATGGGGTTAAAATGTCAGCTTGGAGTGGGCTCTTGGTTATGACTACTATTGAGAATAAGGCTTAAGTCTTAGGTCAGAGTGAGAGTTCCACTCCCTTCCCCCGATTGGCAGCAACTGGCCCTAGGGAAAGAACAGGTTGATTTACCCATGGGGGACAGGCAGAAAAGGTAGAAAGTGACCTGGCTGGGCTTCTGGAAGGCCTCACCTGGTCTGTTGATCGTGTGCGTATACAGCTGGAAGCTGAGAGCAGATGGTCCCAGAGAGAAGAGATGGGCCTACTCTGGGTTTTTAACACAAAAAGACAATTCCAAAGGATTTGGGGTTCTTGCTGACTGAACTAGCTGTTTCTCCATCTTGGGAATGAGTAGGGAGCTTGTGGAGCCAGGAAGAGAAAAGCATTTAACTTAGTTGAGGTTAGTGGCATTGTGGTCACAACTGTGTCCTGAATAAGCTTTTCTTCTTGGGGTTTCAGGTTTCCTTTGTTTTATAAGTATTCAGTGAGTACTGAAAAATAAGGGGCACTCTTTTTGTGTGGGGGAGGTATAAATTCTTTGGTATAGATATTAGCCTTGGAAAGTACATTATTCCAGTTCTTTATAGTTTCAGTTTCTAGATATATTTCCTGAAAAGCAGCTGCATCTAATTCTCTGGTTGGCCTGTCTGACCTGCCTCTGTCTGACCTGCCTCTAGTTTTCTGTGTGACTGTCCTGCCCTCCTGACCCTAATCCTGTGGCTTCACGGATGTGCTTTAACACCTCTCTTGGCTTCTTTTTGATGGGGATATCCTTGCACTTGAAAAGTCACTTCTGAATTCTACTAAAGTGATGGAGGTCCCAGTGTGTCACCCTCTCTGGCCTCCTGGATGCCCCTCACTTAGTTTGGGATCATGGTTTTCTGCTGTGCCTTGTAGGACACAAATTACTTTTCCCTAAAGCCTGTGGCAATTGCTTTAACCAGGTCCTGTGTATATTATTTGGAGCAGAAACTCCTCAAAGTCTGTGGGATGTAGACTGTCCCTGGTTTTCATTGGTATTTCAGAAGAGGGGAGGATGACACATGCCCAAGCTGATCTCCTACCTGAAAGTCCCTCCTGGTCATCTTGACTGTCTGCAGACCACAATTCCCCCAGCCCACCTGCCCCATCCTGGAAGTAGCTTCCCCTTCATTTATTCTTCTGTAGCACTTACCTTTATCCCTAATTCATGTTGTTAATCACTGTGGTGCACATCGTGGTGTTTTGTATAAGTATTTAATAAGTAACCTTAGGCATCATTTTTATTCATTTATGTAAGACTTATACTTGTAAAAAGATTTGAGTATTTCTTTTTTAGTTAACTTTATTTTTTATTTATACTTCCATTTAAAAAGGCAAGAGTTAGAATTATATATTGAGATGTGGAGCAACATGATATTTTGATATACGTATAAATTGAGGAATAGCTAAATCAAGCTATTTAACATATGCATTACCTCACATGCTTACCATTTCTTTGGAATGAGAACACTTAAAATCTCTAGTAACAGTTTTCTTTTTTATTAATAGATGTTTTATTTGAGAATAATTAGATTTTTAGAAAAGTTGCAAAGATGATACAGAGAGTCGTTGTATACCCTTCACCCAGTCTTCTCTAATGTTAACCTGTTACCATGGTAAATTTGTCAAAACTAAGAAACTAACACTGGTACATTCTACTTATTAAACTCCAATTTTATTTGTAATTCTAGCATATCTTTTTTTTTTTTAAGAGAAGGGTCTTGCTCTGTCACCCAGGCTGGAATGCAGTGGCCTAATCATAGCTCACTGGGACCTTGAACTCCTGGGCTAAAGCCATCCTCCCACCTTAGCCTCCCGGTAGCTGGGACTCCCAGTGCTGCATGCCACCACATCCAGCTAATGCAATTCAATTTGGATTTCAACAGTTTTTTCAACTACAGTTAACCCTTGAACAACATGGGTTTGAATTGCACAGGTCCACTTAAACGTACAGATTATTTTCAACAAAATGTGGATCGAAACACAGGATTTACGGGATATGAAACCCAAATACACAGAGAGCCGATTTTTCTTTTATGCAAGTTCTGCAGGGCCAACTGCAGCCTTGAGTCTAGGCAGAATTTGGCATGCACAGGAGTCCTGGAACCAGTCCCCCAAGTGTACCAAGGAATGACTGTAAGGTCCTTTTCCTATTCCAGGATTCAATCCAAAATACCTCCTTGTATTTAGGATAAAACACCTTCTAATAGTGAAAAATTTCTATCATAGAGACAAAACAGATCATTAATAAAAAGAACATCATATACATTTGAGGCTCTTGGTGAACCCTCTTTTCCCATTTCTGTGTCCTTTCCTCTCTAAGATAAACACCATCACTGTTTATCATGTTTGTATGGATACATAAAAAGATAATATAAACACTATATAAGTTGTTTTCCAGACCTTAAAAGTCATCCAAACACTCTTCTTTTCATATCCTTCTGTAACTTGCTTCTTTCATTCAGCATTGTTTTTGAGATTGTTCTCTTTTTAAGAAATATATAGTTCCTTTTACTGCTGTATACAGTATTTTGTTCTATGAGTATATCACTATTATTAATTCTTCTGATGGAAACTTAGACTGTTTCTATTTTTTTGCTGCAATGAATATTTATTTCATTTTTTTAATTTCAGCATATTATGAGGGTACAAATGTTTAGGTTACAAATTATTACCTTTGCCCCACCTGAGTCAGAGTTTCAAGCATGTTCATCCCCCAGAGAGTGCGTACCACACCCGTTAGGTGTGAATATACCCATTCCCTCCTCCCCCCCCACCTGCCCGACACCTGATGAATGTTACTACTATATGTGCACATAAGTGTTGATCAGTTAATACCAATTTGATGGTGAGTACATGTGGTGCTTATTTTTCCATTTTTGTGATACTTAGTAGAATGGGCTCTAGCTCTATCCAAGATAACACAAGAGCTGCTAGATCACCACTGTGTTTTGTGGCTGAGTAGAATGCCATGGGGTATATATATATTTATATACTACATTTTATTAATCCACTCTTGTACTGATGGGCACTTGAATTGTTACCACGTCTTTGCAATTGTGAATTGTGCTGCTGTAAACATTCTAGTGCAAATGCCTTTTTTGTAGGATGTATTTTGTTCCTTTGGGTAGATGCCTATTAATGGGATTGCTGTATCAAATGGTAGTTCTACCTATAGCTCTTTGAGTTATCTCCATATTACTTTCCACAGAGGTTGTACTAGTGTGCAGTCCCACCAGCAGTATATTAGTGTTCCTAGCTTTCTGCATCCACACCAACATTTATTGTTTGGGGACTTTTTGATAAAGACCATTCTTACTGGAGATAAGTGATATCTCATTGTGGTTTTGATTTGCATTTCCCTGATGATTAGAGATTTTGAGCATTTTTTCATGTTTCTTGGCCATAGTCTGTCTTCTTTTGAAAAGTTTCTATTCATGTCCTTTGCCCACTTTTTGATAGGGTTGATTGATTTTTTCTTGCTGATTTTTCTGAGTTTATTCCTCTATGGTCTGAGAAGATGCATGGTATAATTTCTATTTCTTTTAATTTGTTGAGACATGCTTCGTGGCCTCAGATATGGTCAGTCTTACAGAATGTCCCATGAGCTGATGAGAAAAATGTATATTCAGTGGTTTTGGGGTAAAATGTCCTGTAAATGTCAGTCGGGCCCATTTGTTCCAGAGTTCTGTTTATGTCCATTGTTTCTTTGTTTATTTTCTGTGTGTAGGATCTGTCCTGTTCTGTCAGAGGGGTTGTTGAAGTCCCCCGCTATTACAGTGTTGCTGTTTATCTTTTTGTTTAGATCAAGTAGGATTTGCTTTATGAATCTGGGTGCATCTGAGTTAGGTGCATGAATATTTAGAATTGTTACGTCTTCTTGTTGAATTGTACCCTTCACCGTTATATAGTGACCATCTTTGTCTTTTATTACGTTTGTTGGTTTGAAGACTAAGTTATCTGAAATCACAACTGCTATGCCAGATTTCTTTTGTCTTCCATGTGCATGAAATATTGTTATCCATCCCTTCACTTTGAGTTTGAATGCATCCTTGTGGGTTAGATGTGTTTCCTGAAGACAGCAGATATTTGGCTTTTATATATTTATCCATTCAGCCAGCCTATGTTTCTTTAGTGGGCAGTTCAAGCCATTCACATTTATTGAAAGAATTGATAAGTTGGACAGATTTCTGTTCATCCTGTTGAGTTGAACTTTGTTGCTTTGTTTTCTCTCTTGAGCCATTGCAGTATATGGCCTTTGACCTTTAGCTTTTAGATGATTTTACATGGGTGAGTGCTTATTGTGTTGATCCATGTGTAACACTGTTCTGAGTACTTCCTGGAGGGCAGTTCTCGTCTTGATGAATTCCCTCAGTCTTTGCTTGTCTAAGAAGGTCTTTATTTCTTATTCATATAAGAAACTTAGTTTTGTAGGGTACAAGATTCTAGGCTGGGCATTATTCTATTTGAGAAGAGTGAGAATGGGGCCTCAGTCTCTTCTGGCTTATAAGGTCTCAGTTGAAAAGTCTGCAGTTAGTCTGATGGGTTTTCCTTTGTAGGTTACCTGCTTCTTTCATCTTACAGTTCATAGTAGGGCCTCTTTCTTGGTTATTTTGGCTGGTCTGATGACTATGTGTCATGGTGTCTTCCTGTTTGCAATGAATCTCCCAGGAGTACTTAGCTTCTTGTACCTGGACATCTAGATTTTTAGCAAGGCCTGGGATATTTTCCTCCATTATATCCTCAAATAGTTTATCCAACCCTGTGTATTTTCTTCTTCACCCTCAGGGATGTCTGTAATTATTCTGTTAGGCCTCTTCACATAATCCCACATTTCTTGTAGGCTTTTCTCTTTTCTCTTATTTCTTTGCTCCATCTCTGCATCCGACTTATTGAATTGAAAGGTGTTATCTTCAATCCCTGAGATTCTTTCTTCTGTTTGATCTACTGTATTCTTGAGCCTTTCCACTCTGTTTTGTAATTCATTGAATAAATTCTTCATTTCCAGAAGTTCTGTTTGATTTTTCTTTAATATTTCAATTTCTTGATGAATTTTTCTTCCAAGTCCTAGATTTTTTTGTGGTTTCTTTGTGTTGGGCATCCATTTTCTCTTGCATATCATTGAGTTTTCTTACAATCCATGTTCGAAGTTCTTCTGTTATTTTAGTGTTCTGAATTTGGTTGATATCCATCGCTAGAGAACTGGTGTTTCCCTTTGGGGCTGGGCTTTCAGTTTGATTTTTTATACTTCCAGAGTTCTTTTGCTGATTCCTTCCCATGTGGAGCAGCTGTTGCTTCTTACCTTTAGAATTTCCTTTAGATAATGACACGCCCAGTTTACTCTCTGAGCCAGTAGGTGGTGTTTGTGGGTGAGATTCAACCACACCTAGTATGAGTCGGTAAATATAGTAAAAGGGTATGTAAATTGACCTCCCTGTCAGTAGGTTTGTTTTTGGTTCCTATAACCAGCTCTGGTCCTCTGGAGAGGCACTCTAGTGCCTCAGGTGGTGGTGGGGGTCCTGGAACTTGCAGGTGTGTCCTTATTCTCCACCTCAGCAGGGGCAGGTGGAGGAGTGAGGCTGGGCGGGGCTGGGTTGGTTGAGCCTGCCCTCAAGCTCCGCACATGCTCTTAGCAGGGGTCAAAGGTCTGTTCTCTGCTTCTTGGCAAAGCTGCCAGGAAGGGGCTAAAATGGCCCCACTCGGCTAATAAATCTGCATGTGGGGGTGGGGCTATCTGACACCTGCAATCTGGGGCAGGCCTCGCTCCTTTCCACCCTCCTCTATTCCCAAGTTAGGCCTCTGCCAGCAGGCAGGACTTCAAGCCAGTGATCTCCTCTGGCTGTGATGTGAGTCAGGAGGTTCCCTGCCCAGAATCACAGCCTGAGCTAGGAGCGTGTCCCTCCCATGGGAGAGGGTTGCCCCTCAATCAGGGTGCTGCTAGGACCCACTCTGATCTGCCTCTGAAGGCGCACACACCTCGGTAGACTAGTCCACAGATATCCCTTCTGTGCCCCTGGGCAATGGTATCTGGCCCGCAGGCCTGTTCCCTGGCTGGGATATCAATCCCTGACTCTGCCAGGGAAAAGAGTGCTGGTCTCAAGTCACCCATGGGGTACCCAAGCTGTATCAGTGTCTCTCTACCTGGGAATTTGTCACCCTCTGCTGGAGTCACCAGGCAAGCAGCACCTGGGAGGGCCAGTGGGTAGGGAGCTCACAGTCCGAGTACCCCTCAGTCCACTGCAGGGCCCAAAAGGAAAGGTCCCGCTCCCTGCAGATGCCTCTGGGTGGTAGGCCTTGGGAAAGCAGGTCAGGGCGAAGTTTGCCAATCCTTAGTGATGGTTGGAATTGTATTTCTGTGGGACTCAATAAATTTTATTTTCTGTTTGAATGAGGTAAGAAATGCAACCCATAACAGTTTTATTTTTCTTGAATTGGTTCTCTTGCAAAAATGTTAATTACTGTATTCATACTTGACACCCTTTCTTTCCTGTTTCCAAGCCCGTCATAAACATCAATGAGTTTTGAAACAGCTTTTCTCAGCACAAAATGATGGTTCTCCAGAGTGGGCTTGGTGGTATGTGTAGGGGAGCTCAAAGCATATTTGCCTTTTAAAGGCCATTTTGACGTTAGAAGTAGACACTGATAGTCATCATTTTTGTCTGCCATTCAAAATATATTATGTTCGTAATGTCCTAAGGTTTTCCCCTAATGATTCACCTACGTATAGACATCTGATGAAACCTTGTATTGAATTTAAAACTGATATAATTATTCTTGTTTCATTTCTTAATAATAGCCAAATGTGAATTGCTGAGGCCAAGTTTTTATAGTATTGTAAACTTTCTAACTGCGTAGTTATAAATGAGGTGTGCTTAGGTACAGCTGATGTTTTGTAAAAACAGTCCTTTTCCCTGCCTTTGCAGCCAGCATCTCTTGCCCTTCTTATAAACCAGTGTTGTTGATGTTCTTGTTCAGTGCTACTCATTTCCATTTTTTTTTTTTTAATGTTCTTTGGTTTCAAATTTTAGCAAAGCTCTCTGATGGAAATTGACATGGTGGTAGGTCTTAGTAAGTCAAAACCAAAATTGATCAAAATTCATAAAGTAGCACCTGGGTATCTCTCACTTTACCTCTTGAACTCTGATGTCTCTTGGGATCGCCAGCTCCCAACTAAGAAGCCTGGAACCGTGGCACCATGTGAGTGTAGATTATGGACAGTGGCGACCTGAGCCGCAGTAGAGTGTGTTCAAGAGCACAGATTCTGGAGCCAGCTCTGCCACTTGCTCTATGATGTTGGGCAGCTTTTTAGCCTCTCTGAGCCTCAGTTTCCCTATCTGGAAAGTTGACCTACTAAAAGAACCTTTTCCATAGTATTATTGTGAGTTAATACTTGCCCTATAAGCATTAGTTATTATTTATTGATAATTAATAAATCAGCCACTCTGCAGGAGCTCTGCAGATAGGAAGAAGAGTAAGAAGGTAAGTGAGGCTGGGAGTGAGAGAGAGAAGAGGCACCAGCTGAGAGGAAAATGTGCTTTCGCTATTCCATATTAGTGGATAACATTCCACAGGGAAAATTTTATATTGAACTTGTTTTATCCATTTTAATTTCTCCACAGGCTTTCGTGGAGGCCCAGAACAAAATTACTGTGCCATTTCTTGAGCAGTGTCCTATCAGAGGTTTATACAAAGAGAGAATGACTGAACTGTATGACTATCCCAAGTATAGTTGCCATTTCAAGAAAGGAAAACGGTACGTGACATTGCTTTCATTGAATTTTTTTTTTACTTTCAAGTGACTGCTTTCTGAAATTATGGAATACAAATTCTAACTAACTTATCAGTTTATAAAATTAATTCAGTAAAAGGAATTAATTTGTGTGATTGAATAAGAGAATAATATTTTTTGGTCTATTAGGTATTGTCCAAATTCTTGAAATAATGGTTAAGAAGTTTAGTAGAGATATTTTATATGAAGAAATCCAGATTACGGGAAATCATTATTGTCTTATGGCTAATAATTGGCGAAATAAGATGATTCATAAACAGCAGTGGAGGTTTGTTTGCCTCCAAAATTAATTATCGTTGATGTCTACTACTTGAAAGCATTTTGTTGTGTGCATTTCTTCCATCCAGGAATGATGAAATGGGCAGGAGGTGGCATCTGTGAATTTACCTCTCTTGTTTTTCTCCCCTTAACATCTCCTAAACATACTCTCTCGTTCTTTTTTTAAATCTCTTTGGAGCCACCACCACAAATTTACTTTAGAATTTCTTTGGCCCTCCTCTACCCTTACACAGAGATCAGCAAAGTAGAGTCTGAATGCCAAAGCCTGCCTGCCACCTGTTCTTATAAATAAAATCTCATTGGAGCACAGCTGTGCCCATTTGCTTTTGCGCTACAGCTACACAGTCAAGCAGTATAGCAACAGACTGTATGGCCCACAAAGCTTGAAATGTTTGCTATCTTGCCCTTTACAGAAAAAGTGTGCCGACCTCCCACCCTAGCAGCCTTGCTAGGGAAGAGAACCAGAATTTTATTTTAGAAAATCTGTTTTCTTCTTCATTTAAAAGAAAAAGTCACTGCTTTCTTTGAATATCAGTTTTAATTTTAACAAATAGTCTTTGTCTCAACTTAGCTAATGTGCAGAATTATAATCAATTACTTGAATACAGAAAGCAATTCAGGTAACAAGCTTGTAGAAGAAGGGAGATGGTGGGACCTTTCACCCTAGTCCCCATGTCGCCGTTATGGCCTGATTGCAGTTGTACCTTTGTATGTTTTTGGTTTTGTTTTGGTTTTTGTTTATATGCGTTTGGTTTTACTCCACAAATAGAAAACTCCACAGCTAAATCAAGACCACCTCTGTCCCCCAGGTATTTTTATTTTTACAATACGGGTTTGCAGAACCAACGAGTATTATATGTACAGGATTCCTTAGAGGGCGAAGCCAGAGTGTTCCTGGACCCCAACATACTCTCCGATGATGGCACAGTGGCACTCCGAGGTGAGTGCTATGCAGCCAGGCCTGTGAGAGTCCCAAGGCCCTCACTTGCAGCTCTGAAGTTAGTGCAGTTGCCCAACCTCTGAAATACCAGGCAGGGTATAGACCATATTGTAGAACAGATTGCACATGCAATATCAGCAAAGCTAATTTTTCCACACGTATATTTAGAACACATGAATAGTCACGTTCCTGTTTTCCACTCTGATGGCATGAAACAACTAGAGAATAGTTCACACTGGACCCAAATTAGCTTCTAGGCCTTCTGGGATCTTGAAGTATCATCATCATTTCCTGTAACATCCCTGAGACCTATCTATAATTGGAAAAAAATAAATTCTCTTCTATGAGAAATTTAAGCTGTACAAAGAATGTTCCAACTATAAACATTAAACAGGCAAGAATATTTATTAGACCTATTTCCCTCTTGTAGGAGGAAGTGGTCAGAGTTTTAAAATCTAGTTCATTGGGCCGGGCATAGTGGCTCATCCCTATAATCCTAGCCCTCTGGGAGGCCGAGGCAGGAGGATTGCTTGAGGCCAGGAGTTCGAGACTATCCTGAGCAACAACGAGACCCCATCTCTACAAAAAATAGAAAAATTAGTAGACCTGGTGGCACGTGCCTGTAGTCCCAGCTACTTGGGAGGCTGAGGCAGAAGAACCACTTGAGCCCAGGAGTTTGAGGTTGCAGTCAGCTATGATGATGCCACTGTACTCCAGCTGGGGTGACAGAGTGAGAGACTGTCTCAGAAAAAGAAAAAAAAAAATTGTTAATTGTCAGTATGCTAAAATTAAAAGTAAAAAAAAGTAACAATCTTGTAGAAATTGGACAACTGGGTACCCTGTCCCCTGAAGATGAATAAGGGATATGTTTTACCTGCAGTTGCTGCAAACCTTCTACATAACTCTGCTCCCCAAAATAACCTCCTCCAAGGGCCATAAAGAAGATTACCCCAACTTTGTGCCATAAGCAGAGTTCTAGTAAGGAAGTAGATTATTCTCTAGTTCTATGGTTTAATAATTATACACTCTGAAAATTATCTCTTGATGGCATCCTAAATGAAGTCGGCTTGGCATTCCCCTATGGTATCACCTACTTTGTAGAGCAAGCACAGGAGGAGTAGATTTGGCCTCCTAGAGTTGAGAAATTGGAACACTGAATTCCTTTGTAATCGATAAGATGGAAGTTATAGAGCCCTGTTCCATCAAATCTGTGCAAAGACGCTTTTATTACAAGCATTTCTAACCATGATTCTGTCATTCAGTGGTCCACCCTCCCCTCTCTCCAAATAGGCTGTGTATATAAATGATGATCTTTTATCAAATCAATATCAAAAGTATTAAAGTATTGATGCCAGCCAGCTTAATAAGAGTATTCTTCCATGAATCTGAGCCTATAGTTTTAAATGAATTTAATACACTGGTTCTGTTGAAGTAACGTATCCTGCGTAGGAATTTAATTTTCACAAAGATCTATGTTGCAACCCATCCAGAAGGATTTCATTATAACAGAGTCTTACCTCTCACCCCAACGATGTATTCTTCCAGTAGTAGTGACTTTTTTATGGAATGTTTGCCATGTACAAGGCCCTGATGGATGAGGAAGTAAATTAGGCATGAGACCTGTCTCAGTCATTGAGTTGTTTGCAAAGAGTATTATAGGGAAGTTACAATATTAATAAACATTCAGATTTATTTCAATAGTGTATGACTTTTTAAAGATATATTTCAAGTCAGATGTTTTATTTGAATTTTTCCTGAAATTGTTCTAATTATGTATAAATAATTCCCAAACTACCATGCTATGTAGAATAAACGGTGACCTTCTTTTTTCTCCCCATCACCTTTTAGACTCTTTTCTGCATTTATGTACATATGAGCCTGGATACTTTATAGGTTTTCAAGTGATTAGTGAATAGGTTTTGTGAAGTTTTAAACTAATTTCCCATTAATTGAAGTTCCATGTAAAAATACTAGAAAACCTCTCATAATAGTTGAACTTCTTACAATTCTCAACCCTAATAATGTTTAGCAAGCAACCTAAGAGGAACTTTCTGGTGTCAGAGTCTTTGATAGGAGGTGTGGTATTTAATGCTCGAATGCTATACATACTTCATAATTATAAAAGCAAATATAAAACATATAAGTGTTTGTCAAGAAATGTTCCAAGTGATAAGAACATTCTGTCAGGACTCTAAGTAATTGGACGTGGCATAACAGTCTGTAGACAGCATTGCTTTTTTGTTTATGATTGCTTTTGGAATGTGCATGTTGTGAGCCTTCATTGCAAACCCTCAGGCTTTATTTACCTGGGCCTGTGATGGTCAGATGTATGGACTTGAATCCTTGAGCGCCAATAATGCTCTGAAGATGAGGTTACAAAGAGGGATTTCAGATAGTTTGGAATCCATCCCAAAAATTACCTAATGGCTACAGTTGAGTTCTATTATACGGTATGTGTCATAATTCAGTCATTACTCTAAAAGCAGTTTCTTTTTTCCTCTTATTCCCTTTAGAGTATAAATAAAATATGCTGAAAGTCCCAGATGAGCTCTGCTTTCAACTGAACTGCCTATTGAATTATAAAAATTTCAAAATATGCTAGTACTCTGGGAGACCAAGGCAGGAGGATCGCTTGAGGTCAGGAGTTCGAGACCAGCCTGAGCAAGTGCGAGACCTCATTTCAACAAAAGTAAAAAATTAGCCAGGCATGGTGGTGTGCACCTGTAGTCCCAACTACTCAGGAGACTGAGGCAGGAGCATCACTTGAGCTCAGGAGTTTGAGGTTTCAGTCAGCCATGATGACACCACTGCACTCTAGCCAGGGCCACAGAGCAAGACTCTGTCTTAAAAAGGAAAAAAAAAAATCAAGATGGAAGCATCTAGCAGGCATATAATCCAATACTTCATTTTACAGATGAAGAAACTAAGACCTAGAGAGATTAGAAAATTTGTCCAAGGTCATAGGTTAATTCCTGTAAGACGTGGGCTGAGCCCCCAGTTTCCTGTTGCTTCTGTTAGCACATTCCACCCACATGCTATGACAGCTTTGTCAGACAACATAGAGGGCAGTGGGCAAGGCTAGGAGTTGTATTTCTGTTTTCATCATTTGACGAGTGCTCCTGTGTTCCATAGGTTATGCGTTCAGTGAAGATGGGGAATACTTTGCCTACGGTCTGAGTGCCAGTGGCTCAGACTGGGTGACGATCAAGTTCATGAAAGTCGATGGTGCCAAAGAGCTTCCAGATGTGCTTGAAAGAGTCAAGTTCAGCTGTATGGCCTGGACCCATGATGGGAAGGGAATGTTCTACAACTCATACCCCCAGCAGGATGGAAAAAGTGATGGTAAGTGAAGACTTCACACTTTTTTCACAAAACAAGATGTGACTTCACATGACTGAAAAGAGAAGCTAAACCCTATATAGAAGTTTCTGATCTAGAACCATGTTTCCTCAAAGAGTGTTGTATCAGCTAGCTTTGCTATTTGACAGACCACACCAAAATTTAGTGGCTTAGAATAATAACCATTTATATTTGTGAGTCTGTGGGTTGGTCAGGCAGTTCTTCTGGGCATAGCTGAGTTTTAACATATATCTGTGGTCAGCTGCAGGTTGGTTGGCTGATTTGGGCTTGGCTCTTTTATATGTCTAGGACATCGACTGGGACAACTAGGCTGTCTCAAGCCTGATCCATGTGGTCTCTCAGCCTCTAGCAGGCTTGCCAGGCTTGTGCACTTGGCAACTCAGCAGGGTTCCAAGAGAGAGAGCTGAAAGACACAGCCTTCTTGATGCTTAGGCTTGCTCCTGGGACATCAGCTTTCCTGCATTCTGTTGGCCAAAGCAAGTTTAAAGGCCAGCCCCATTCCAATGGGGTGAAGGAGGGAGAAATTATGAAAAATTCGGGTCACTATTGTAGTCAGTCCCTCATAGATGTGTTATATCTCCCAAGGGGATCATGGAGAAGATAGACTTTTTTTTTTTTTAACAAAACCAACCTGTTTGATAATGATGAGTGATTATAAAATTTTCCTACTGCAGTAATTATTATGCATGTCTTCCTCTGAAAAAATTTACAGGTCATCAGTAGGTTCCATTTATCTTGACACTTTTCTCCTTGTGACTTCCTGGGCACACCTTTGTTGTTCTCTTCAATTGCACCAAGATCCCATTGTGTTCAAGTGGTGCCGTCTTTCTTGTGTTTCTTTTCCTCCTTCACTCCTAATCTTCCCAGACAGGAAGGGCCATGTACCTTGGACCTTAACTCGTACAGGGTATCAACCTCATATTCTTCCTTATTCCGTCCCACATTTCCACATGGTGTGTAGTATTTTCTTCTTATCTTGGTTGTTCTTTACAGGTGGGTTTTATGATCCCTGTGTTAGCGATTAGTAGCTTGGGTGCAGAGGCTCAGCAACTTGCTGCAGGGATAGGTGCTAGCAAGAAGCACAGCTACTCCCGTGCTTTCTACCATACACACTGTCCCCTTTTCATAACTTTCTGTATCTTTGCCATCTTGAAATATGCTTGCTTTCTTCTCTTCCCTCCCTACCCCAGTTGAATTGGGAATAAGGCTATAATGCTTTTCATCTCTTTTGGCTATGTTTAGCTTTTGCTGCCTTTTGATTAGGCTACAGCAAGACCTTTCTCTTAATTTACCAGTGAACTACAGGAGGAGGTAAGAGTAGGCTTTTTTATTCAAGGCTGTTTGCTAAAGAAGGA
This sequence comes from Cheirogaleus medius, assembly GCA_008086735.1. NCBI lineage: Eukaryota > Metazoa > Chordata > Mammalia > Primates > Cheirogaleidae > Cheirogaleus > Cheirogaleus medius. Next base: position 57,745,670 of record VBSM01000361.1, on the reverse strand, counting down.
CATCTGTACACTGAATTAGCTGCCTATGTTAAGAGTGAGCCAGAGTTAGAAAATGTTGGCCATTTCTAAGTTCTGGGAGACAAAATAAGTATAACTGACCAGTTCTTGTTAGATAACAGTGTTACTAAGTTAACATGTAAAAAGCAAGAAAATTATTATTTACCCTCAGCTTTCATTGCCAAAAATAATGATTAGTAATTATGATTGATTTAAGAAAGACAATGTCTTTTCCCAACTGTTATTTTGCTGCCCTCTGGTTGAGAAGATCTCAGTAACCTCTCAGACTGTGATCGGGGCCTTACAAATGAAACTAAGCAGTTCAGACCTTGTGCTTCTTGCCAGTATAAACTCAATGAAAATGAGTCAAGTACCATAAAGCTTTTTTTTAACACTATGGTATTATCTTACTTCTTTTCTTTCATTGCCCTGAAAGTTTGGTACATTGTCATAATGAAAAAAAGAAAAAATCAGTCTCAAAGCAGTCTTCAAGATCAGCAAATATGAGTGAATTACTTTCAGGATGATATCCAACTAATATTTAACTTTTTAAAAATTAATTTTTATTTTTTAGAGCAGTTTTAAGTTCACAGCAAAATTGAGATGAAAGTACAGAGCTTTGGTGTATACCCTCGGCCCCCACACGTGCATGGCTCGTTATCAAGGTCCCCCACCAGCGTGGTACATTTGCTATAATTGATAAATCTACGTTGACACATCATTATCACCCAGAGTCCATAGTTTACATTAGGGCTTTATCTTGGTGTTGCACATTCTGTGGGTTTGGACAAATGTATGATGACAAATGTCCAGCATTGTAGTATCAACAGTTTCACTGCCCTAAAAATCTTCTGTGCTCTGCCTGTTCATTCCTTCCTCCCCCCAACCCCTGGGTGTCAGTGATCTTTTTACTGTCTCCATAGTTTTGCCTTTTCTAGAATGTCCTCTTGTTGGAATTTACAGTATGTAGCCTTTTCAGATTGTCTTCTTTCACTTAGTAATGATACATTTAAGTTCCTACATGTCTTTTCATGGCTTGATCGTTCATTTCTTTTTAGTGCAGAATAATAGTCCATTGTCTGAATGTACCTCAGTTTATCCATTCACCTACTGAAGGACATCTTGGTTGAGTCCAGGTTTTGGCAATTACAAATAAAGTTGCTCTAAAAAAAGTCTGTGTGCAGGTTTTTGTGTGGGCATGTTTTCAACTCCTTTGGGTCAATACCAAGGAGCACAGTTGCTAGATCGGATGTTAAGGCTATGTTAGGTTTTGTAAGAAACCTCCCAAACTGCCTTCTGAAGTGGCTGTACCATTTTGTGTTCCCACCAGCAATGAATGAGGATTCCTGCTGCTCCTTATCTGGCCAGCATTTGGTGCTGTCAGTGTTCTAGATTTGGGCTATTTTAATAGGTGTGTAGTGGTATCTCATTGTTTTAATTTGCATTTCCTTTATGACGTGTGAGGTGGAGCATCTTTTCATATGCTTGTCTACCATCCAAATATCTTCTTTGGTGGGATGTCTATTAAGGTCTTTGGCTTAGGTATTTGTTTTCTTATTGTTAGGTTTTAAGAGCTCTTTGTGTGTTTTTGATAACAGTCCTTTATCAGCTATGTCTTTTGCAAATATTTTCTCCCAGTCTGTGGCTTGTCTTTTCATTCTCCTGACTGTGTCTTTTGCCTAGCAAAAGTTTTTAATTTTAATAAAGTCCAGTTTATCAATATTTCTTTCATGGATTGTGCCTTTTTTGTTCTATTTAAAAAAAATCATTGCCAACTCCAAGGCCATCTAGATTTTCTCCTCAGTTAAGTTCTAGGAATTTTATAGTTTTATGTTTTACATGTAGGTCTTTGACCTGTTTTGAGTTAATTTTTGAGAAGGGCATGACTTTTTGTCCAGATTCATTTTTGTGCTTGTGGATGTCCATTTGTCTCAGCACCATTTGTTGAAATGACTGTCTTTGCTCCATTGAATTGCCTTTGCTCCTCTGTCAAAGATCAGTTGTGGGTCTATTTCTGGGCTCCCTATTCTGTTCCATTGATTCTTTCCCCAATACCACATTGTCTTGATTACCATAGCTATATAGTAAGTCTTAAAGTTGAGTTGTGTCAGTCCTCCAACTTTGTTTTCCTTCCATATTGTGTTGCCTACTTTGTGTATTTTGCCTCTCCATATAAACTTTATAATTAGTTTGTCAATATCACAAACAAATCACAAAATTTTGTCAATATCACAAAACAAATTTCTAAGATTTTGATTGGGATTGCATTGAATCTATAGATCAAGGTAGGAAGAACTGATACCTTAACAATATTGAGTCTTCCTATCCATAAGCATGGACTAGCTTCATTTATTTAGTTCTTGTTTTATTTGTTTCATCAGAGTTTTGTAGTTTTGCCCATATCTATCTTGTACATATTTTGTTAGGTTTATATCTAAGTGTTTCAATTTTGACAGTGTTAACATATCGTGTTTTTAATTTCAAATTCTACTTGTTCATTGCAAGTATATAGGAAAGCAATTGATGTTTATATATTAACCCTGCATCCTGCAACCAGTTACTTAACTTTTAAATGTTTCTAGCATTATACAATGTGGATGGAATAGATTTTCTTAAAATTGCCAACTGCAATTCAGTATACATTTTTAACTCCTTCAGGCACAGAAACATCCACCAATCTCCACCAAAAGCTCTGCTACCATGTCTTGGGGACCGATCAGTCAGAAGATATTTTGTGTGCTGAGTTTCCTGATGAACCTAAATGGATGGGTGGAGCTGAGGTATTGTACGGCTGGGAAATTTTACCCTCTAAGACCATGCCTTATGGATGTGTATATAAATGTTCTTATTATGTGATGATCGTAATAGACGTAAAGTCCTGTGAGTGAATATTCTTTTGTTAAAAACACTGGTATTTAAATTGACTCTTAATAATGAAGGTGGTAAACCTTTTAACTGTAATCATAAAAGTACACAGTAAAGTAAAAGATGAACATTCCAAAACTCAGAATCCTACTTCTCAGAGGTGAGCAGAGTAGCCTTCCATAAATTTTCTTTTTACACATAAGTGAGAATGTCAGGGGAGAGAGTTTGTGTATGTTTTGCTTTTTTACACAACTGCACTCTTACTGTGCATTTTGTTCACTTATTTTTACATTAAAATAAGTATCTTTTAGACATTTTCTCATCTTATACATATTCATACATTCCTGGGGGGGGTTTGACAGTAGGCAACCGCTATAGAAGTGATGTGTTTTTCAAGTTACTGAACCCCATTTTATTCTTTGAGAATCAACTGTAAAAAAACTTAGGAGTGCTTGGAGTAAGATTTTGACTTTTGTTAGTTCATTTTTGTGTATTAAGAAGTATTTTTTGTTAAAGAGAAATATTCTGAATGTTTTAATATGGATGGGATATTATCTCATTTTTAGTGGAAATGAAGAATCTATTACAAACTTTTTAGCTGATTGAACCACTTACCTTTTCACTTGAAAGAATTGGAACTTTGGTAGGAAAGGGACATTTAAAATTTTAACTTCTCATAGGCCTAGTTCATTGAGGGACAAAATAAGAATCTTTGGTATTGTAGTCCATGTGCATTGATACACTGTAATCCAAATTATCTTTTTATTTATTTATTTTGGTTTTCTAGACCAGGAGTCTGCAAACTGCTGCCTCAGGCCAAATCTGGCCTGCTGTATCATGTTTTTGTAAATAAAGTTTTATTGCAACACAGCCACACCATTACGGCTTGCTTTTAAGCTGTAACAGCAGAATTGGGTAATTGCCACAGAAGGCCATGTGGCCCACAAAGCTGAAAATATTTATTATCTGGACCTTTGTATAAAAAGTTCATCAGATTTTAATGGAATATTTTTAAAATGAATTTATAGGACTTATATTTTATTGACTTAAAATGTGTCCCTTTTTCATGCTTTTTCTTTCCCACCCTACCAGCTTTTCTTGTGCAGTTACTATTGTCATTTTTCTCACATATTTATTTTTAATGGCTTCCCTGATGTCTATTTGTAGATTGTTTCTATTACGCTTCTGTTTACCACAGATATGGGTGATTATTTATAAAATAATAATATTTTTACCATTTTCTGAGTGAAATACAATTAAGGAGATAAATATGCTACAAAAAAAATTAGAATGTTAAGTCCTATGTATTTGTCTTCCCCTTTTTGGGAGGGGTGTTGATGGAGAAAACCTAAAATAGCATATTTTAATAATCAAATTTTATTGCCTCTGGAGTCTTCATAAAATGAAAGACATGCTCTCCTGGAGAAATCTTTATGCTTCAAAAATAATTGTGCCATTGCAGCAGAACAACTTTAATCAAGGCAAAATTATTTGGTTGATAGAATAACATGAATATTGAAAATAAATGCCAAAATATCAATATATTTTAGCATGTAGGTCTAAAAGGAAACAAGGACAGCCTTACATGTGCAGCTGTTAGATCTCTTTATTAGCATTTGGTTAAAGCACCTAGTTTCTCATGTTTTCCTTTTTTTTTTTTTTGAATTGTAGTAAAATATATATAACATAAAATTTACCATTTTATCGAAATGGTAAGTGTATGGTTCAGTGGCATTAAGTACATTCACATTGTTGCATAACCATTATCACCATCCATCTTCGCAACTCTTTTCATCTTGCAAGACTGAAATTCTACACCTGCTGAAGAATAACTCTCCAGTGTCCCCTGCCACACTACCTGGCAACCACCATTCTACTTTCTGTCCCTTTGTGTTTGACTATTCTAGGTACCTCATATAAATGTCATCATACGGTATGTATCCTTTTGTGACTGCCTTACTTAGCATAGTGTCCTCAAGGTTCATCCATCTTGTAGCATGTGTCAGAATTTTCTCGTTTTTTAAGGCTGAAGAATATTCCAGTGTATGCATGTACCACATTTTGTTTACTTAGTTATCCATGGACACTTGGGTTGCTTTCCACAGCATTATGAGTAATGCTGTGAGCAGCTGGTGTTTACAAATACAGTGGAAACATTCATATATGCATTTGACAAATGTGTAGTCAGTTCTAATTAGATAGGCAAATGAAAAGCAGATTTGAATAGTTAAGGTGATCCTTCTATTCATTCAATAAATGTACACTTGACATAACTTGTCTAATATAACCTTTACCACAACTTTGAGAAGGAGGCGATCATTCCACACATAAACAAATTAAAATACCTGCCAGGGTAACTACCTTGCAAGCCATGGCTGGAACTGCCTGCTGGGTGTTTTAGGCTCCATAGCCACATCTCCCTAACCCCTGGACGCTCTGCCTCCCTGGTTAAGGGGAAGGAGGGCACACAAAAATAGGAGCAATGACTGTTAAAGAATGGCAGTAAATGAAGGGATATATCTCTACTGCACAGAAGAAATAAATGAAGTTGTTAAAAACAAAAAAGCTAAAAGGACATATAAAGTGAGTTCTTTATGTTAGATCAGGGCCTTAATTAGTGAATTATGCAGAGGAAGTCTATAAGGAAACCAGTGGGCTCGGTAAACATAAACTGGGCGTAGACTTTCTTAAGCTGTGTTCCAGCTGCTGGTGTGGTCTTGTTGCCAGGGTTGGTTGGGCAGGTCTGACTGGCTAGGTGAGCATCTAACCCAGCTATGTGTGATCTCCTTCTGAGCAAGAAGGACCATCTTGCTACATAGACGAGTACTCTTTGTCACCTAAACATGAATTCTATAGTTCTGCCAATATGAAGCCTTCAGAAGCCTCAGGCCCATCCTGAATTAATGGTTCAGTTCCAAGTCTTCAACTCAGAAAAATCTACATCATGAAAAAAATCTTGAAGCAGGAATTTCTTGTGCCCTTCAAGGAAGTGTGATAGAACAGGGGAGTCCAAGAAGCTGGTGCACTGTAGACCTGGCTGGACCAAAAATACCCCTGGCTGGAGACAGAGTAGCACTCAGGCCATTCACTGGAAGTGAAGCAGTTTCCCCACAGCCTTTATTTAGCGATTTGCATCTTAGAGAAAAGCAGCAGTCCTCTTTATAACTGTGCACCAGTTAATTTCCTCGCATGTGCTGCAATTGTTGCTTTCATTTTTAAAGCACTTATTTTTGGATTGTCATGGAGCCTGTATTTTGTTAATGCATTCCACAGTGTCTGTGAATGGAGAGCCGGTGCTAGAGTGATGGGAGCTTTGTTCTAGTACCATCTGTGTGGCCTTGGGCAAGTCACTTCATCTGTCCAACTCTGTTTCCTTCGTTTCCTCCAGGGCTTTTTCAGCTCTGAAAGTCTGGACAGAGGATCCATCATAGCGTCTCCCAGGCTCCAGGGTGAGAACGTAGCTGCCGGGTGTGAGAGAAGCGGGACAGGACTTGGGCTTTGTGGACATGGCTGGAGAGGCCCGGGGGTGGAGACTGGGGCGTGTGGATTTCTCTGGCTTGCTGCCCCCCTCCTCCCTTTGGCTGCCACAGTCCAAGTTCACCGAGAACTTCCCTTTATATTAGACACTATCTCCTCGTGACTCATCTCCTTCCTTCACTGACACCTCTGCCCTTCTGCATGGACAGGGCTTTCTTGCCCTGATCAGGCAGAACTCAACAAAGTTCCAGTCAGGAAGCAGCCATGGTTTTCCCATGCCTGTCTGTGACGGCGTGTCTCCCCAGGATGCCTGCCTCCTGCCCCGCAGAACCCGTAGCTTTCTGACACCTATGGGTATTAGAACTGATAATAAAGGCCTGTTGCAGTCCATGACAAAATATGGCTCTCTCCAGATTACATGCTGCTTCCCTCTCCCCAGCTCAAGTTTGGTGAGTCTGTCTCCTTGCTTCTTCATCCCGTCTTAGTTTGTCCAGTGGCTCCACAGGGAGGAGGCGTTAGACAAGGGGAACCCGGTTTTTGCTCACAGGGAGCTGCTTTTTGGTCTCTCTCAGCTGCTCACGGTCATGACGTGTGTCCAGGCGTCAGCGCCCCTGTGGCATCTTTTTGTAGTGAGTCCCCTCAATTTTGGGAAGCTCTGTGCTTTGTTGTTCCCTGATGTGGGTTATAAACTCTGGCTGCCCTTTTGCACTGACCCACTCTCTGCCGTGCCCCCTTTCCTGTCCCTCCTCACCCAGGGAAGCTACTCCCTTAGGTTGTTCCATCCTGAAAGCACCGGCTGTGCTACCCACTGTCCTCGTCACTGGCAGCCAGGACCCCAGCCCCTCCTGTACACACCCAGACTGCTGGGGTCAGGAGTCAGGGCTTCCTCGAGCCCTCGGGGTATAACCTGAAACAGGCTGGCATTTGGCTTGGCCAGACAGAGATGTCAATTATTATCTAATATAGGCTATGATACCTTACTTAGTTGAAGGGCAAGATTGTAGGAGGATAGAAATTGTCAAGTTTTAAAAGATTCTATTGGACTAAAAATAAATAAAGTAAGTAGTGGGCCTTTGGAAAAAGCAAACCCAAGGAAATCTAAAATTTTGAGGCACTGTTCCCAGCAGAGGGTGCTCTAGAATGAAGATTGTGAAAATGCGTTGATTCACTTTAGAAAGGATTAAAGAGAAAATGCCCAGCCTCTGTGATTATCTAGCTAAATCCTATATAGAGAACCTAATTCTCTTCTACCTAATTCTTACAAAAGGTTTTTTTCCAAAGATAATCCTAGGTCTAAATATTTGTCACATATCTCATAAGCCATTTTATATGTTTACTTGTATCCTCCAGTAATTAAAAATATATATATTTATGTTACTCATATATTAACATGCAAAATGCTTTGGCTGATGCTTGGCTCATAGTAGGCACGCAGTGAGTGTTAATTTCCTCGCTCTCCTCACTTCCTCTGATGAAGTTCATGCACACAAAGACCCGCGAGGCCTCGCCTTACAGAACATACACAGAAAAGTCCAGTGATCTTGCTGAGATAGCGCGGCCCCCTCTGCCCGTGATTTGTTGGGTATTTTTGACATGGTTTAGCAGCCCTCTTCCTAGTCAGCACAGGTCGTACATTAATTCCCCCAGTACTTAGTAAGCCCTTCCCTGGTGTTCACCACTGTTTTCTCTTTCATTAGCACTGCCGTACATAATACTCACCATGCTGATAGTACCCAAGGAAATCTCAGCAGCACAGTTGGGAAGGCAGAAAAGTCAGGGAGCCAAACTGGAGGCCTGGATGTGAGCAAAGCAGGAAAACTGTGTTGCTCATTATACACAAAACAGCTCCTGACAGGAGCAAGCTGTTTTTGTTACAGATGTTGGATTTGCTGATAAGTCACTTTTTTCACCTGAGCCCTGGTATTGCTCAGTAAAGGGGAAAAGAAAACACACAGTAGATTTTTGAGTAACCAAGCTTGTTTGCCAGACAAAGCACCAGGTAGATTAGAAACAGAATGCTATATCATGGTAAGACCTACATTATTATATTATTTTGCATATTTTTTTTCTTAGAATTTTCTGTTTTATCTGTTTCTGGCGTGCCAAGCAACATATCATATAGTATTTTAATTGATTCCTTTTTCCCCCCATAGCTATAGTACCACACTGTACTGAGGAAAGCTGCTTAATTTGATTTAATGCCTACCTATTAGAAATATTTATGTTAATGCACACTCACATGTGCTTATGGCTACCCCTGCATTTCTGTTACTGATAGTCTCTTATTTTTATTTTTAATACAGATCAATAAATGAGTCATATATATCAGAAGTCATCATTGCAGGTGGTTAGTTGGACATTTAGAAATTTTCTTCAATTTAGTGTTGGAAAGAATACTTAATATTAAAAGGATGTTGTTATGATTTGAGATTATTATGAAAGGAATCCAAAAGGGTGTATAAAATAAATTTGATAGTTTCCTGCTCTGAGAGTAACATGATTAACTCTGAAAGCTATTAAAATCCATTTTCACTCCTTTTGTTAATTTCCAGGACAATTTCAAGTGTCACTGCTTTTAGTATACTTTTTTAATACACAGTTAATTCTTGTATTATAACATATAAAAGAAAATACTTTCTTCAATTTGAAGAAGTTCATGTGGATTCAAATTATGAAAAATATTTTTCCACCCTATTTTTGTAATATTCTAAGTGGAAAAAATTATACTAAAGAAATTTCATGTCCATGAAAATTGGTTATTAACACAAGACACATGACTCTAGAGTTCAGTATTCCAGCATAAAATAGCTTATGAGTTTTTCTTTGAAAATGGTATGTTTGATGAAAGTCCACATAGTCTATATATAAAAAAATACTGGGTTTTGTGTCCTGTTGTTTTGAAGGGCAAATAATTGTAGATAAAGGATTTAAAACATTAAATGTTAAACATTAAATTTAAAACATTAAATGTTTTTCTGTTAATTTTCTCTTAACATAAGATACACAAAGAAAGGCTTGCTTATTTAGGTCATTTGGAAAGCGCAGCTATCTTTAGCATTATTTAGTATTAAGACTGAGAATAGCCAAATTCATTGGCTTCAAAATTTTTATTATGCTAGTAATGATAAATAATATAGGTTTATTATTTAGAATACAATACCCATTCTCCAGACAAACTGTTATATTGACATGTTAGTATCTATTTCACACTTATTTCTGAAGATTTATGGATATGTTTATATATATATATATATATATATATATAAAATCGCCAAATGACCTGATGGTCCAGCTGATGACCTCTTGTGAAAATGGAGTAGCTTGATCTACACTCTGGTCTGAGTGAATCACCATCACACCTATGTGAGGCATTAACTGAAGGTATTTTTAAAAAACATTTATTTGGGACTAGATTCCCCTGAAGGGTACTCTGGTTGCTGCTTCTCTCTCTAAACTCTATGGGTTTTCATTTCTTGGCTTTGTAGGAGTTATATTCCCAAATATGCTAACTTGCCTAAATTATGTTGGTTGGACCAGCACATGTGAACCTAACAGAATAAAGTATAAAACACATATTCTAGTAGTTTGATGTCTAATCAAGAGCTTTCTTGGTAAATACTACTATCTCAGTGTAGCCTGATACCAAAGCATGCACAGTTAGAATTTGTTAATGAATTAATGTGGCTTCTTTAATGAAAATATAAAGTACAGTACCCACATACCTTATGCCCTACCTTTTGATAAATGTAAATGTGTGGGACAAGTGTTATTGGGTGTCCTTTTCAAAAGTAGAAGCCAACACTTACAAATATTTCCTCAGGTTAGCATAAAATGTGCCACGATAAGAAACCACAAAGGTTAGAGAGAAACACGTCTGTCTCCATTCCTCTGAACCTGCAGAGGAATTTTTTTCACGTGGTTTTTCAATGGCGAGACATGAGAGAGGTTGGGAGTTTGCATCTTAGCCGATTCACAGCCCTAAGCCATGTTCTTAAGTGTGCACCTTATCAGCAATAAATTTGCTCTCTTGGTTCTCCGTGGGTTGACTCTTGTTCCATTTCTAGTTGATTCAGACCTCAGGCAGGGGGAAGGGGAAGTGTACTGTTTGCTGGGCCTGCGCAGGACACTGAGGGGAGGACAGTAGCTGTGGGCTGTGCTCTTCTACACCCTGCATATTTAGAGGGCATTGTTGATGCCTTGCATGCTGTCACAGGTCAGGCTCCCTGAGAAGCAGACACTGAGATAGAAATTAGCATTCTGAAAGTTTAATGGTCATGCTTTTAAAATCTCTGCCTGTGTGGGGAGTAAGGACGGCAGAAGGAGAAGTTGAACTATGATGTCATCATCACAAAAGTGTCAGCCAATCTACAGGGAGCTCTCAAGCTAAGTGAGCCCTTCAGCATTGTCCTACCTGGAGGATGAGGGGTGTAGGCCTTAATTGCCCTATATCAACCAGTCATTGTATGTGGATAAATGCAAACGAATGTGTCACCTTGGAATGGTGACTCTTCAACTTGAGAATGAATCCCGGAGAGGTTCTCAAGGGAAAAGCTGTCTGCTCCAAATACCTAGCAGCCGCGGCAATGAGTGTTTCCATCCTAGAGGGCGGCCACCAAGGCGTCCACTACACATGCCAGCTAGTGAGATGTATGCTTGAGAGCAAATGTATGTAGCTTGAGCACATGTTATCTGTAGCTCTCTGTACCCAATACCTATACCAACTAAAAGTTGAGTTGTAAGAATGGAAAATTTTAAGCAACTACTTTTAGGGGAATTCTACTTCTTTAATAATCAATTAGGAGCCATTCCTTCCTAAAAGGCTTCCAGATCTCCTCTTCCTCCTGGCTCCCCTCCCTGTTAGATTCCTCTCTCTGACACTCTGATCATACTTTGTCCTTCTTGCTATTAGTGCTCTGCAACATTTTTCTGTGTGTGTGTGTGTGTGTGTATCTGTATCTGTCAGTCTCTTCTCCCACCTGAGCATGAGTTCCTGAAGGCCCTATCCTGTAGATCTGTGTGTTCCAGAACCTAGTTCAGCAGCAGACACTTGGTAGACTCTCAGTAAATGTTGGTCGAACAGCCTTAGCTCTGATGCTAACCACCCCCACCCCCACCCAATAGTGGACAGCTATGTTTAATGATACGTGTTAAATCCTGTTAAGAACAGCCACCTTCGTTAACAGTGGCTGTGTTCAACCTTATCCACCCTGGGCAGCCGAGGAAAGAGGGAATTACTCCCTAAAGCCTGGAGATGAGCGTGGGCTGCACCTCCCACCTCCAGGAGACAGGCATTTCTGCCAGCCACCAGGGGCATGGCTTTTGGCTTTGTTTTTTTTTTTTTTGTTAATCTCCCAAGCATGTGTCTGGTTATAGAAAATGAAAAGTTAAGTACCAGTGAGTTACCAAATGTTAATTAGCCCATTTGTAGAATGCCATATCCTTTGTACATTTAGATTTTCCCCTCTGTTCAAATACTTTTATCAATACAGATGTCAGTACGTTCTTCTTTTTTAGTTAACATTTTCTAATTATGTTTAATCAGTACTCTAAATGTAATTCAACAAATGACTTTAGAATTAGATTGTGAAAGTGACCTGCATATTAAAATTTGACAGTAACAAGAATGGTAAAAAGTTTTAGCTTTGATCCCTATTAATATTGTTAGGAATGCAAGTAATGGATTTAATATCAGCAAATGTAAATGTTTCATTTTTAGTAATTCTTAGAATTTTGTTTTTGTTGATGTTTCATTTACATAAATGATAGATTTTCATGAAATCATTTTGATGTAAGGAAAAGTTGCTTAATATGGACATAAAATAGAAGGAATCTGTGAAAAGCATAGATTTAGGAATTACATATTTCATAATTGGTCAGGTTAATATTATTGCACCTCTGGCGCAAAAAGTTACTGTTTTTGAATCATAATAATTGATTCAGAGAGGACAGTTATTCCAGCTGATGTCATGTTGCTTAAGGAAAAGCCAACAGTGTTTTATGAACTGGAATTTATACTATTTTAGGAAGGCCTCATGGGCCCTTGGCTCTCCTGCTTTTCTGTTTTCCTTATATCTGACTTTCAGGAAGGTCACTTTATTCTGTTAGCATTCAGTTGTCCTCCCCATCAACAGGATTTTTGTCTTTCCTCCAGTAATTTCCAAAATTCATCTTTAAAATTGCCTTGAAATAGTCTGAATGTGAGACTGTGAGTATGTGTTGCTATTGATTAAATTTTAGTGGAAGAAGATGTATTTCTTAGCCGTACCCTTCAGGGTGACAGTGACTTTTAAATGGTTTTGAGGTTTGAGATCTTGAGCATTTGAAAATTCAGAATTGTTTCCAGTTAAGCAAATTTTAGTGGCTATGGAACATCTCCATACTGTGATAAAGATAATTATAGTGAAGAAGACTGACTTAATTGGCATTCAGTGTTCCTTGGGACTTCCTGCCTTAGATTAAATATAAACTGCTACAACTATTTAGTCCAGCCAGAAATGCTGAGAAAAACTCATTAGATGTGCTTGAGACAGCTGTCATTGAAGGTTTGGTGTGGTTCTTGCAGTGAATTTTGCTACCCTGTCTTTCTGTTGACTGAATCACTACATCTGAATTAGCCATCATTTATGATTAATGTAGCATGACTTTAAGGACTAAGCTATAAAGATTCTGTCATTATTTAAAGAACAAGCGAACAAAAGTATGAAGTATTGCTAATGAGACTGCTTTCAATTATATTTAATAAAATTATATTAGGTTGCTGATATTCTTAATACAGGCTGGTTTAAAAATAAGGTAAAAAATAACTAAAGTGCTGAACATTGGTTTATTAGCCGTTTTTAAAAGCTTAAGGAAAACAGAATATAACTCCCAAATCAGAGAATAAAAAGTACAATAAAAAGAGGAAAGAAGGAAAACACAAAAGTAAATAAAACATTAAAATCAACAGTAACAAATAATGAATATAGAATACAGATTTTTAGATTGGATTTTAAAAACTAAATCAAGTTGTGTTCATTTGTAAGAGACCTACTTAAAACATAATAACAGATTTTTGTTTCTGGGCATGATATTGTAACTGGTCCTAGACTAGCCTTCCTGCTATATACAGATAGAAAACTGTGCAAAACAGGCAAAGCAGCTGATTTTAGATATTGGTCAATAGGCAGCACAGGGCTGATCCATGAGAGAGGTAAGTCCTACAGGCGCCCCAGCTTTCTGCCTGGAGGTATTCTTTGGACTCCAGGGGAAAGAGGAAGAACTCAAAGTATTACAGTCTCAGTGAACTAAGGATCCAAAGGTTGGAATTCAGGGAGACGGAATCCACTGGAAGTTGCAGGGCACAGTACCAAAAGGAGGGAACTACCCACTAAGAGTCTCAGAAATCTGCCTTGGAATCCCCTTATATTTTGGGCCATTAAGTGATGTGTACATTAAATAAAACTCCATGATTCAAGCGAAGAACAACCATCAGGGAGCTGTAAATTGGCAACTACCAAAAGCTTAAGAAGGCTGGGGGACTTTCACATTTTGACCAGTCAGAGTGGAAAGACGTTATGAACACTTGGGCTATTCAGTAGAGACCCCAGAGAGGCCATGCCTTAGGAGTAGAGTTGTAGACCTTACCCAACAGAGATTGGAAACAAGCCTTGAATGGATCAAGCTGAACCACCAGCAAATTGACTGCCTCAAACATTTTACAGGCAGACCAAAAAAAAAAAAAAATCTAGACAGCATTCAAAAGTCTAGAATCCAATTTAAAAAGTTACTAGATATGTAAAGAAGCAAAAAGCTGTGACTTACAACCAGGAGAAAAATTAGCCAGTAGAAACAGATCCAGAACTAACAGTAGAATTAACATATAAGAACTTATTAAAAGCTGTTATAAAAATAATTTTTAAAGATTTTTAGAAGATATTAATATCATGAGCGAAGAAATGGAAAATATAAAAAAGAACCACATTTTCTTCTTGATACAAAATAAACTCTGAAATGAAAAATTCTCTGGATGGGCTCAATAGCATTTTAGATAAAATAAAAGAAAATATCAATGAGTTTGAAGACAGGACAATTGAAACTAAACCACAAAGAAAAAAAAACTGAAACAAAAATAAACATAATTCGACCTGTGGGACAATACAAAGTGATGTAATATTTGAAGTCCTAGAATAGGAGTAAGGGAGCAGAAAAATGTACATGTGGAAAAAGTGGCCAAAAATGTTACAAATTTGGTAAAATACACAAACCCACAGATCCAAGAAGCCCCATAAATCTCAAGCAGGCTACTACAGCAAAGCCCATTACAGTATAATCAATTTTCAGAAAACCAAAAATAACAAGAAAATATTAAAAGCAGGCAGGGAAGAAAACACATTACATATGGAGAAACAAAGATAAGAAATGACACTGACTCCCCATCAAAAACAGCACAAGAAAACAATGGCAAGATACCTTCTTAATAAGGCTTTTTCCTTCACTGCCATATTTAATACTATGGTCCCCCCAACACATCCTGTCTCTCTTACCCAGACCTGTTCATGTTCTCCGTGACACTTATCATTTTATAATATACTGCATAATTCCATATTTATGTGTTTGTCTCCCTTACTAGAGTAACATTTTTTCCTGATTGACTCTGATATATCTTTAACACCTAGAAAAATGTTTCACACATAATAGCTGCTTAGCAAATACTTACTGAATGAGCAAAGAATAATATTTGTTGATAAGTATATTAGGCAGGATTCTCCAGAGAAAAACAACCAACAGGACTGTGTGTGTGTTTGTGTGTGTACACATAGAGAGGATTTTAAGGAATTGGATACCATGATTATGGAGGCTTGGCAAGTCCTAAGTCTGCAGGGTAGGCTGGCAGGCTGGAGACTCAGGGAAGAGTGCAGTTAAGATCAAGGTGTCTGCTGGCTGAATCCCTGCTTACTCAGAGATCTGAGTAAGTCAGTCTTTGTTCTCTTAAGGCCTTCAGCTGATTGGATGTGGCCCACCCACATCATAAAGAGTAATCTGCTTTGCTCCAGTTCTACTCATTTAAATGTAATCTCATCTAAAAAATATCTTTCACAGAAATATCTAGAATAATGTTTGATCAACTATCTGGGCACTGTGTTCTAGCCAAGTTGGCATATAAAATTAACCATTATAATAAGGATGTAGAAAAACAGGAGCTCTCATATACACTGCCACCAGGTAAAAGTATAAGTTGGTACAACCACTTTGGAGAATAATTTGGCAACATCTAATAAAGTTGAAATATGTGTGCATATCCCACCACTGAACAATTTTGCTTCTAGTTATATACCCTGAGAAGCATTTTAGGTCACAAATATGTTCAAAAAGTTTCCTAAAGGATTATTTATAGTAGTAATAAAATGGAAATCATCTTTTTTTTCAGGGGAGGTGTTTGCTTTTATTTATATAAATTTATGGAGTACAAGCATAATTTTTTTACATGGATATATTGCCTAGTGGTGCAATCAAGGCTATTAGTGTACTTGTCACCTGAATAATATACATTGTACCCCTGAAGTAATTTCTCATCCACCCTCCTTCTGCCCCCTCACCCCTCTGAGTCTCCATTGTCTGTCATTCCACACTCTGTGTCCATGTGTATACATTATTTAGCTCACACTTATAAGTAAGAACATGTGGTATTTGTCTTTCTGTGTGAGTTGTTTCACTTAAGATAATGGCCTCCAGTTCTATCCATGTTGCTGCAAAAGACAAGATTTCATTCTTTTTTTTCATGGCTGAATAGTATTCGTGTGTGTGTGTGTGTGTGTGTGTGTGTGAGAGACATGTTCTTTATCTAGTCATCCATTGATGGACACTTAGGTTGTTGATACTATATCTTTGCTATTGTGAATAGTGCTGTGACAAACATACAAGTGCAGATATCTTTCTGTTATAATGATTTCTTTTCCTTTGGGATTGCTGGATCAAATGGAAGTTCTAAAGAAAATGGAAATGATCGGAGTATTATTGGTAGGAAGAGGGATCAATAAATTGTGGTATATTATAATACTATACAGCAGTTAAAATGAATGAAGTAGATTTACATATATCAACATCAATTAAAAAATTACATTAAATGAAAAAAATTAGTTGCAAATGGATATATGTAATTTGATATCACTTGTATCAATTTTGTCAACCCAAAACAATAATATGTTGTTTATTGTATTAGATTTTTGTCTAGACTCTTTTTGTTACCTAAGATTCTGCTATTTTATACTAAAAAAGAAATTCCCAGAAACATAGGCCTTTTTCATCTCTGAGATCTTATGGTAGAAGTGACAAAAATAAAGTGTTGTTCAGTAGAAACTTATTAATGACCTATATGACCCACAGTGAATTTCTTGCATCTATACCTATTTTGCTAATTCTTATTTAAAACAACAATTTTTAAGTTATGTTACTCATGAAGAAACCTTAAAGTCAAGGATAATTATATTCAAAATGACAGATGCACATATTCAATTTAAAGAATAGATTAGAAATTTAAATAAAAATTGCATTGAAGTCATTATGACATTCAATTATATATACTAATATTTTCTACTTAAATAATCCACTGTGTTTTGTTAACTGTGATTAAGAGTGAAATAGGTTAAATTGATGTTCATTTTTTTATTTCAAATAACTTTCTTATCAGATCATAAGTTTGGGGTAAAGTCACGACATTTGAAATTAAATCTTATTTTTTTTACTTAGCATTTAACAGTGTTCTCACAAAAAATACATTATAATTAATCCCTGTACTATTTTTCATTCCTTCATAGTTATCTGATGACGGCCGCTATGTCTTGTTATCAATACGGGAAGGGTGTGACCCAGTAAACAGACTCTGGTACTGTGACCTGCAGCAGGAATCCAATGGCATCACTGGTAAGTTATTTTTCAGATGCTGATAACTGTTGCAAGAAATTCCATTAAAAAACAATTATTTTGGTCTTCTAATTGATTTCCCAAGAAACCTTCCATTCTACCACATCATGTCAGTTAATATGATTTTTTTCTTTCGGTACTATTCCATAAAATGAGGAAAAATTGATTGAAACTGTTGGCTTTAGCATTTTCTCTGTAGATTGGGATTAACCATATTTTCTGCACATGAGTGAAAATATCCTCTGAGTATTGCAGATGAAGAGTGTTAAGGCCCTTTGGTCTGTAAAGTATTATATTAACAACTATTTAGATGTAATGGTACAAACGGTCACAGGCAAGGGTTATTAGACCATGAGAATTTGTTAGATTGGCAGTTAATTAGTACAATTGTTCCTCAGTACTGAGCCACGTGTAAAAGAACAGCTTGCTTTTACTTCCTAAAGCCTTATGTGTTGTAAGGGTAAGCTAGAACCAGCCAGTTACAAGTTCTGGAGTTGGCTCATTGTCAGTGTAGTTCTCTTCCAACATCTCTTATCATTCTAGCACTATCATCAGGCATTAAAGTTTTTTACCTACACAGTTCACTATGCTGAAAATTCTCAGACCCAGAAATTCTATCAGATACATTGGTACCCAGATAAGGACACTAAACTATTTACACCATGTTCTAGTTAATGTAAAATACATATATTTTAGAGATGGTCAACATAGATTTTCAAAATATGCCATACAGAGTGCATTTCTCTAATAATTTATCGCATTATTAGTATCTAGTCTTTATTACATTATGATATAAAAATATTTATGTCTGATTGGACATTACATCACTTTTAAAATTCTCTGTGCAAGATCCACATCCTAACATTTTTAGATACTACATAGCACCATTCACATGTATAGCAGCATGAAGGCAGCAACTTTTATCCTTAGTATTAAATATATATCCATTTAATAAGACCACGTATTTTTTTCTATTAAAAAGAAATAGACACACCCATTTTGGTCACAATAAACCAGCATCAACCACATCAGTGTTTACATACTCTGACGGGAACAAAGCACCACCCTGGACATGAGTTGCAAGTCTTGCTCTACATAGAGCTGAGCAAACCTTTTAAGACTGAATCTGAATGAAACTATGACAACAGACATCACAGTGCCATTATCCTGTATTCATGTTCCTTTATGATTCTGAGATGGTGGAAAAGATTTTACCTTTCTCCATTTTATTAAAAATTCTGATTACAGTGTTCGTCCTCAAGGGAGTGCTGTTTTTATTTTCTGTTTATAATTTTGTTACATCTTTATCCCACCTTGTGTTTTTAAAAGGTATAAGTTAACAAATTAAAAAACATACAAATTGCTATCCGTCTACATGTACAGAACTGCTATTGCTATATGCACATCAATAAGAGATAGTAATACTTTGAATGGAACTTGCAAGTGCTGGCAAAATTCATGGAAACTCTTTGTTTTCTCCCTAACCTTTGGGTCCTTGTCTTTCTCTCCCCCTCCTCCCGCCTTGTCATTGCAGTGTTAGTGAGGTGTTAGAGAAGAGGGTGTGCAAAAGGAAGTATGGGGAATTCCAAAAGGAAGATGGTGTGGAGGTGCACTGGACTCCCAAAAACTAAATTCTAGACAGTGCATCCATGAATGAATGTGATGTGAAGAAGGTAAAAGGGAAATATCTAAGAAGCTATGATGCATTCAGAGTAAAGGACCTGCTTACAGAATAAGTCAGGTCCTGGCCTGCCTTCCAACTTGATCTCTCCTAAGGTTACTAGACAATTGTCTTTTCTGCTTCCTGGGGTGGTTTTTGTGCAGCTTAAATGAAGATCCCAGCACGCAGCAAGCACTCAGTAAATGTCAGCAATGATTGTTTTCCAAATTGTTGTCTTTTTTCTTAAGTCTTCTGGAGGAATTTTAAGATTATTGCGTGATTGATGATTGGAAATAAATCCAGCTGCGAGGACTGTGTGGAAACCTAAATTTATTTGAGACTGTATCTCTTGGAGTCATGCAGGACTCCCATTTCTTATTAAAGCTATTTCTGGATATTTTATGTTTGTGAGGTATTGATGGTTTCTGAATGTATCAGGGCTTAAAGAAACAGAATGAGTAGGCGATAAAAAGAGATTTATTACAAAGAATGAGCTTACATGACTGTGGGCCATTTAAGTAAGCCTGAAATTCACAGGGCAGGGATCAGACAGGGCCGACAGACTGGCGCTACTGTCCATAGGTAGAATTTCTTCTCTGGGGAAGCCTCAGCTCTGCTCTTAAGGCCTTTCAACTGATTGAGTCAGGTTTACCTGTATTATCTAAAGTCAGCTGATTATGGACTTTAATCACACCTACAAAATACTATTACAGTAACACCTAGATTAGTATTTGATTGATTAACTAGGGACATTACCTAGCCAAGTTAATTGCAAAAAGACCATCACAGAAACTTCATGGAAAACCACATGGAGGGTAATAGAGCAAACAAGTCTTCCAATACTAACCTAATTTCATTTATTCTAAGGTTACTAAACTAATCAGTGTTTGGACTTCATTGAGACATTTGGAAAAGTCTGTCATACCCTATGGACAAGAAAGCAAAATTGGAGGTGAATAATAAAATAGGAGGATTTGAAGCTGTTGAGCTGCATGGTTATAGATTGGATCATCTTGGAGAGCATTCTGCAGTGATTGCTGCTAGATTCCAAGTATAGCACTAAGCCTATCATCTTTTTCTAATTATTGCTTAACTAGCATTAAATTTTTGTATAGCATAAACTTCATAAAATTCTTTTGAATGGCAGTCCTGGGATTCTGAAAGCCCTTGACAGTGGATGTCAGTTTTCACCCTTAGGTTCAAAAGTCAGTTGTGCAGGACAGGATTAGAGAAAGTCTGTTTGTTTGTTTTTTAATTGATTGCTGGTTCATTGTGAGTCAGATGGGATTATGACTGTTTAAAGAAACAAGTACTATGTGTGAGTACAACTATTGAAGAGATTAAGTAAATTTAGTCTATAAAAGGTTAGCTAGCAATTGAGATAGTAACCATTAAATTTTTTTAAACAGTTTCTGTTCATTACAGTTGGATATATTGGGATAATAACCATTGCCTTTCAAATCAGATTTGAATTTTTTATTTTTTATTTCATATTTCTATTTAGTCTTGCAATTAAATTTTATTCTTCTTTTACCAGAACAATCACCAGGAAGATTTGAATTTTAATCTCAGCTCTACCGCTAAATAACTGGTGATCCTAGGAAACTTTTTTTTTCTCTCTCTCTCTTAATATTTCCATGTCTGCTCGTAGGGAAATAATATTTACTGTACAGGGAATTGTGAAGAATAATGAAATGCAAAGCAAAGGGCTTAGCAGAGTTCCTAGCTAAGGAACAGTGCAGTGGCTTCTCAAGTATTCCTTCTTTCTTTTTTTCTTTGTTTCTTGACTAAAAGGGGAATATTTAGATCACCGCACTTTAGTTTTAGGTAGCTTAAAAAACTATATTGAGGACACCCTGAAAAAAAAACAATTGTCTTCATTTCAAAGCTTCTCTAAATGCAGATTTTTGAATTAACTTGTTTTCTGCAAAACCAGATTCATAATCAAAAGAGTCCTTTCATCAAAGGAAACAAATAGATGTGTCTCTAGTGGGAGACTGTGAGGGACAATGTGTAATTCTGCAGGTTGGTAATTGAAAATTCAGGGGTTTACAAACCTAGTTGGTGACTGTGACTACCTCCCAGAATCTTTTTTTGCTGTTTCTTTACCTGCACTCCCATTTTTGTTACCCTTTTTAAGTTAAGGGGAAGAATAATTAACATTTAACTTAAATGCTAAATGCACTAGTTAACTTAAATGTTAGATGACTTAGACCCAAATAACTGGTGACTGAAAACTAAATCCAGTGTTATAAAACCTCTAATTTTATATTATTAAAATCTGTACCCCTTTTGATAACCTTAAAGCCTTTCAGCTATGATTTTAATCTTTTTTCCCTTAAAAGCAAAGGAAATTATCAGCATTTTTCATATAAATTAATTTTGTATATATGAGAACACCACTAAATTGCCTTTCTTGAGAACTAAATAATTTCATTTAGGTGGCTCTTGTGTTGCATTTCTGTCATCTTTGTCTCCCAAGAAAACCTTCTGCCTATGTGCATTTTGAAATGAAAAGCACACAAAAAAAGTGGCCTTTGGCAATTTAATATTGTATTAATAGAAAAAGCACATAAGGAGAACAAAACTGCATAAATGCAGGATGGAAAAAAATCTTAGAATCTTGAGAGTTAAATGAGATCTCTGTGAAACTGGATTCATTTTGTCATGTGAATTTGAATTTCTGGTCTCACACTTGCTGGCTATCCTCCTGCCCTCTGCCTTGTAAGGACAATCTCTTTCCTGTTATCCTTTGCCTCTCCTTGGAGAACTTCATTTCCACCATTTATATTTGCGGTATTTTTGCTTAAGAATAATATGAACACGTTTGTTACAAACTGCAGATCACATCCTTTCCTCAGTAACTGTAGTTGAAGCTGGTGGTTGCTGCTTGTCTTTACCTTTTCTCAACAGGTAATTCCCATGACTCACCTCAGGCACCACTGTGTGGAAATGGCGTTAAGCCTATCATCTGGGCGTTAGAAGTTTATATAATTTTACAACTCTTCAAAACAGCTAAGCGAGTCTTCTGCAAGGAGTATTGTACCCTTTTCTCCACTGGCTACCAGAGAGAAACATGTGGAGTCGCTATCTTTTTGCTTTGGGAGAAGAGAGATTTTTGCCACAGAGGTTACCAGGCTTCCTTGTGATTTTGGTGGATACTATGTTGCTACCATCACACCTTCTGTTTTCCTTTACTCTCTCTACAAAAGCACTTTGTGTGGAGGTCTGTGGGCTGCCTGAGATCAGGGACTTTACCTGACTTGTTCCCTGTGGAGTTCCCAGGCCCCTAGAACAGTCCCTGTTGGACTCATAGTAGGTGTACACCAGCTTGTCTCCAACGACGTCACTTGTGCCTTTAGGGATCCTTGTGCTAAGGCGACCCTGCTTGATAAGCCGTCCTTTCTCTGTAACTCTTAATTTGCTTTCAGGCATTTTGAATATGGTATTCCTGTGGCCTCCTAAATTTTTTTAATTAAATTTTTGTTCTTTATTAAATCCTAAGGATGATGGGATACAGATCATATTTTTTCAGTCCTGTATATTATATAAGCAGAAGATTTCTGTTTCTCTTAATTCTGTTGCATGTTTAAAACCAAAAGTGAAGCAGTATCAAGGTATTATTAAGGACATCAGGCTAGCATGACATTTCATTAGTTTTGCAACAGAAAAGACAGCTGAGTCTTGACTCCTGTAATTTTTAATGTGATTTATGCCTGCATGTTAGTTGAAATTAGTCATTCTGAGGCTTACAAGCAAATAATTTTTCTGGATTTTCTATACTTTCCTAATCAAGACCATTTCTTTTGAAGTGTGTGTATATATACATATACATACACTTTGTTTCCTCAGTTTGCTGTGAATAATCCTATTTTGAATATATATAAAGTTGCTTCATATACTTAGGCAAATTTAGAATAAATTTTCACATATTTTCTGCATTATGTTTAAATATCAGGACTCAAAGCTGTCTCTTTTTCTCTCAAATATGTGGACCTTTAAACATTTATATGAAAACTTAAGTGAATTTGTACCTTAAAAATATATTTAACTTAGGGATATGTTTCTAAATAGTTGAATTAGAGATGTGGAAGATACTAATACCTTCTTTAAAATTTAAAGTTGGTGACTTTTGTTGTCTTTACATTATAAACAACTATATGTAAAGTTCAGTCTAAAATGTAGGTGTATATACATTTGATATTTAGTCATAAAGTAGACATGTATCCGTGCCCCCCTCTGTGCCAGGCATTGTGTTGGGTAATTGAGGTCATGACACCTATTGGTCCCTGCCCTTCACATGCTCCCCACCCACTGGATGGATGGTAGACGTGGAGATTGTCAGCGTGGTTCCAGTGGGTGTCAGGTGCTATGAAGAAGTGCGAAGACTCGCTCTCTATCCTTTCTGTTTTCTTTCTTTGTTCCTTGTCTCTTTGTTTCTTTCAAAAAGTCAGATACCTTATTGCCTACTTTATAGGATAATTAGCAGCAAAAAAGGAGCTGACCATTTGTCCCTGTTCTGAATATACTTAAAATCACATCAGAAATTTTTAAATCTAATCCTTAAGAAGCAGTTGTCAGGGGGAAAAAAACTATAAATAAATCTGAAATCCTTGCTGTTAGTAACTCAACACCCTTCTTCTATGTAGACATCTTTAAAACAGTCCTTGAATGGTTTTTGCTCATATCCCAGCATTTATGAAGGGTGGTGGGAGGAAAGGTGAATGATGCTATAACATACTGATTTTTGAAAAGAAATATCAGCTTACCCGGAACTTTGCCCAGGCTTTCATTAACTTGCCTCTCTGGTTTTTCCTTTTTTGCTTAGCATGTCTTTATTTTAACATTTTCAGGCCACTAAAAATTGGCTTTTTCCTGCAAAAGAAATTAATCTATGCTACATACTAACACATAACCATAAAAGGAAATTTGGTATTTGTTAGACATGTAAGTTGTTCATTTTTGCCATCTCTGGCTAATGCATCTCTTCTTTTTAGGTAGCAGAAAGAATGTTGACTCTGTTGTTCATGCCTGGTTGGGCTGGGCATCTTTTGGGGGTAGAGTGGAAAAAGGGAGATAAACATTGGAGAAGCTTTAAGCAGATAAGTTATCTAAAACTTAGCAAAGTCATCTGAGTGCTAAAAGCCAGACTAACAGGAGGAGGGCATCAGTGAGAAGACAGGGAGTTGGTAGAACATGTTAAGTGTGTGAGATGGGAATGCAAAAAAGCCAAAAGAATTAGGATATCAAAAAACAATGTAGAAATAAGAAACAAAATATGAAATTTAACATAAAAGACAAAATACCAGTGACAAAATGAGTATTTATACTAATTTTAAAACCAGTGATTATAAAGACTTTTTCTTGGAAAATGGCTGTGTGCCATGAGAGAAGGAAATTAGATTTTCAACGTTCACTATTAGCAAATCGTACTGTTCAGAGGCCATGATCAGTTTATTTTTGTCACTTGAAGAATGCTGGGATTATTTGGAATAATATTAATAGTATTGTTTTTGTAGCATTTCCTGTGTGCCAGGTTCTGAACTATGAATGTAGGTAACTCATTCATTCTTCTCAACAAGTTATTATCCCTAGGAAACTGAGGCTTTCCTAATGCTGTTTAAGGTTTGGATCCAGGTCAGTTTAATTCCCAGACTTGTGTTGTAACCATTATCATGTGGCAGAGTGAGACAGAAGGAAGTCATTCAGGCCAAAGAGGATAGCAGCCTTTGCCCCTTCAGCCTCAGAGCCTGACTACACCTGGTATTTGTTATCTTTATGATATGTCAAGCCCTTAGAATTTGTATAAAGTATAAAAGCACTTGAGTTCCTTTTATTAGATAGCTTGTACAACATTTTTTATGAAATGAGTTAATATCATTGATGTTTTTCAAAGAAAGTAATGAAAGTGTGACTTTGCTCTAAAAAAAGCATAAAATGATTTATTTGAAGCTAACCTTCATGCAGTAAATGAATCAGTACCCACCAAGAAGGTTTATAAAAAATAATTTTAACTTTTTAATGTGGAGAGTTTCAGGAATTTAATTCTGTTGGCTTCTGAGTGCAAAATGCCACTTACAGACAAAAGAACCTCAGAAAAAGTGGCCCAAAAGTGAAATGGTTAAAGAGCTCAGTCATGTCTCTTTTTAAAAGTAATTTTCCTATTTTCCATTTAAATCAACAGTGTTCTAACTTGTGAGTTGCAAAAATGAATGAGCCCCATTGTTCAACTGAAATACCTTTTCTCTTGATTTATTTCTCTACCAAAGCTCTGAGGAGCAAGGTTTCAGGAAAGCAAAAGGATTTCATGAGCTCTCTTTTAAAACACCCTGCCCTGTGAGGGCCTATACTTTGGACTGTTTTTCAGATTTCATAGCTGGATTTTTGTAAATCCAGCCACATTCCTTATTTTGGATGAGCTTAGGTTTGTATTTATTTATGGCTAAGGTTAATGCTTCAGAATTTGGTAGCAGATAATGACCACAAACTTTTTTGCTGTTTTGTTGTTCACTGGATCTTGATAGTTTAAATAAATGTGCCATATCTTCAGGCTTAACTGATTATATAGCAGTACTGAAGGACATTTCTATTGTCTTTTGCCTTTGGTAGATACTTTACTGACTTTGGGTGGGGAGGGGTCATGATAAGTACCACTGGCTACAAGACCTTTTCAGGCAGAAACCATAAGATGGTTACTTTGTGAAATAAAGGTTTCACATCAGGAAATGCTTTATTGTTAGGGGAACATTTAAGGAATCTGACATTTCACTGAACTAAGATTTTGCGTCTACAAATGTCATGGTCCAGAAAATTGTTTCATCCTTATTATAAACAAATGTACATTTCTCGTTATCTTCAAATTTTGTATTGCCAGCTAATTATTTTACTTAAATTGTTTTTCTGTTAAAGCATGAGGTTTTTTTTTTCTAAGTCTTGTTTTATGTAAACTAACATGCAGTTACCTTTGAGTGGATCACCTGCTGAGGAGTCTTTTGAGGTTAGCAGTTTGTCACTGGAAAAAACATAATTACAACTCAGATGCAGAGTTTAACCTTTTATGAAAATTAACTGTAGAGACTTCTGTTTCTGGGAGTTTGGCAGATTTCATACTTTGAATAACCTCCCAATTGAAACAATTGAAATGTATACTATTTATAAAGCATCTTTCCAAAAACATTGCTAAGTTGACACAGAAGAAGGGAAACCGTAAAGACCAAAGACAGAATGAAAGCAGCATCCTAGAATGTGAGCTGGATTGTCCCTGAATGTTTCTTCTGGGGTAAGGAGGACAAGAAATAAAGCCTGTATTTCTCCATAATTGGGATTCTAATGAGAGAGATCATCAATGTAAGGGTGATTGATAGATAAACCTGCCAGTGGTGAGGTTGAGGGGGAGGAGTACACAGTATGGAATCATGCCTGTCTTTGCCTTGGCACTAGTGAGGGGTTGGGTAAGGCAGGCAGGATGTGAATTACTCTAGAAGATGAGGAAGACTGACCTTCACATGAGTGCAGGTTGACTCGGTTATACCTGTGAGATCCAAAATCCTCATGCCAAGAATGTAATTTAAAGTGCTCTTGGGTTGGTTGCATCCCAAGAGGCAAGCAGAAGCAAATACAGATCTTCTCCGGAAGAATGCCACTTCAACCCAGGCCTCCAACAATTCCCACAGATGTTTCAAAGAAAATCAGCAGTTCACAGTCAAATATCATAAATCAAATGAAGAAATTCACCAGCATGAGAAATAGAGCCAGCAGAAACACCAGGGTGAAATTATCAGATTCCTTAATAAAGAATAAGTATGTTAATACACTTAAAAATAAGCAGTCATTATGATGCTGCTTTAAAAAAAATAAATGAGAAACTGGAACATAAGGAAGAAATAAGATAGTGAAAAGAATGACCAGACAGATTTTAAAAAGGACTAAGTAGAACTTCTAGAAATAAAAAATAGAAAACTTAGCAGTGGCACATTCCTGTAAGTCTCCATTACTTGGGAGGCTGAGGCAGGAGAATTGCTTGAGCCCAGGAGTGTGAGGTTGCTATGAGCTATGATGATGCCACTGCACTCTAGCTCAAGCAGCAAAGCAAGACCCTGTCTCCAAAAAAAAAAAAAAAGTACAGTTATTTGTTTAAAGAGGAGATTAGACACAACTGAAGAGAGAATTAGTGGAATAGAATGTAAATGTAAAGGAACTACCTAGAATGCAGCCCACCAAGAAGTAGAGAAACATGAGTTCATATACATGGAGAAGAGCAAACTCTTCTCAAAAATGATAAACTAGAGATTGGAACAAACCATTCCGCAGAAGACAACTAGAAAAGCTGGAGGGAAAAATGTCTATTTGAAGGTATCAGAGAACTAATGAGAAAGTGAATAATAACTGGTCTAACATCATACTACTATGAAAATGGTGCAGCTATTTTAATATGAAAGTAAACTTTAAAGCAAAAAACATTACTAGATAATACTTCATAATCATAAATGGTTCAGTTCTACTTGGAAATGATAATTGTATATATCTAACAACATGATTTCAATATATAGGGAGCAGCCATTAATAGAAATACAAGTAAAAATGCACAAATCCACAATCATAGAGGAACATTTTTTAACAGGCCTTTTCTGTGACTGATAGACCAGATGGCCAAAAGAAATAAGTAAATATACAGAAAATTTAAACTATATGATTAACAAATGACCTACTAGGCATATTTAGCATATCGCACCAACAACTATAGGATATACATTATTTTCAGTTACATACAGGAACATTTATAAAACATTTTTAAAATTTAGGTCACAAAGCTTTTCTCCACAAATTTAAAAGGATTGAAATCATACAGTGTATGTTCTTTGAGCACAATAGGATTTAGCCAAAAGTCAAAAACCTATAACCAAAGGAGGAACAATCTCACAAGTATAATATCATGAAAGTCAAATGCAAAAGAATGTGTGTTATCTGATTTCATTATATATAAAGACCAAAAATGAGACAAAACTAGACTAATGTTATGGATGCATATGAAGGCAGAAAAAGTACAAAGGAAAGCAAGAAGGAGATTAGCACAAAAGTCAAAGTGATAATTGCCTTGGGGGAGAGGGGACTTGTTTACAGCATCATAGTGCACTAATTATTCTATTACCAAAAATATATCGACTGTTCTTATGTGTTTATTCTTCAAGATGAATTTTAGAATGATATCATATTTCCCAAAAGTCTCATTTGGATTTTGATTGGAATTGTGTTAAATCTATAGATTTCCTCTAGGATTATTTACACCTTTGAAGTATTGAGTCTGCCCATGTAGGGATATGTTGTGTGTTACCAGCTATTCGGTTTTGTTTGTTTTTTATTTTTAAGTTTCCTTAGAGAAATTTTAGAGGTGTCTTCATATAGACTCCACATTTCATGTTAAATGCATTCCTACGTATTTTATTAATTTTGCTACTATTGTGAGTGAGATTCCCCCACATTTTCTAACTGATATTTTTTAACTGCTTACCTTATTACTAGTCTTAATTTCAGTCACTTATTTTTAGATAATAATTGTTGAGTTTTTATTGGGTAGATACTAGTAGTTACTTTTATAATAATTTTCACATTTCCTTATTATTCCTAGTTTACAGTTGAGAAAATGTGGGTTAGTAGGGATTGAAGAGATTGCTCATGGTCACCCAACTAAGTAGTGTTAGAGCTGGGGTCTTAATCCAGATATATCTGACCACAAACTCTCTTTCTGTGGTGGAATTTATATTCCCTGATAAGCTTGATTCAATAACAAATTATATAAAGATAAGATATGCAAATGAATGAGATAATGAATGTAAAATTGCCTTGAAAGATTCAAGGAATATAAATGAACTATCCAAAATTAATGTAGCAATTTCACTGTGAAATTAAAAGTAGATAATTGGGGAATAGCTAAGATCTGGCATTGCCTTTTAGTAGTTTAGAAGTCATAGAACATTTTTGTTTATAAAACTTTTGAGCTGTTCTCTGAACATCTGTGTCAGATACATTGCAAAGCAGATGTCTTTCCAGTGGGCTTGGGGGATTATTTTTTTAAATATTAAAAGCAGCATTTAGGAGCCATTTAAATGATGATGATAGTGAACATGTTCAAGATTTTTTTAGTGATGACCATCTCCAGACTAGTTCTTAGGACTGAAGGACTAAAAAGTGTCTCTTCTTTCATTCAATGCAAATTTTATTTTATTTTGTACCTTTGAAGTTACCTGCCACTCTGTTTTGGTGCTGAGTATGCAATGATGAATAAAAAAAGACAAATAAAAGACAAGCAAATAAATGCATAATTTTATCTTGAGAAAAGTGCCATGAAGAAATGAACTGAGTGCCGATTCTAAGTGGCTAGGTATTTCAGAGTCAGCCAGGAGGAAACCACCTGTGACAAGGCCTGGAAGCACATTTTAAGGCTTCTGACAAAGCCAGTGGCACTAGAAGGCAGGAGATGAGGCAAGAGTTGGAGCTATTGGACATTGGCCCGGTGGGAAAGGACTACAGCATCCAAGACCATGGAGAACTTGAGGAGGAATTTGGATTTTATTCAAAGTGTAATGAGAAAGTCATTGAATGGCTCTAAGAGCACTAACACGGACCAGTTGAGGATATTAAGACATTGTGGTGGCTGCTATACCAAGAAAATCAAGAGCAGCAATGGGAAAGCCAGTGCTATGGACCGAGGTTTCTCAAACTTGGCGCTGTTGACCTCTTGAGCTGGCGGCTGCCTTGTTGTGGGTTGTCCTGTGCATCGTAGCATGTGGAGCAGCATCTCTGGCCTCTACCCAGTAGGTGCCAGTAGCAGCCCCACCCTCAAGTTGTGACAACTAAAAATGTCTCCAGACATTTCCAGATGTCCCCTGGGGATGAAACGTCCCTGGTTGAGAGCCACTGCTGAAGACCGGGAGGGAGGAGACATTGGAGTGGTGTGATAACAGGATAGGTGGAGAGAAGTGCACAGATCTGAGACTGGGTTGGGTGGAAGAGGATTTACCAGATTATATGAGATGGTTGGCTAGGAGGAGAGGTCCTTCCTTATCACCTCCTTGCCAGGTTGTTCAGGTTTTCATTAGCATTTTTTATAAACCTTATTATTCACCCACAACTGGTCCTTGCTCTTTTTCGTGCTTTAGGTCATGCTTTAACCTTTTCATGTTAGAAGGCCACATTCATTTAGCTGTAATTAAATAAGGCCACATTCAGGAAACTTCGATTAGATATGTTTAAAAATGTACATTATTTTTGTAAAAATCTAACTACTATATACTTAATAATTTCAAAAAATGAAAACTAGTTGTTAATTTTAAAGTTAAATCACCTTTTAATGACTTTGTTATATCTGGTGTTTCTTGGAAAGCATTTGAATATTTGGTTGCAGCATGGAGGTCTGCAGTTTCAGTTGATCCTCTAAGTGGTTATCAGTCATTTGTGATGTTAATTTGGGTTAGATGGGAGAATGTAGATTCAACAGCAATATGTGGTTGAAAAACAAGAAAGCATTTTGGGGACATGTTGCCTAAGGCATGGGTATTCTACTGCATTGTTCCATATTTCATTTGTATCTTTCTTATGGTAAAACAATGACTTTAAAATGTCATCTACTGAGAGCTCAATCAATTCCATCTGTAGTTCTTTAGGTGTCTTGATGATATCAAGTAGGTGAGGCTGAAATGCTAATTTGAGTGTGATGTCATGATTCTCAAAGTTAGTGAACCTTTCATTGTATTCTCCAATTAATAGGTCTGTAACAGCTGCATATTCTTCAGATGATTCACATATATCATCTTCATCAGTGACCTTTGCTAACTGGGGAAAACGTTCATCCAAAATTTCCTTTCAAAGAAGTGTTTTGAAAAAAGAGCTTTTTTTCGAAATGCTTGGATTTTTTGATGCATATCATATATAGACTTAGTTTTTACCTTGCAAAGAAATATTCAAGTTGACATGATATCACACAGAAATGCTGCATTCCTATGGAAATCTTTCAGTAATTCACATTGCTGATTCTGTTCTTCATAAAATTTAGCTATCTGTTCTTGCAGAGATAAAATTTTGGCTAACACCTATCCCTGTGATAGCCAGTGAACTTTAGAATGATACAGCAGATCCACACTGAATACCTCATGGTTCAACTTTAGCATGTTATGAAACTGATGATGCCATATTGCATTTGTATGGATATAGTTAACAATACTTATAGCTTGTTGCAAAGTGTCACTTAAAATAGCTTTAGGCACAGAAATTCTGCTGATGCAAGATACAGTGAAAAGAAATGAGAGCATCTGGATCTGTTAATACTTTTTTTTTTAATCTGTGTAATAAACTCTTCATGTTTTCCTGTCATAAAAGCTGTAAATTTACCAAATTCAGTCCAACTTCACATTTATCTTGAAAATTGTTGAAAATAACCTATCTATTCCCCGTGTTCTGTTCACCAGAGTGCCCAAAATGAGTAACTCTTCGTAGCAAAGAAAATCTTCTGTTATGGCCCGAATGAAGTATAACATCTGGGCTGAGTCAGTAGTATCAGATGATTCATCCAAAGCAATTGAATAATACATATTTTCCTCTTGAAATATTGCATGAAGTTCCGTTAAGTTGAAGGCTAATTCATGCTGCGGATCATTTATGGTTCTTGAAAGAGGCAGTTGTTTGTACTTTGAAACATTACTGGGGTCTAAGCATCCTGCAACTTCAACAATGCCTCTTCTGCAATTTCTGCATCACTGGATGGCTTCCTTTTTTTCCCCGAGTATATAAGCTACTTTATAAGTTGCTTCAGTGGCATTATTTCCAGGTCTTAATGCTGCTTGAAAGAATTGTCTTTTCTTTTGCTTTTCATCTTTTAATTTCTGCAATACAAACTTTCATGCCTCTCCCTCTAATTTAAAATATTTGTGGTCTTTATGAGTGTCACAATGCTGATGAGCACTGAATTTCTTTAATGTTGATATTGCAGTATCATGAAGCAAGCAAATCATCTTATCTTTAGCAGAAACAAGATAATATTGCAAATCCCAGTCCTCATTTAAAAATCTTTTCTCTGCCTTCATCATTCTCTTGG
This sequence comes from Cheirogaleus medius, assembly GCA_008086735.1. Taxonomy (NCBI): domain Eukaryota; kingdom Metazoa; phylum Chordata; class Mammalia; order Primates; family Cheirogaleidae; genus Cheirogaleus; species Cheirogaleus medius. The sequence continues at coordinate 57,713,685 of VBSM01000361.1, read as the reverse complement.
TCTTCTTTGACATGATGTGCTGTTAAGCTGACAGAATTAAAAAATACCACTTCAAATAGAAACGCAGTGCACTGTTGTCAACAGCTGATAACAGACTGGTGTACTCGACCCCCATAAAACTTTTGCCAACCAGCCTCATGCAGTAGTGGCACCAGTCAGGTGGGGGAAGTTAGGACCAAATCATGAGTGTAGCAGCCATCCATTTAGCCCTTATGGCTTGCTAATGTTCTAATTGTGCCAGTCAATCTAGGGTGATTATTTCTTGAAACTTACTTTATTCTTTGGTATTTTAAATACATTCATTTTAAAGATAAAATAAAAATATAAAAGACAAAAGTATATTAATAAAAATAAAAGGATTTGTTCTGTAAAATTTGGAGCAATTAAGGACCTAGAAGGCCACAGGTTCTCCACCCCTGCCTTAGATCTTCCAAATGTCATCTCTGCTTTGTGTTCCATAGATAGGAAAGATCTACTCTCCCCTCCATATACCCAGACCAACACCATTTTTAAACATTGGAGAGTTGATGGGAATGCTTGGTCTCTTGCCAGGAATCCTGAAGTGGGTAAAACTGATCGACAACTTTGAAGGAGAGTATGACTATGTAACCAATGAGGGGACAGTGTTCACGTTCAAGACGAATCGCCATTCTCCCAATTATCGCCTGATCAACATCGACTTTACGGATCCTGATGAGTCTAAGTGGAAAGTGCTTGTTCCTGAGCATGAGAAAGATGTCTTGGGTAAGAGTACATGTTACTTAAAAATCATGCTTTTGTTTTTGGTGAGAATGTCAACAAGTTAGCACATCTCTCATTCTCTGGTGAGCAGGTACTAAGGTAAAAAACCTTTTGGGAATGAAGAGCCTCAGTAGCATATCCAGGTCTTTACTGTGTGACATCTTTGTAGCTTATTGTGATAGCCTACAGAAATGTAGGGTGTTCATAAAAATCGTGAAGATGTGAATTCTGACTTTTAAAGGTACTTTTTTAAAATAACAGCTGTCTTTGTGTGATTAAATATCTGATAATAACCATAAACATTTAATTTTTTAAACTATTTAAATTTAGAACCCTTAGCTTTAAGCTTTTGAACAACCTTTGGCTATTTGTGTTATACCTGTCGTAGATCTTAGGGTGGATTTACAGCCCTCTTATTAGAAAAAAGAGTAGACTATTGTCAGATTTAATTGAAACCCATTGCAGTTGCTGCTTTGTGCAGTGAACTACATTAACCTCTTGAGAACCTCCCTTCCATATCAGTTGTGTCTCACAGTGCCTTTCAGTTCCCTTTTATTCATTCTCTCTGTGATTTTTCCACAAATGATATGCTGCTTTATAAATTATTTATTGTGTGAAAGCTGAATTTGATTAGAATAAGACTCACTAATTTGGGGACAAGTTTTTACACAAAAAGAGTGTTCAGTACCTTCAGGCCAATGAAGAGTTTACTTGTTGGAGGTGAACTTCTGATGGATTGAATGAGAATAGAACATAGGACCATTTAAAAATGCAAAGGTTTATGGTATATAATTAGGAAAATAATCTTTTTTGAGATATGCAAAGTGGCCCTGTCTCAGATAAAACAGTCCTGAAATAATGTTTTTCAGTGAACTAATAATGCACAGATGTTGGAGTCAGACAGATCCAGGTTCCTGTCCGGGACCAATAAGGGACTCTTTCTCCCTGGCTCAAGGCAGTATGTTCTCTGTGCCTGGCAGGTATTTAACCCTGACATTGCTTGGGGGTGTGGGGGTGGCAGATGATTCCAGATCTTTCCCAGGGCCACAGTTGTTTCCTATGGGCACTTCTTTCTGGGCCATTGTTGCTACAGTGCCTTTGGCCCTAGAGAAAGTATTGCTATATGTTTGCTTGAGACTCTCCTCAGCCCCTGGGCATCTGGCTGCACTTTTCCACCTTCTTGTACTGAGATCTCTGCACCTCTGCAGGGAGTTGTTGGACAGGACCCAAGACAACCCCATACCTGCTCTTTCCTGCAAAGTCCACATCTGCAGCCCCACAGCAGCAACCCCTCCCAGGCTCTTCTTCCAGAGCAGTTGGCCCTTCTCCTGCCGTCTCAGTTTCCAGACACAGTCCCTTTGACTTCTCAGGTTTGGATCAGGTGCCAGTACTCTGTCTCTCTCAAGCTGGGGTTGCTAGAAAGTAGTAACCCTGACACCCTCACTCCAGTCGGGAGGGGGACTTACAGCGTGGCAGGGGTTCTTTCCAAGGAAATCTCGTTACTTGTCTTCTCAGAACCTTCTCTTCACTCTCTGACCCTTATTTATATTAGGATAAGGGATCCATGAGTTGTGGAACAGGTTTTTTTTTTTCTTTTTTACCATTTCCTTTAACGTCTTTGTGCAGTGAATCTGTTTCATTGTCATTTTGGTAGCCTGATGGCTTCTGTCTAAACTGAAGCTGGAATGTCCCCCATAAGGGTGGTTACAGCCAGCGATCAGTGCTTCCCAAGTGCCAGATTCAGCACTCTAAGCCACAAATATTCACCTGAGATGAGACGTGCTGGCATAGGTCTTCATGTAGGTGCCCTAGGTGTTTTTCAGGTGCAAGTCAGGTTGAAACAGTGATTCTTGTATAGGGAGCCATCATGGATGTTGTAAATAGTTCCCAAGGCATCTGAACTTTCTGCCATTTAAGCCAAAAAAGGAGTATTAACTGTGCCTTAAGGCGACATCCCACCTTTTAGATCTAATGAAATGCAAATTAATGCTTGGAGATTTGGAGGGATGATATATTTTTATAACCTTCCTTCTAAAAAGGTTATAAGTTCTTTAAACTGGAAAGGGGAAACCTTCAATATTCACTAGAACTCATCAATTCAAAGAGAAGCATGGTTGAATTTGCTATGTATCATTAGCACAGAATGCCCTATTGAGAATAAAAACTAGAGATGAGTCATAAAGTACAGCTATAAAGTCAGAGCTTTTATTAATGACAGTCTACAAATCACCTTGTCCTTTTCTTATTCACTTTTGTCTGTTTTATAATCCTGATGTACTCATAATTAACACGGATTGATTATTCTTTGACAGCTATAATTTATTTCATTTTTTCCCCATACTTTTTTCTCTTTAAAGCATTAGGCCATGTGAACGATATTGCTCAACTGAGGTGCTTTAAAAAAATGGTATTGGAGAATGAGCGACTTACTTTTGGATGTAAGAGTTTTTTACATCCTCACTTGGGGAAAAGTTAGCCATAGTAATCTTAACAACCCAAGACTGGGGCCCCTGCTAATCTCAGAGTTCCCTCTGGGTGTTGTCTTGTTGTTCACGTGGATAAATTCTGACATCACAAGTATGAACTGCTAGTTTCTCGGGTTATAAAAATAAGCAGTGTCAAGAACCCACCACAAAACCCAAGAAAGGCATCTTTTTAGCTTGTTTGCCTGCCACCTGCAGCCGTGTCCTTACTTCCATTTGCCACAGCATCTCTCCCTGCAGGTGACCCTGCTGACCTCAAGCTGACTCTGTGCCTGCTCTTGGTTCTCCCCGCCCCCCATGGCCTGGTTGCGGCCCTGTCACTGGGCACTGTTCCTGCAAGCTGCGGGCCTGGGAGTTGAGAACTCTACCTCGCTCTCCATATCCCTGCAGTCATCGAGTTCTGGTGATTCTTCTTGGGAAATACCCTTCATTTCTTTTCTTTCCTGCCTACTCTTTATCTCTAGCTTGATCTGGTATTCTACTGGCTTACGTAGTAGTGTTCATAATTGTCTCCCCTCCATCCTTATATAGACTTCCATTGTTCTGCATTCAGCTGTCAGATACAGGCTTTCTTAATGCCATCTTTATTTATGTTACCCTTCTGTTCAAACAGTGGCCCTTCAGTAACCAGTAACTAACCTCCCTTCTACCTGGCTCACTGAATGCCCTATTAGGCCACCACCAGCATGGCCACCCACCTCTGAACTGAACAACTTTTTCTTCTTGAAAATGGATCTCTCACTTGTTCTTTTACCAGTCTTCCTCCCTTCCTGCTGTTCATGCATTCATATTCCTTTCCTCTCCTCATTCCTAGCTCTGGCCTCCATTCCTTAAGTCGCCTGTCTGCCCACCACCTCATCCCTGGAAAGCTGTCCTTTCCCTGATGGCCCCCATCACCTAACCCCATCTCCATACGCCTGCACTCAAGGGCTCTCGCTCATTGTGGTTCCTCAACCAACCAATCACTTACCTTTGTTTACATCTTGCAACTTGTATTTTTTTATGATTGTGTCTCAAGAGCAGAATTGACCTCATCTTTACACTTGTCTCTCCAGCACCTTGCAGGGAACCTGGTGCATACCAAGGGCTTAACATATTTTTGTCAAATAAACAACCTTGTCAGACATGAGTCATGATTTGGTTTTTGTTGTTGTTGTTTTTTTAATAGCTCCTGTAGTGTGATATTGGACACAAAATAGAAAGGATTATTTATATTCCACACATTATCTAGGTCATCATAAACTCCTGGCCCAAGGTGAAGAATATTTTATTTTCTCTGGATATAATAGCAATAATCATTTAGTAAAGGAGTATACTAAAAACTGAATAATTAAATAATTTAAAAATGCTTTTAATTATTTAATTAATTAAGTGAATAATTAAAACCAGTTATAAAATTATTTTGCTGCATAACACAATATGTATCTCTAGAACTGTTCAATTAAATAAATAGCATGTTTTCCATTAATTTTCAAAAAGTTTTATCTCTTCTTCTTTTCAGAATGGGTAGCTTGCGTCAGGTCCAACTTTTTGGTCTTATGCTACCTCCATGACGTGAAGAACATTCTGCAGCTTCACGACCTGGCTACTGGTGCTCTCCTCAAGACCTTCCCGCTCGAGGTCGGCAGCATTGTGGGATACAGCGGGCAGAAGAAGGACACCGAAATCTTCTATCAGTTTACTTCCTTTTTATCTCCAGGTAAGTGTCTTTGCACCATTGCTGCTCACTTTAAAAATCAGACTGATGTTTGGGTTTCTTTGGGGGAAATAGAAATAATGCTGTGTTATTGAAAATTGTGTATGCTGTACTATGGCCAAAATTACTTAGTGGGAATAAAACCGTAAAACATATGCTCAGAACAAAGGGAAATGTAAATGCCTAAAACTGCACTCTTATCAGTCTCATATGCTGAATCTCTGTTCTTCTGGGAAAAGGAACAGCTATTGTTCAGGTTGATTAAAAATTAGTACCAGCAGATAAAACATTCCATTCAGCCTTTGATCTGTATATACAAGAACACACAATGCAGATAACAACAAAAAAAATAAAACCTGTAGCCACATCTGGCGTTAAAAAAATATTTTCTCAATAAACTGAGAATCAGTTTCTTCTGTTAAACTGAATTAAAATGTAATTTTGAAAGTCTAGTCTTCCATCATGAAAAAACAATGTGTGTGACTTGGTTCTAGTAGAAAAGGGAAAATGCTTGTTAGTTGTGATTTTACATTTCATGGTATGGGTTAATTTTCTCCAAAGTAAACATAGCTCTCTTTTTAACTTTTTAAAAAAATTGGTCACATTCATTTTGCCTTATTTTGGTTTTTCCTCTGCTTCTCCATTTGGCTGCAGTGTCTCTGTGGGGCTGTAGCCATACCCATACTGCAATTTGTCCCAGGAGGCTGGCGCAGTTGGCAGTTGGCAGTTGGCCAGGCAGACCTTGTCCTAAAAACAATCTGGCTGAAAAAAATTTCTGCACTTTTCTTGTTCATTTATTGAGCTCCTCCAGAGTGCTTTTTTTCCCCACCTGGTTTTGTCACTATCCTTAGATCATTAGAAAATAGAGCTAGTCTTAGGGGAGAGCTCAGCAGGTGTTGACATGGCTCTGTCCTGCTCTTGGGATCTGGCCAGTCGACAGTGATGTCTCCTCCTCTTTTATTTTGAGCCTCTGAGTCACAGAGCAGACAGTCCTTAAGGAATCCTGTTGTGGTGACAGGTTGCTGCCAGGGTTATTAAAACCAGAAGAATGATGTTCTGTGAGTCTGATGGTGTACCTGGAAAACCTAGCCAGCTTTACCTTCCCAAGCACCTTGCAGAGGATCAAGGGGGGCTAGGAAAAGCACCCACAAGAATGTGGAGGCCAGGGCCAGGAGTAGGAAGTGACCGTGCAAGAACTCCACTTCAAGGTGCCCTGTGTGTCCCCTCACCCCACTTTCCCCTGGAGTGTGGAGTACAGCAGCAGCCGGTGGACAGACCAGGACAAATCCATTTCTTCCAGACAGCCGTCCTTAATCCACTGCTGCAGTGTCCACAGTTTATTTCCTCCAATTTATATGCTGTTCCAGAAATTTTACTTTGGAAAATCTCCTATCTTAAACAGTTTACATGGATAAAGGACAATGAGGAAGACAGAGTGGGGGTGACTCTCCTGCTCTTGCTAAAAGCAGAGTCCCCAAAGGCCCATCAACTTCCTTCAACGACCACATGTGACCATTTATTTCAGGAACAAACTCATCATTGCCTAGGGAAGAAAGGGTTCATTGTCCTAGTGTAAAATGTTGGGTTCTATTCCAAGCAATGAAATATTATCTGTGACTATGGCTGTGATATTTGAAAGGACAAATGTGTTCCTAGTTCTGTACCGCCAGGCAGCTCTCAACCAAGCTTTAATTTGGCTTTGTCGGTCTCCTTTGTCTCCTCATACTCATTTTGCCTCCATCTTTCTCTTTTTTCTCCTGAATGCAAGTTGATCTCTAAAACCAGAGAACAGGGCTCCCAGACCCAGGCTGTCTGAGGCCAAATGCAAAAATAGCCATCAGATAATTAAACTAGATCTCATGAAAGCAAGAATTGTTAATGTGTGTGTACACACACGTCCATACACACATACCTCAGCTCACAAGCTGTCTTGCACTGGTCTCTGAAGGTTAGCTGTTCACTACTGCAGTAAGCAACAGAGGTACTCAATTTTGAGTAAAGCCTCAGGGTCACAGATGACTACAGCTCCTGCTTCCTGCTGTGGATGTGGTCCATCTGGCAGGTGCACACCAGCTGACTTTGTTTCCCATGGGGGCACATAGTGAAGAAACATCTTTAGCCCAAGCCATTTATGACTTTTGCACCTTGAGTCATACTTGGGAGAAAACAGGCAGCCAGGGCAGCTTGGAGCACAATGCACTTATTCCCTGTGGTTCAAACCACTTAGTGGTTGAGCTGATTAATTCTGTACTTGTGGAACCTTGGAGGGTTGCCTAAGGTTAGCTCCAGATAGACTTGCATGTTATAATAATTCGGTGTAGCAGTCCCATATGCATGGCCCTGGGAGGCAGGGATGAGAAATTAAAGAAGCCTTTCACATTCTTTGGGAAAGATGAAAATTTTTTATGAGATTTGTTTTTGTTTTTTCCTACTAAAAACATTGAAACTCAACCTATAATCAGATAAAACAGTATCTCCATGGGTTACAAAGTTTACCTTTTTACATATCCAATTTTAGATCCCTCTGATTCTTCATTTGCAGTTTCTCCTATAATCATTCTCTTAACTCATGATTCTACCTCCCTTCATTTGTTAAACTGGGAACGTGCCACCTGCTCTCCCTGCCTCCTTCCTGTTAACTAGAATGCCCTTCTTAAAGCACTGTTTTCATCAGGGGGCATCTTCTCAAATCCAGACACCTCTTCTGGCTTTAAGGTTCTTCCATAGTCCAATTCTCTTTTACCCTTAAACTTTGAAATTTATTTCCTAGAGATCATGAAACCAGTCCTTTCTGGTTTGTGATTCTAGGATATTTTCTTCAAACTCCACTTTCATTGTTCTTACGCCTGTATGAGCCAAATCAGGTAGGACACAAAGCAATGCTAGATTATAGGGATTCACACTATGGTGTGAATGTGCAAAGGCTAACCTGGGCAAAGCCACGAGGACCTATAAACAGAAAGTATGGATAAGATACATAAAGCACTGATACCTTCAGCTTTAACACAGCCTCTTAAAGGTATCACTTCTGGTGCACAGGACAGAAGAATAGAGGTCAGGCATTTAACACTCTTTCTCTGAACAGTAACCAGCCCCTGTTGTGTATTTATTTCATTCTGCTGTTAGATTTGATGTCTCAACCTTTCTAGATAAACAGGCATCTTGAGTATAGTTCTTACTTAATATCTTTCACTAGAAAGTTTGCTTTCTAGTAATTCAGTTACTTATCTGAGGCACTAAGCTAGTAATTGCCAGAGCTGAGAATTCTGGCTCCTGGGGCCTTCAGCATTCACAGTGCTGCAGGTCGCAGGGTTGCAAGGGTGGTGTCAGAAGTTCCAGTGGCACATTCTTGGGCTCCATGCTCTTTTTTGTTTGATTATTTGGAGTTTTTTTCAAAGGTTCAGATGCATTTTGTGCTTGTGGGGGGCACCAGGTACTGATCAAGAAGCAATTGAAAATTTAAATATATCATAAATAGCCTTTTACTGTCAAGATTACATCCATATAGGCAAGAGCAGTATTCAGTGTATCTGGTAAATTAGAATGCACACTCACAGAGTGTAGTTTGGAAGTACAGGTGGTCTCTGGGTCATGGACAGGATATGTTACTGAGAACATCTTTAGGTCAGATTTGTGTATAACTGGGAGCACATATATGGTGGTAATAATAATAATAACAATACTATAATGGCTCATATGTGGTAATAATAACGCAGTATAATGCTATAATAATGCTATAATATAATGCTATATATAATGCTATAATAATAATACCCCTGTACCCCTGTACAGAAACTATTGTGCTCTTTTAATTCAAACAAACAGAACATAAAAACAAACTCATACAAGAAGTTTAGATAGGAGATAGGAGAAATTTCAAAAAAGAATATTAAAGTTTAACACTCACCTAACATTGCATCAGTGTCTGGCTTACTGAGAGGGGACTTTTGAGGCAAGAAGGCAGGCTCATGTTAATCAGGCGATGATGATGGTGGAGTTGGTGCTGAAGAGGATGGAGCGGGTGCTGGAGAATCAGGATTTGATTCTGTTGCTGAAGGAGAGGAGCTGACCACTGAAGTTGGTTTCTTGAACAAAGTTTGCACAGCCTTTTTCTTTTTTCCATCATAAATGGCCTTGTAGCAGCTGATCCCACTAACCTTTGTAAACCGCTCAATGTTAGGATCTTTCTCCTCAAGCTTAGTAGATCCTGCAGTGAGGAAAAGGCTTCAGCTAATTCTTTTGTCATAAACTTTCTTGGCTCTGGATCTTCTGATTCTTCATGTTGTTTTGTTTCTATCAGCTGTTTCTCTGTCTACCCATGAGACTAGCAGCTACCCATGAGACTAGTTCGTTGGATACTGCACCAACGAACCACTTACCCCATGCAGATCTGTTTACATGCACAGAAGAAACTAGTTCTCAAATTACTAATTTAATTATTTAATTATAAACTATCCTTATGGGGAGCCTTGGGAGCCCAAAAGTATGGAATGCCTTAAGTTGGCTCATCCATAACCCGGGGACTACCTGTAGATTATATATAAAGATATATTCTAGCAAATATCCAAGTATAACTGGAACTAAGAAAGTCAACACTTAAGTCATAGTACACATCTTCTTTCTGTCAGTGTTAATCATACACTCTATTATAGCAACCTTAAAATAGTAATAGTTTTTTGTAAGTACGAGAACTGAAATAACATTCATAAAGATTAGCAGTCATGCTATTAACGGATCTCAGTGTATTTACTCTTTGCCAGTGGGGGTCAGAGTATTGTTTCTCAGCTGTTAGTGAAGTATATACACAGAGGAGTTGAGAAGAAGGGGTTGCCATTTTAATACATGATTCTTCCATTTAAATGTGCCCTGTGGGAGCACCATTGGGTTTTGGTTTTCCAGCAAGTACTGGTGGGATCACTAAATCGATTTTTCATGTACTTAACAGCAATATGTTTAAAGTATTAGATGGGGAAGTGCTATTTCCACACCAGCCACTCTGTGAATGACTAATTCTGTTTCATAAACCACAGCAGTGTCATTGTTTGCAAACATAAAAGACTCATCTTGCTTATTGTTTCTTTGATTTAGTTCATAAATGTTAAAAAGTAGTAGCATTAAATTCAAGAAATGGAATTTTAATTAGTCTTAAATAAGCTGGAATTCTTGGTGTATATTAATCATTTTCTGTTGTGCGTAATTACTGGGATAGTCAGAATTGTAAAAGCAGTTTTGAAATGACTACCAATCACTTTGGTCCCTGATTGCTGTCCCCATGTGTGTCCACAGATGGGTAGATGTCAGGTGTCAGGAGCCCCAGAGGTACCTGTCAAAAGACCCCTGACTGGCTGTTGACCTTGGGCAAGTCATTTGAGTTTTCTGTCAATTGCCTCCCAGGTAAAATGGCCCTAAATGAAGTCTGCTGTTTTCTTTGACCTGTCCTCCTAAGCCACCTGGCTTGGGAAAGACCTGTTAAGTTTCTGTAATTAGGTTTTTCACCTTTTCTCATACTCAGAATGCATTTGAGTCTTCTAAAATGTATACACAGATGAGTATTGTAAGAAGGAAAGCCGCATGAGCTGGTGATGGTGAAGAGAGCGTTCACGTAGCACTCCCCATGTCAGCGGAGCATGTTCTAAGCACATAGCATGTGGTGACCCTCCACTGTGACGGTGATTAACCAGGTCCCTGACTCTGTTCCTCTCTTGCCATTCCTGGCATCTGGTCATGTTCTGTGATCCTTGCCTTCCTTGCATCTAGTGAGTCTTGCAGACTAAACTAATTCTTCCTGTCTTTTTTAGGTATCATTTATCACTGTGATCTTACCAAAGAGGAACTGGAGCCGAGAGTTTTTCGAGAGGTGACCGTGAAAGGAATCGATGCTTCTGATTACCAGACAATCCAGGTATGGAGAATTTGATCTCCTTAATATGAGAGTTAGGAAATCTCACTTTCACGCTGGACCATTCACACTCCAGCTTGTCAGGAGCCATGGAGGTAATCTATGGTAATACAGACGGAAAGGAAACTATTTTTGGAGTCCCTGCCGTGACGGAGCATTTAGGACTCAGCAGTGAGCCTGACACAGTCCCTGCCCTCCCACAGCTTGCAGGTTCTGCTCCCTTGTTTGTTATTCTGGACAGGAAACAAAGAACCTGAGTTCTTTGTCTTAGGGTTCTTATTGCAGTAGCTGTCAAAGTAACTCCACTGGTCTGTGTCAGTCTGTGTACTTGAAAATGGGTTATGTTCCAGCTCAGGTCTTTGGGTTTCATAAATAACAACAGAGATTTGCTCTATGTAAAGTATTGACTCAAGTGCTATGAGTCAGTCTTTTTAGTCTGAAGATCATATGTCCTTCTGCCTGGCACAGAGCAGGCACTCAGTATAACATTTTAATGAATGAATTAACTGATTCATTGTCATGTCAGCACAAGCTCAGTTTTGGGTCGTCATCTTTTCAGGTTAAGAATCTCCTTTTTTGTTTTTTCAGCTCCCCAGGGGTACTGAATCTTCCAGAAACTGAATCCCTGGTTGATTGATGATGACAAAGAATGTTTCTGTTCCTTTGCAGTGAGAGGTCACCAATAGGGCACCGCGCGTTTATCAAGGCTCTCCAGCCGAGGGGGCTGGATTAGGCATCAGAACATTGTGAAGGAAGATTAGAACAAAGAGCACTGGATGTTCCTAAGAGTGTTTCTGTGAAAGTAGGGCATTGTTATAGCTTGGTGAATTACCCTCCAACTGTCTAGAAATAGTCTAGATAATAGGCTAGATCTGGATCATAAATAAAGCTCTGTTTACACAGAAAGGTGGTAGGCTGGATTTGGTGCAGGGCTGCGGTTTACCAACCTCTGCTCTATATTGTTCTACATCAAGAGTTGGCAAACTGGCCTCCTGTTTGATTGGCCCGCTTGTGTACATACTGCCTGTGGCTGCTTTGGCACTTTAACAGAATGGTTGCAACAGGGACTGTGTGCCCCACAAGGCCTGAAATATTTAGTATTTGGCCCTTTAAGAAAAAGTTTGCTGAATCCTCATCTATGTAAATAGCATTTAAAATCACAGGGCATGGGGCCTTTGTCAAGAAGCCCTGCCAGATAGGCCTGACATTTGCCATATACTTATTGGTTGACACTGGGCAAGTCACTTAATCTTTCTGCCATAATTTTTATAGCTGTAAAATAGAGATATTATCTATTTTTCAGGATTTTTGTAGGATTTATCATAAGATAATATATATATTAAGGGTCTATCACACAGAATATAATTTATTTTTTCAATCAATATTTAAAATATTAGAAATATAACAGACTTAGTTTTCCTTATCTATTTGGCTTACTTGTTGTTAGTTTCATTTTTAAGGTGAGCCATTGCCTGGAGAGGGATCCTGGAAGGCCAGCAGCCGCTGTCTGGTGTTTACATGGTCCATGAATTCACCCTAGTCCTATTTTAGACTTTAAATCTGTTCACTTTTAGGCTGGCATTCTTTGATGTTTTCCCTTTTCTCTGTGCGTAGGAAATTTGTCCCTATCAGCTGTTATATTTGGCCTTCTCAAGGCCTAATTCTGGTCCTTGCGTGGGCATCCCCGGCAAGGATAGGTGTGCCTCTCCTGTCAGTGATGCCCGGCACACCCAGGCAGCCCAGCAAGTGCTCTTCTGCTCTCAAGAGCACAGTCTCGGCTGCCCTGAGATTGGGCAGAGTCGCCCAACAGAGACTTCAGTCTTCTCCTCCTTATCTCTGCTGCATAGCCCTCTTGGCTCTATATAAAAAAAGACATTTTTCTCCTCTCTTTTCCACCTTCCCACAAACAGTTAGTACCCAGTTATAAAATTGCCTTAGAATTGGGGGGGAGGAGGAGTCCCCGTAATAATGACAGCTGCCAGGGAGGTGGCTGCTTGCAGGAAAGTACCTCTTACTACTTAGTGAGGATGATTGGAGTTGTTTCTCCTATCAGATGGCTTTTCCCCAATTCTGATAGTAGTCATATTCTTTATAGATGGTAAACTAGTTACCACCTAAAATATATTTTCATTTATAAATGTAAAGATGAAACTTCACAGCTGAGCAAGTGCTTGTGTGGAGTAGAAAGCTTCCAGCCATGTACGTAGCAGCCTGAAATTTCCAGATCAAACCGAGGAGAAAATGTGCCTGGGTGCCATCAGTTGCCTGTGTCACTGGAAAACTCACAAAATTTCTGTGTGTCTGGCTCTCCAATTCCCAAAGGAAACTTTCCTGGCTTTAAACTGTTCGAATACTTACAGCTTTTTATTTGTACTCCTGCTGCAGTAGGAGGAAGAAAAAGATTCATGGTAAATATTTAAAGAGTTAGTAACCAGACAGACACGCTGGCTCACAGATCTTAATACACTACTCTTCATTTCCATGTTTAGAAGATAGAACTGTGCCTATTAGCAGAGTCTAGCCTCTGTGTGTAGCGTCAATAGAAGATCTTGTATCTACTGGTTATACACATCATATAGTGTACTATTATTAAAATAGAATTCTTTCACTGTGGCTATAAATGTGCCTTTGGAACACACTATGATGTCATGACACCATTGACCTGTGTCACTTAAAATCCATTTTGCAATGGTTTAGATTGAAGTGTACGCAGCAGAGCTTTGACGTGAGAGCACGACAGATGCTCTCACATTTTGATTAGGCTCTTGGCAGTGTTGCCAACAATGACAGCCATTACAATGCTGCCATTGTAAAATGCAGGCTCTAGACAGGGAGGGATGTTTGCATGAATTGAGAGCATCCTAACGGTGTTTAATACACAGCATTTTGGAAAAAAAGATATTCTATTTTTCTTTTCAGTTACTTTAGGATAATGTTACTTTTGAATTCTCTTGATCCTGGGGTTTATATTTATAGCATATGTGATTTAAAAAGAATATCTCCCAGGCTACTTGTCATTCCTTCTGCCATTCTGTGAGGCATATTAGCATTTTGATGCAAATACTGCAGCACAGATTACCCTGCATGGTTGGTCCACACTAATTAATGGTGGCCATGGGCGTGTACACCTTTTAATGGTACCATCTACCTGGCGGTGTAGGTGGCAAAATAGACCAAAGCAAGGAGAAAGAGAAGGGTCAAAGAAACATATGGCTAAATGAGCCACAGAGGGCTGTTCTTTTTGTGATCCACATTCCTCAAGACCCTGAGTATCTTGAGTGGGAAAGTGAAGGATCTGGTAACAGATTTTGCTGACAGACACAGAGCAGAGCTGCTATCTATATAGCCTTTATTCATTCCTGATTATAGCTATGAATAGAAAATTGATCTATACCAAAAATATAATTTTGAAAATCAGATCCTGGAAAAACTGTCAATTTCTCTTCCAGTCTGGGGCAATATACAAATTTAGTTTTAGATAAGTTTATCAAATCTGCAGTTGATTAATCTTTTCTTTTTCCTGCTTTTTATTGTGAATGACACAGTCACATAATACTGATTAGAACCTCCATGTCTTTGTCTTTTAAAAAGAAGTTGAGGCCGGGCGCGGTGGCTCACGCCTGTAATCCTAGCACTCTGGGAGGCCGAGGTGGGCAGATCGCTCAAGGTCAGGAGTTCGAAACTAGCCTGAGCAAGAGCGAGACCCCATCTCTACTAAAAATAGAAAGAAATTAATCGGCCAACTAAAAATATATAGAAAAAATTAGCCGGGCATGGTGGCGCATGCCTGTAGTCCCAGCTACTCGGGAGGCTGAGGCAGAAGGATCACTCGAGCCCAGGAGTTTGAGGTTGCTGTGAGCCAGGCTGACGCCACGGCACTCTAGCCCAGGGAACAGAGTAAGACTCTGTCTCAAAAAAAAGAAGTTGAAACGCTGAGCATTAGAAATTAACATTTGTAAAACTGATTTGCTGATGAGTGAATTTACTTGAAAAATGTGTCTACATTTATAATCAGTAATATTTCATTTTAAACAAAGTGAAGTAATAGGGAAATGGTAGTTAAATTTAATCTATCAGTAAATATTTATAACTATGATATGCAGGGACATGCACTATTTGAGTACAAAGAAATTCCAGACATTGGCACTGCCCCTGGGTAATTTACAGTCAGACTGGGAAGTTGAAACATAGATCAGAAAGGTCAAACAACCCAAGGCTGTTATCACGGCGGTCAAAGGAAAGGTGCAGGCTTCAGTTGCTGCTGTGGGTGGAGTTCTGAGGCCGGTCCTGGTGGAGTAAATTTAGGCGGGAGTCTTCACAGGAGTGGAAGTTGGGCAGAGCTCCAAGGGGTGGGTGTTTCTGTGATTCCCAGTTCCTCCCTGAGATTACTGAAAGATTTTACCACTGCCCTTTGTTCAAAAATTGCCTCTGCCTCGCTGTTAAGTGTAATTCCATAATTTCACAGTAGAGTCCCGTCCTGTGGGATGGGGTTGCCCGGGCACTTGCCTTCTGTGGGTAGAATAGTGCACAGTGGTTGAACGTGACCTCACAAAGCAATGTTGTGTAGTGAAAATACACTTTCTACCTTCCAAATATCTGATTTTTGTTCAGCCACCTGAGAGATTGGCTTTTCTTCTTTCAAAATGAAAGACAACATTTATAGAGCTGAAAAAGAACAGTTCACTGAGTATACTGTGAATAAACTCCAGTAACAACAGTTTCCACATTTTATAAAAGACAAATTTGGAGAATCCAAGGACTCATGTTTTAAGGGAGAAAGTGATTTTATAAGGGAAGGAAGGATTTTATAAGTATTTAACATAGATTTTTATCTTTATTCCTCTTAGTAGGAATTTTCCTTTTCTGAGAATTACCTACTATAGTGCATATGAAACATCAAGAACATCCCTAAGATGGTTCACTTTGTATCTGAACAGAAATGTTAAAATTCGATGTTTGTTTGGGTTTACCAGCGTGCCTTGGGGTAGAGGGTGTGGGATTGTTTTTTTCTTTAATTTAGATTTTTCTAACCTTGGTGAGAACTAATTTGTGATTGCTAGCATACTGGCTTTGCTATTCAAAGAATGTGTTCTGGAAACATTAATTAGTGTCTTAATACTTATTAACTTCTGCACTGAGCTCCTGGCACGTGCAGTTTTTGAGGGTTGACTCATCCACTTCCTTGGTGAGCTGACTATTGAACTAGTGATAATGTTTTCCATAGCACTATGTTCTTGCAATTTGGTAAAGGTCAGAAATCTTCAGAACATACTTGTAAAGAGGGAATGGAGGAATGTTTTCCAAAAAGAAATTTTTTGAGGAATCATTGTGCTTACGTATGATTAGGAAACTGCTTGAAATGGAATCAGTCATTCTTGACAATCTATTGGGTGTTTGTGTTGTTTTTTATATTATTCTTCACAGTGACATATTCTTGTGTAAACAGATTCCTGCCCTACTTTAGAATTTTCTGTGTCATGCAGGAATTCTAGATTGAGTGCCTCTTTCCACTTGTCTAGATATCAGCTGTGTTAAAATAATTTGGCTCTAGAAGATAAGAGTCTTTTCTTGCTATCTTATAATACAGAAATAAATCATGTGGCCCAGGTCCGCAGTTGTTGCAGTCTCCATACCACTGCACATAAATTCTCTCCTGTGTCTAAAAACGACATGACTTTGAAGCAGCCTGAGACCATATAACCCATAATATGTAAAAATCACAAGGCAGTTTTGAGCCTTGAGCAGCCACTGGTCAGGTAGCTGTGTAAAATCCCCATAATGAAGGCCTGGGAAGATTTCTTGAGCCTTCTGTGGGGGCCTCCCTGTGACAAGGTAGATGAACGTCCGAGGTTGACTTGTGCTGATGTTCCTTTGAGTTTCTCTAAAGTTTGCTCTGAGGAAACAGTCCTGTTTAGATTATGAACGTGGTCTGCATTGAAATGGCAACCAGGAAAGTATCTGAACCCAAGCCTGGTGATTTACAGCATGGGGAAATGCCAGGGAAGGAAGCTCTCTTCGTTGGCTCTCGAGGGGGATGTGGAACAGGGCCTGGCATCACGGGGATTTTGCCTTGCAAGCTTGCTTTTCTGACATGTTAATGGGGCAAACGGGTGTTGATTAAATATGAATGGCTTAGACTCAGTTCTAGGCGTCCATCTAGGTTGATTCCTTAATAATGTTGTTGTGTTAGACACATCACAGACACTATCACAGATCAGACTATTCATAAACTTAGTAACCCAAGTGACAGCCATACTCATTGTAGAATTATTCACTCTTAGTATATATATAAATTTTTAATATTTTAGGAATTTACAGATATTACTGGGTTTCATATTACATACAATAAAACCACTTAAGTAGGTTTAAATTCCTTTTAAATTATTCTGAGAGTCATGACTTTGAGACCCATAAAAGTTGTTGCTGAGCTTTGCTCATATGGAGGTGGATAGATTTCAGGTTATCCACAGCTAACGGTTTGCTCCAGCTGCTTACTAGAAAACGATCTTGAGAAAAAGAATGATATCATTTCATTGTCCTTTAATAACAAAGTAGCCAATCTCTTCCTTCTTATTAAAACTGAATCAGTGGCATAATATGTTTGTTAATACTTGTCTTTTGCCATTTTAATAAATATTTCTGTTTTCAAAAATGAATCTGAATCTCAAGATGTGTTGTTCAGTGTAGATTCAGCTGTGAGCCACGGGAAAAATAAAATCAAAAGAACCATGGCTTAAAGATGGTAGAAATTTACTGCCCTCTCACATAAAAGCACAGGGAGAGTCAGTCCAGGGCCGACTTGGTCCATGGAGTAAGGAATCTCAGCTCCTCCTTTTGCTGCTTCATCACACGTGGCTCTTGTTCCTAGAATCACATCATGGGCCTAGGTGGCTGCTGGGGTTCCAGCCATGTGATGTCTACTTTCCAGCCAGCAGGAAGGTGACAGTAGGGAAGGAATAGGAATCAGTGCTGCCAACTATTAATAGCTTATGTTTGCCAGAAGGTGGCATGCATTATATCTGCTTACATCTTATTGGTAAAAATGTACTCATACTTTGTTATAAGAAGACTTGAGATATAGTTTTATCCCCCCTGCCCCAAAATATGCCCAGCTAAAAATTAGAGCCTTATTATCAAGGAAACAGGGGAAATGGATATTAGGGGATAAGCTGACAATCTGTCAAAACAGGCCTTCACCAAAAGCTTTTTGGTGTAGACCATAAGACCAAGAAACCCAAATGCCACCTGCTGGCCAGGTGCCTGAATCTCAGGATCAGGGTTGGAAAAATGAAGACTCCTAAAAAATTGAATTTTCAGATATAATTATTGACAGCAGAAATTATACACTACAAAGACAGAGCGCCTATTAAGGAGGCATTTCTTCCATGGACTCTTGATGCCAGACCCTTCACCGACAAAAAGATTGACTCATTGAATAATCAGATAATTGTTAGTATTTTTTAGCAATATATTTTTAATTAAGTTATGCACATTGGGTTTTTTAGACATAATACTGTTGCACACTTAATAGACTACAGTAACTTTTATATGCACTGGGAAATAAAAAAATTGCATGGCTTGCTTAATTTTACAGTAGTAGTCTGGAATCAAACCCACAATATCTCTGCGGTATGCCTGTATATACACTCGTACGTTTATGTTTTTATCTGAGGAGCTTTATTTAAGTCTTAAATGTTGGCCACTGTGTAAAAGCTTGAAACCAAAATTTGAAATATATTCAGAAATGAAATGAAACTTAAGTGTTTGTTTTTGCTTTTGTCATCTTGTCTCTGGTGGGCTTATTGAGATCTTATTCAGGGCTTGGCATTAATGTCCACACTGGCACCAGTTTCTAAACTCAAATTCGGAATAACATTCACAGACGGATTTTGGAAACTGTAGTCTGAGACCTCTACTTCTTATTCAGTAAATCTGGATCACAACTTCTATACCCAAAGCAAGCAGCCTTGTCTCCTGTGTTTCCTGCAGGGGTACGTCAATTCCAGTGTCTGTCCATGTATGTCCGCCTTCTAAGTAGGTGAAAGTGGCCAAAGAATTAACAGGATTAGGAAGACATCTAGAAACTGGAATCTGATAATTGGCTAGATTTACTCCACCTCAGGAAGGCTCGGCAGGAGAGAGTTGGGGGCAATTTTTTCCTGCTTTTCTGTGATAAACCCCAGGGGCAACATTGTAGGTTGCCAGCTATGCAACCGTTTTTGGCTTCCTGTCTACTCTGTCTTTTTAGAGCAAAAGAGAGAAGAATCAATAGGAGCCTCGGTATTGGCTCTCCACCTACTGCATAGTTTTCTTTCCTCCCCTCCCTTCCCCTCCCTTCCCCTCTCCTCCCCTCCCCTCCCCTCTGCTTGGAGTAACATTGATGGTGGATGATGGGGCGAGTAAAAATAGACCCAGCGCTGGAAATATTCTGTTGCTTCCCTAGAGGAAAAAACATTACTGGCATGACTGTCATTGGTCTGTGAAGAAGGGAGGAAAAATTTTCTCCACAAGTATAACCTTTTGATTTGGATTAAGTGTACCCTGACCTGAGTTTAGAGAAGTAGACTTGATTATTCTATATTCACACTCTAGGCTGATTGTAAGATGCAGATCAGAAGTGTTGTCCTAGTTATAAGAAAGATGGTAAAATATTGTCACGTGGAAGGCATTGTGAGGGTACCACACGGGGACACACGTGGGTTCCTCGTCACTGTGTCCAGTGTGTACTCCTCTACACAACTCTCAATACTCTGCTTTATCCCTGCCCAGGTGCACCCCAGTGCCGCGGAGTCCCACCCCAAATACTCCAGGCTCACTCCCACCCGCGCCCAGGGACCACGGTACTCAGACTCCCCTCTGCCATCTCTCCTTCCATACTCCATCCTGGTTCTGCTCATTTTTCTTTACTCTGTGAGGTTCTACACATTTTTCAGTATTCAACCAAATCGCAACTCCTCTGTAGAAACTTCTCTTCTTGTCCCTGCCCTTGGGAGCTCAGTCTAAAGCAGAAGGCAGGGAAAGGGGACATTCAGCTTGAAAACACAACATGGGTGTGTGCCAGGCCCTGTGCCACGTTCCCGGCGTTGGTTCATCTCTCCAGAGGTAGATGGAGGTAAACTGCCCTGGGAAGCTGCGTCAGCTTCTTTGATCAGGATGTCACAACTAAACAGTTGAGTACCCTGAGGTAGGTAGTTCTGGGTCCTCATGTAGAAATTAACATAAATCATTGTGGCATTATTAAGACGCTAGAGAGAGCCTCATTGTTTACCTTGGTTAATGTCTTAGAAGAAATGTAAATCAACCACTCAGGCTAAATTGATAAATGCAGTCCATTTTACTTCTGTATTGAAGATCATTTACTAGTCAGTTCTGCTGTAACAGGTGACACCTGTATCCTCCCGGTCACCAGCTGTGTACGTTGGTATACATGTGTCTATAGAATAGTCATAAGCATTAATATGCATACCAACATGTTTTTAAACAGAATATACCCTTCGATCCCCTTTCAGGTGGTGGGTGAGTCTGAAATTGGATTTCAAATAGAAAATCATTTAGGGTCTAGTAAAAAAAAATCATTATGTGTACTATGTTGCCTGCATCTGGAACCTCACATTTTCTTTGTTTGCATGGGATATATCTAGTTCAACTCCAGAGTTTAATATGCATATAGCTAATTTAAGTATTGGGAAGAGATTGGGGAAAAGTATTAAAAAATCTAAATTGTGGATAGCATCTTGTTTGAGAATCTGTAGATCTGATTGTGTTGGCCGTGCTGACTTTGCCACCATTGCTCAGAATCCTCTGAGACAGGAGGGACAAAGGAGCGTTCTGTGGAGCTGCCTCTGCTCCCCTGTCTGGACCTTACAACTCATTCCTATCTACGTGCGGCTGCCAGTGGATCTCCTCCTCACCTTCCATCAGAAATTCCCAGTCAGCACTGATGAGTGGGGGTGGGATGGGGAAAAACTACTTTCATTCATCCCACCGGTGTGTTTTTATTAAGAACTTACCATGTGCCAAGCATTGTGCTAAACACTGGGATTGTAGCAGTGACCTAAAGAAATGTGGTCTTTGCCCTTGTGAGGAATATAGGCAAAAGCAAGCAAACAGAAATAAATGTCAACATTGCAAGTTGGGAGGAAAGCTGTGAATGAAATAAACAAGGACTGCAGCCAAGAATGTCAGGGGGGGCTGCTGTGGATCCAGTGGTCATGGAAAGCTCCCCTGAGTTTTCATTTAAAGGCTCAGAGGGGACCAACTATGTGGAATTGGGACCAAGCAGCCCGGAATGTTAGAGCAAAGGCACTGAGCACAAAGTGCTTGGCCTCAGAGAGGACCTGAGAGAGGACTGGGCCAATGAGTTGAGGGGGAAATGGACAGAGGGCATAGGGGAAGGCAGAGCTTCATGGCCATGGTCAAGATTTCAGATTTATTCCGAGTGTGATGGGAGTCACTGCAGGGTTTTATACTGGAAAATGGTTCTGATTTGAGAAAATCATTTTCCATTTTGTGGAGAACAGATTAGAGGGGCTGATAAGGAAGCAGAGAGAGCAGTGAGACATTGTAGCAGTAGACCAGGTAAGAGAGAAGGCGGCTGCACTAGAGTGGGGTGTGTGGAATGGGAAGGGGTTTGGAGCATGCCTGGAAGGCAGAGTAGGCAGTGCACACACTGAGGGGTTGCATGCCGGAGGGGTGAGGGAAAGGGATCCATCGAGGATGACTCCAAGATGGTGCATCTGAGCTGCTGGTACAACTTATCAATGAGTTGGCAGCAGGTTGGGTGGGATGGGTTTGGCAGCAAACATATTTTGAACATGTTAAGTTTTCGGTACATGTTATATTGTCAAGTATGGAGTTAGATACTTGGTCTCATGCTCAAAGGAGAGCTCTGAGTTAAGAGTTGTAAGTATGGGAGTCTTCAGCGTAAATGTGTTGCTTAAATCCAGGGACAAGGACAAAGTCACATGAGGAGCACGTAAAGAGTGGAAAAGGCTCAGGAGTGAGCCCCGAGGAGCCCCACATCTAGGGCTCAGTTGGAGGAGGAAAAGCCAGCAAAGAAGCCTGAAAAGAGAGCAGCCAGAGAGGAGAGAGGAAAATCAACCAACCGCAGACCAGGTGGACCAGGAAGCTGAGGAAAGGGTATTAAAGGGAGGGAGCGGCAGACGGCTCTCAGTGCTGTTGGTTGGTCAAGTGAGGAAGGAAGAGGAGTTCTTGGATTTGACAAGGTGGGTTTGTTCGTGAGTGGGCTCGACCAGAGCACTTCTGGGGTAGAGGGAGGCAGGCGGGTGGCTGGCGAGGGTGTGTTGTGTATTGAGAGAGACAGGAGAGGAGCACCGGGTGCTCGTGATACTGGTGTCTTTATGGGTGACTGCAATGGAAGGACAGGGAGGATTAGCTCTGCTTTTATACATTTTGTATTGCATTTTTTTCCTAGTTACTACAATCTTGTCTTACTGCTGTAATGTGAAAAGCTTAAATTAAAAATATTTGGTTTTTTTAAGAAAAAAATTATCCCCGGTAGGTTAATTGAGCATCTCTGATTTTTAACAGCTGTGGTTCATACCTTCTTCCCACTCTCCCCACTCTCTTTCGCCTTCAGATTACTCTTCAAGTTTGTTGTTTTCTTCCTGTTGAATAACTTGCACAGCTGTGCTAAGAAAACCTATCTATCAAAAAGAAATCAAATTTTAATTTCATAAACTTATTTGATAAACATGGCTTTCCGTAGCTTTTGTGGGATTAAGTTCGGAATCAGGGAGAAGGTATGAGAAGGGAAGAAAACAGACCCCTTACTGATACAAACAATAGTTGGACAAGGTGTATGAGGTCAGTGTCGTGTTAAGATGACAGAAAACAGGTTATTTTGGTGCATTGAAGGGTTGGTACCTGTAGGCAGGGAACCACCACAAGAGCCACAGTCCTCGAGAAGGTGAGGGGATGTGAGCCCCCGTGGAAGGAGTGGCCGTCACAGGAGGAGGGACACTTCCTCCACTCTGCCAGGAGGAAGAAAGAGAACAAGCGTGCAAGAGTGCCTGGGGGCCTCGGAGTTGTGAATCCCGCTGCCGGCTCCTTGCTTTCCTTCTGTGAGACCTCTTAGGCCCCGAATTCTCTATCTAGTTGCCTGTTTTTCCTTCTAAACAATTTTTGAGTTTCAACTAAAAATCAAAAAGTGGTTTTAAAATTTTGAAATATCTGTGGGTTTTGTTACATTTCAAGTTAGGAATGGGAAGACACTTGAGCATTAGAATGTTCTGCTTTTTATGATTGGATTCCTACCTGGTTATTTTTTCCTGTATCAGTCAGGATAGGCAAGGTCATTGTGGTTAACACACAACTCCAAAATCTCGGGAACTGAAAGCCAGAAAAGATCATATCTTGTTCCCACGTCCTGTCTGTAGGATGTCAGCCTGGACTCTCCTCCATGTCCCCCCATTCCAGGGCCCGGCTGAGGAGCCTCTCCACTCAAGCATCACCTGTCCTGTGGCAGAGAGGGAAAGCACATAGCACCCCATGGTGGCCCTCAGTCCTTCTGTCTAGAAGTAGCACCTCCCACCCCCAGCCACCTGTCCTGGCCGACACCGTGTCATGAGGACAGACCAACTTAAGGGTGGGCAGGGAGTGTCATGGCCAGTCCTCTATGTGCTGGAAGGAGAGAGGACAGAGCACATGGGACTAGCCTTGCTGACACCACACTTCCCTCCTGAGAGCAGACAGCCTAGGCCTGGGTGGGATTTGGGGTCACCTCTGTACCCTCACCCATCTTTTTACCACAGCACCTAAAATTCTGTCAAGAGAAATTCATTTCATTATTTTAAGCTTTCTTTTCTTCTGAGCATTTTCTTTAAAAATACAAACAGCTCTAGAAATCTAGTGAATAATCATGTTTTTCCCTTCAAGGGCCTTATTACTTTCTCTGCCACACTCAAAGTAGTGGGAGAGTTTGTGTCCTGAGCACACGGGGTTTTTATGAAGTAACGTTTGTTTTGCTACTTTACTTAAGCAGGAACATACAGGACTGCCGATCAACGCGAGCTGAGCTGGTGGTTAACCCCGGGCTTATCTGCGCGGCCTCCTCTTACAGGTCAGCTTCCCAGTCACGCTCTCAGGCCCCCTTCCTCTCCTCTGGGGACCCAGCTGGATGCAGGAGCCTTGGTTGGGCCCACACTTCTTCACAGGCCTGGGGTCTGAGAGGAGGGCAGGAGCTGCGGGGACCAGGGAGGCAGCCCTGGGGCACAGTAGCCACTCGTGACCTCACTGTGGTCACAGCGTGCCAGGCACAGCCCTCATTCTTCTTGATTTTTGCATCTACCTGCTCCAGCCCCTCCTTGCCCACCTGCCTTTTTGTCCTCACCCTCTCCTAGTAGAGCTCTTCTTGGAGTGTGTGGCCCCTTCTTGGGCCGCTGTCCCCCACAGCCACTGGGTTGGCCCTGAGCTACAGGGCCAGGGGAGCAGGTTTGGTTTATATAGTCATGAGGAGACGAGCTCTCCCTGCCAGACTGGCTTTAATATGGGGCTCTTTCGTCAGTGGAAAAACCTAAGTGTGGTCCAGCCAGGCTTTTTCTTGGGGGTGACGTTGGTGAATTAGTCTCCTGTAAACACAGTATCCCCACAGTATTGAGGGTTTGTGGTGGTGTCAGTTTGGGTGAATGATTGATGTCATTCTCGATGCTTCAGCGGGCCGACTTTCTAGCTGGGGCCAGTGTTAGCAGGCAGGGCAGCCAGTTCTGAGATCGGGGCTAAAAAGGAAGTGACTCTTCCCGTTGTTTCATAGGATAATGCAGCTTCTTAGTAAATAGCATATCCCTTATGGTTACGCTGGTCTGCCGGTTTGACCAGCCTTGAGTAATGCCCTCAAGACCCCCACCGTGTGGCCCCTGCCCTGTCTCTGACTTCATCTTCTGCCACTTGCCCACTCTGCTGCAACCATACTGGCCTCCATGCTTTGCTTGTGCATATTCGAGGGCTACCATTCCCTCTCCTCTTCCCAGAATGCCCACCCCACTCCTGGCCCACTCCTTCACTTATTTGCAGAGATCAGAGACTCCCTCCTTCCCCATCCTGTGTAATACAGCAGCCCTTGCCCACGTCCAGCCCCATTGTTCTTCCATTGCACTTATCACCAGCATTTGTCTATGTGTTCATCTGTCTCCCCTTTAGAATGTGGTTTTGCCCGCTGCTTTGTCCTCAGAGCCCAGAACACAGAATAGATACACATCAATACTTGACAAAGGAATGAAAGAGGTTGTGATAGATGATGGACTCTGAAATAATCTTATTGTTGCCAGAAACCTATAAAAATGGAACATTTGCTTTATGTAATATTTCTGTGTTGGACCATCTGCCTCTCCCCTCATAGGGTACTTGGTCCTGTCCACTCAAAGTGGACAAATATTGTCATAAAATGAATGTTCACTAGCATTTTTACTTCTGTGGATTTTTTTGTGCGATCTAGTCTTTAAGAGTTATTTTGGATCATTGTTTATGACCAAAGAAGGAAATAATACTGTCTCTCCCTTTTAAAGCATCAAAGTGAATTTTTCTTTATATTTTCCTAGCACATATTTATTGCATTGTAGTCCTCCAACTC
Source organism: Cheirogaleus medius (assembly GCA_008086735.1). Classification (NCBI taxonomy): domain Eukaryota; kingdom Metazoa; phylum Chordata; class Mammalia; order Primates; family Cheirogaleidae; genus Cheirogaleus; species Cheirogaleus medius. The sequence goes on along the minus strand of VBSM01000361.1, from coordinate 57,688,279 downwards.
TAGGTCATTGCATGCTTACAAATGTTTGGGAGCCTTTTAGGCAAGTTGAGCAATCAACTCTACTGACATGTAAATTCAATGGCTGGGTCCCTTATTATGTTTTATGAGAATTTGTGATCATTACTTTGTATTTATTTTTTTCAGACTCTGGACACATAGCTTCATCCTTTTAAGTGGCTTTTGGCTTTTCTAACATCATGTTTTTCAAAGCAGCCTGTTATTTCATGCATTCAGTTTCCTTTCTCTTCTTCACTTTTCAATAGTTTTATTGATTTGTATATACGACACATGTTGTCTTCATTGTTTGGGTTTCTTGTAATGTCTTAGATGCATGTCAGTCTAAGTGAGGTCCCTGGAGTAACTGTGCCCCTTCCCCCATGGAGAAGCCAAAGGATGCTAAAGACAATGGTGGCTATACTGACTAATCCTAATTTAAATAAAATGGAATGTTCAAGTGAGAAACCAGATGAGTATTTCGGAATGACTGGGTGAAAAGGTTCTTAAGCAAATGAACATAATTACTTCACAGACGTTTATGAAGCACTGTGTCCTGGCGGCGTTGGCAGTGCTGGGAATGTAAGGCCAGGGTAGTGTTTACTAGTGGAAAGAGGGGCGCAATCAAACATTTCCAGCAATGCGATGTGAGGGAAACGATATTTAAATTAATCACAGGTCCTGTGGGAACCTAGAGAAGGAGGAGCATCTAAGACTGTTGCTGGAAAGAAAGCTTCCTGCCTGGAGAGCTTTGGGCAGACAGGAAGGGCAGGGAAGGAAGAGCTTGTGCCAGAGCAACGGCACGGCCAGCGCGGCAGATACGCAGGCTGCCTGGCTGGAGCCCACGTAGCGGGAGACTAGCCTGGGAAGGGAGGCAGGTCCAGAGACTTGTAAGGGCCTGTGTAGGATGCACATGGGGCCATCTGCCTACCAGGTGCTCAGAGCGTCAGCGTAAGGAGCCAAGGGCAGTTGTGAAAACTGGCAGTGGTGGTAGTCAATGAACCTACGGGCATAGCTGGAAACTCCAACAGTGTGTGTACAGGGAGAAGAGGGCCAAAGTCTTAAGGAACACTAACATTTGAAGGAACAGGGAGGAAGAGGAGCCAGGATGTCTTGCATCAGAGAAGCCAGGGGAGGAGTGTTTCAAGAAGAATGGCGTGGAATTGCATAGAAGTCACAGGGGACACAGCCTGGGCAGGGTTGGGACTGGCCATGAGAGGAGCCAGTGATGTCATATAGCAATGGGTTGAAGAGGGCATGTGAGCGGGGCCAGTGAGCCCCGCTGCTTCTCACGGGTTGAGGGGTCCTTATAGCCCAGGGCTTTGTGTGCTAATATATGATATATTCCTACTATATAGTTACTAGGAAAAAATATCACTCCAAATGCACTAAGTGAAAGTTTTTGCACTTAGTGTACTGCCTTTGTTGCCAGCTTCTCTGCACATACCCTGATGCTTCATAATCTTCACAGGTTCCCCGTCCACAGTCCTGAGTGCCATCTGCACTCAGTGCGGTATATGATGTTCTTTTCTGGATCTTCCTTGAGCGTGATTCAGTTATTCACCTTCAGCATTCATGTTTCTTAATTACTGGTGACAATCACAAGATATATATGATTGAAAGTATATTATTTCTGTGTTTAAAAACATTTCAAAGGAATACACAAGACCTTTCTGTCATGGTAGTGCTTGGGCTAAAATGAAGTGGTAGGATGCATCTAACCGCCATCCAAAAAGATAAAATTATATACGGTTTCACTGGTAAGATTCCTGCTACTGTTACACTACTACACAAACATAAAACAACATTTTACACTGCCAAGTTTAGAATACAAGTCAAGGCCGGGCGTGGTGGCTCACGCCTGTAATCCTAGCACTCTGGGAGGC
>VBSM01000361.1:57652130-57686299 GCA_008086735.1 Cheirogaleus medius | reverse complement strand
AAAAAAAAAAAAAAAAAAAAAACAAATAGAATACAAGTCAAAAAGGATTTGTTCTTGTACCTTCACAGCAGGATTTCTCAACTTTGTGATTTGCCCTCATTTTTTCCTCCTTTTTTTTCTGCCCCCTGGCAAGTTACATCCCAGTAGCTGTTTGTGGTGCTGCCCCTAAGCTTCTAGTCCAGCCTCTTCTAATTGACCGCCTCTTTGCAGGCTGCTTCGTCGCCAGCGTGAGTCCACTCTGGCCCCACCTTTCCCAGTGGGGGGCTGAAGTGCACTGGTGCTCATGGATTTCTTACTGAAAGTTCTTTGAGTAACTTGAAATCATCTATGATGGATTTCTGTTTTGCCTCTTAGTCACCTGAAGGATTTATTTTAGTGATTTGCATTTGCATTGTCTGAGACACTCTAAATAGAAGTGGATCAGAGTATAATAACATTAGATTTGTCTAACAGAAACTTGCATAAATGTCTTTGTGCCGGAGAATTTTATTTCCAAATTCCCCTTTTCAATGTTTCGGTCATTCATTTTTCTGCAGGAAAAGATTATTTTGTGTGCATTTGCTTGTGACAGTGTTTTGCTGCATCTCGGTTTCCCTTGGATATACAAACAAAAAGTGTTAATTGGCCAGTTATGTCAGCTTCCTAGTTCTGGGACCTTTGTCGATGTCCTCAGTTCAGGGCCACACTCAGCTTTACACAGTCCTGTTTAATCCCTACACTGCTATAACCAGCTTGATTGCACAAACACCTCTCTTGCTTTCTCCTCACTAACAGCTGTCTCTCTTTAATAGTTCACCCTGTTAAGGAGCAAATAACTACCAACCACAAATTTGTAAAGTGTGCAGTTCTCTTCTATTAATGAACATTCTGACCGGAGTTTGTCTTTTCAGCATTTTGGCTATTAATGTTGTTTTTCTAAGGCAATAAAATAAATAAGTGATCTGCCCCGTAGTTTTGAGTTAATGAGGATTTGAAATGGATTTCAAATGTCCTCCGGGTTTTTATCATGCAGGTGCAGTCTCCTGCAGTAAAGTAGCACAGCTGAACAGTTTAGGAGCCATAAAGCTCCTTGCCCTGGCATTGCTAAATTAATAGATTAACAGCTACACATAAAGAAAATGTCAGGTGTTAAATATTTTTCATTAGTAATAAGTTGGAAATTTGTGACCCTAAAAAGCTTATATAATCTCTTAAGTGCCTCAACCAGAGTTAATTTTTATTTTATGACTTTTCAACTTGCAAGCGTTTTTGAGGCCAGACTCTAAGAAGCTGCTCTGTTTGTATGGATTTTTTTTTTAATGAAATGCCATTTAAAATACGTTTTCTTATATTGTTCAATGGAAATCCATTGATCCAGTTTGAGCATTAATGTATGCATTTAGCATGTGTTTTCTAAGTACCTACTGTCTTCTAGGTGCCATCCTAGACACAGAGGCAAATAGATGCACAGCCCTAGAAGGGAGACACAAGGGTACAGTGCCATGGAGGGGAGGGGCCCCCAGAGGAGGGCCTAGGGGATTGGCTGATCCCTTGTTTACAGTGGCTAAGAGCGTGGTGTCTGGAGCCAGAAGGCCTGGGTTCAAGTCATGACTCTATCATTTATGAGATGTATGGCTTGGGTTAGTTATTTAACTTCTCTGGGTCAGAATAACCGCACCTGACAAGTAGGGGATTCGTAGTGCAGGTGTCCCATATCCACAGGGGATTGGTTCCAGAACCCCCTGCAGATACCAAAGTCCAAGAAAGCTCAAGCCCCTCATAGAAAATGGCATAGTATTTGCATGTAACCTGTGCACATCCTCCCATATACTTTAAATCATCTCTAGATTATTTATGTTACTTAATACAATGTAAATGCTATGTATATAGTTATTATACTGTAGTGTTTTTTAAAGCTTGTATTTTTTATTATTGAATTGTTTGGTGGGAGTTTATTCCCCCAAAATATTTTCAACCTCAGTTGGTTGAACATGCAGATGCAAAACTTGTGGGTATAGAAGGCCAGCTGTATAGACTTCATATGGATTAAAATGAGAGAGAATATTTCCAAAGCCCTTAGAATAGTGCTTGGTACATGTAAGAAGTAGAGAAATGTTTTAAACAAATGAAGTAAAATAAATAACATGAATTTTGACCAAAGTAAGAACTAAGGAAAACTCTATTGTGAAAAAATATATTAATAGAAACTGACAGGCATTTTAACATTTGTTATTAAGTGTATGGAAACTTTGATTGATAATTAGCTTGCATAGGAATTTACTATCAGTAGATTCTGTCTTCAGAACCTTGGCTAACTTTTGTTTTCTGTGTTTTAGGGAATTTTAACATTTTCAGGTAAAGAATAACTTGCTAACAGTTTCCAAAATGAAATGAATCACTATTTGTGCTGTTTTAAGTTTCCTTATCATTACTAGAAATATTCAAGCAAAGGGTAAACCTGCCTGAGATGTAGCTTTGGGTATGCCTGCATTGGCTAGGGGTGGAGGAGGTCAAACAGGTAAACTCCCAAGAGCCAGTGGATTTTTTTTTCAGTTGTGATTTAGTCTATGAAGGCTTATGGCATTGGGATTGGAGCACTGGAGGTGTGAAATGGCAATATCAGGAGAGGACAGTTGAAGTTGGGACGGATTCACAAAAGTTGAAGGCAGAGAGTGGAGAGTTTTAGTTGCTGGACTTGATTTTATAGAGAATGGATAGGTATTACATGTTTTCAGTATGGAGTGACCTAGACTAAAAGGAAGATTTCAGGGGAATTAATCTGGTAATAGGTGCTGAAAGATCAGAAGCAGGAGCCCGTGGAAGGCCAGGCCACCATGCAGACAGGCAGGGATAAGATAGTGTGAGAGAGGTAGCCAAGATGTCATTGAGCCTCAGGAACTAAGGCAGGCTGGTATAGGTATTTGGGGATCAAAAAGAGAGTGTTTAATATGCAATTCTTACTCATTTTAGTCATTCAACAAATATTTATTGAATGCAAACCGTCCAGAGCTTCTAGCCCCCTGATGATGGATTCATCATGTTTTCATGCAGGAGCAAAACACACACACATGCATTCCATATGTAGTCTAAATCCCATTGTAGATTTCTGGAGGCACCGTGTGAGGTGCATCATCTTGGCAGTCTCTGCTGACCCTCCCAGCTGATCCGTTGAACCCACAGGAAGATGCCAAGTTTCAAAAGGAAGTGGTGCCAGGTTCACTAGTGCATAACCCGGTGACAAAAGCAAGAAAAACTTAACCCTGGCGTAGTCTATGTGGGCCACCTACCTAACGCGCGTTACGAAACCCAGATCCGAGCATATTTCTCTCAGTTTGACAGTTTTACAAGACTCAGGCTATCCAAGAAGTAAAAGGATTGGAAATAGAGGGGGTGTGCCTTTTGGAGTTTGAGTCTGATAAGGTTGCCAAGATAGTTGCTGAAACAATGAACAACTACCTTTTTTGGTGACAGACTCTTGCAGTGTTGTTTTATACCACCTGAAAAAGTACATAAAGAACTTTTTAACAAGTGGAATGCTCAGTTTTAAACAGACATCATATCCAGTAGTGACACAGTACAGTCAGAGACAGACACGTATGCAAAGGCTACAGATGGAGAGACGATTTAAAAAGAAAGAAAAATTACTCAGGAAGAAATTAGCTAAAAAAGGAATTGATTATAATTTTCCTCCACTGGTTTTACCTAAGAAAATGAAACAGCAGGTTTCAGGCACTCCTGAGAAGACTGTGGCTAGCCGGGCACCACACCAGTTTGTACACCAACATTTTTAGAGAAACGAATATCTGAAGTGGCTGAAATGAATGATGATAATCAAGACAATGAAAGTTTTCAAACAGCCCAAATCCAGTGTAAAAGAAGAAATACAAGAGACTCAAACACCTACATGTTCACAGAAAAAAGACAAAGAAAAAGCAATCAGTGATTCTGACTGTATTATGTATAATATTTCTTCTGAAAAATCTGATTTTGTTATGAGGGCTGATTCTATACTAGGTACGTGAAATGCAAACCTTGACAAGGTTTTTGGAGGAAAAATGTACTATTTGGTCAAGTCAGTAAGGAAAGCAATTGGTAATTTTGGCTTGCCTGCCCTTTCTGAAATACAGGGGTACATGCCAGCTTGCAGTGGCTGGGCTCACGCTGCCTCTTTTTCCTGGTGTCCTCTAGTTTTCTTTTCAGTTTCATAGCTGTCCTTAATTACTTTGCCTGGATAGAAAGGTTACCATTAACTGCAAGTTTGGGTACTAAACTGCAGCCCTTTTTGTCACCACCAAATAAAGACCACAGTCCTGTTTGACCATCTACATGGTTGTCATGCACCTTTCACCCATGAGGATACTCTGGACTGTAACATCAGATGGTTGCAAGTGGAAGTTAAATTGTATGATGAGTGAGAAGGAGGTTCAAGTGTTAGTGCAGATTCATTTATGTATTATTTCAACTGTTAATAGAGATTCAAAAATGACTCATTTTTTACCAATATACCAATAATGTTAAATTAGTTTTTGGTGGGCTAGCATGGATTAACAACTAACGTTTTGTATCAGTATCATCAATGGGGAATTCCAGGATTCAAACAATGACCAGCAAATAAACTTTTTCCTACAATTTGAAAATAAATAAATATTATAAACAAAGAAATAAATAAATCCCATTGTAGTACGCCTTACTACAGGGCAGTTTCTGCCGGTACAAAAACAGCAGCTGCTCTCTCTGGGCCTCTGCATGGAGTGGGGTCCCTTCACTTTAATGAAAATGTCTGATTATGTGTTTTCATCGACCACAGAGAAATCAAAGCAATAGAACTGAAGGCAGCTTTATAGTCTACAATCAAGTCAAATGTATTCATCTCAGCCCTGCATGTCTGTCTTGGGTATTTCTTAGGTATTTCTCAAAATACTTCTAAAACCCAAATAAACTCATCGAAGTGCCACGGCACAAGATTCCACTATGCTTCTATTGCTGCTCTTCTTTCCTTGAGCTCAGGACTTCACGTCTTACTTCACAGTTTGAGGCTAGGAAAAGACCTATTATTCCAAAGAGCAGGTGCCTGAGCCTTAGAGAGCTGATGAATTTCAGCAAAGACTATCAGTATAGCACTTAGCACATTGTTGGTGCTCAAGAAATGCACGAAAAATTTAAATAGATTTTTAAATAGACTGACTTTTCTGTTATTAAGGTGCCTGTGGGAGCTTTTAAAGCTCCACTTTTGCAAAATTGTCCAGCCATCCTTGGAAAAATTGACTGATGCAGTCTGGAATAGATTTTCCTTTTATATTTTCTGCCCAAAGGTGACTCTTAAACTCCTCCCCTCTTCCCCCAAGTTAAATGCCTGGAAAATAGCATTACAACCTTCTAATGCCAGGCTAGTATTTTAAACCTCAGCACAGTACAGAAATGTGTAGTGCTTTCCTCTAAGTCCTAGGAGATTCTTCTTATACTTGTTTTACAAGGTAACTGAGGCACAGAGGTTGCCTTCTGCCCAGCTCTTTGGGTAATGGAATGTCTTGTTCCCTCCTTGCATGGACTGTGGAATCTCAGAGCAGTTCTGCTTCTTGTCAGATTTATTTGGCACACTTAGCACAGACCACACAAGTGGCCCCTGTCAACTGATAAAAAGGAGGCGCTCAACACCCTTTTATGAACATTCTCCTTTCAACCTGTCAGGCTCTAAAATTAGGCAGGAGTTGCTGTCACCAGACGTTCTGTGTGAAGGCTTGCCCTTTGCAGTTTACCTTCATCTTTCACGTATGAGCACAGCCCGTTCCTGGTGATAACGAGAGGCCTCGCATTTCACTCAGCCCCAAATCTGAAATACATCAAAAGATTGTTTGGGGGAACCTAAATGGTTGCATATATTTGAGTGTCTTAATGAAATCGATTTTATTACCAACTGTATTCATCTCAAGGAGAGTAATCATTTTGGGGGAGACAGTTGATGACACAACTAATGTCATTCACTAGAAAGAACACTGATGTTCCCTTGATGTGTTATGTCTACTTGTTCCTCTGTTTCCTTTAGAGGCGGCATGTGTTTTTATTTCATTTGTTTGAAACCATCTTCACATGCTAAGGCAGCTAGACGTGTATTCTGTGACTGCCATCTTGTGCCTGAACACGCTTCCGGAGTTAAACTGCTCTATATTTGGTGGTGCATCCGGAAAGTCACACTTGACAGTAGGAATGGGTCATTTCTGAAATTTTAGATTGTGTACTTTATATAAATGTAAACCTTTTCTTCAGTAGTTTTAGTTTTGTTTTTTGTTTTTTTAATTTAAAGGATTCAGCTCAAGGATCTGCTAGCTCTTATCTGTTAAATGATCATTCATTAGAATATGGTTTTAAATGTGCAAAATTAGAAGCTGGTTTAAATTTAATTGATTACTAAGAAAGTTGAAATTGCTTTCTTTATGATTCTCTCAAGCATTTTTTATTTCATTTATGCAGTGAATTGTATCTGTTAAGCCTTTTACAAATACTATTGATATCAAAATTTTTAGTAGAATGGCATGGCAAGACGTAGTGAGATTTTTATCATTTCAGTAATCTGTCTTCAAGATGGTAATGCTAATGACTATATGGAGAAGGGTCACCTTTCTATGCAGACTCATTTTGCTAAAATAATAATAACAGCCGCCCCTGTATCTGGAACGTGGCTTTTTGAAATTCTTGAATGAGTTTTCTTTTTAAGAGCATGACAAAAACAGAAGAGCAAATAAGGCATACCATCTCCAGCAGAATGATATTTGTCCCCTAGATTTCCTAGAGACAGGTGGTCATTGTCTTGGGGAGAAAAAATGAATGTTTTAAATCCATGCCAAAGGTTCTAACAACATTTTGCATCATTGTGTCCAATAAAAAACATATATGAGGAAGTAATGTTTTGAATTGAATTATTTTGTGATATAGTAGAAAAAACTCTGGACTGGGGACTTGGGAGACCTTGGTGGCAATATTCCATAAGCTGACAGTATTACCTTCTGTTATCTTCTTGGGTCTTATTTTGTCATTTGTCAGATAAGAGAACTGCTAGGTGGATAAGGTCCTAGAGTGACAACTTCTCCTTGTATCTAAAACATTTTAAAGTCCCAGACTTTGGGACTATCGTCTTCTTTTCTTAGGGCTGAGAAAAAACTGACAACAGCTTTGTTTGCCAGGTGGCACAATCTAGTGACTGCTCAGAAAATACTCTTCTGTCTTTTCTCAAGAAACTGCATGGGCTTCACCGAGAGTGTGGTTCCTTACAGCCTTGTTGTGCTTCTGTTCTTGGTTTTAGATGTGGAGTAACATTGTTATGCTATTGTGAGTCTCCAAAATGAAGAATTTAAGTTTTTTGTTTGACCTCTGTTTTTTTCCAGGTTGGCAATGCAAGCCACAGATTTTGGAGCCAGGGCATTGCCTCGCCAGTGACAATAGATCTTGTCACATCTGTCATTGTAATTGGTCCTGATAGCTTCCACCAGCGTAGCCAGAGCTCCTTTGTCTCCTGAGCTAACCTATGGAAGGCAATGGTGGTGCAAGTCTTCCTGTGGGTTAGATGCCCCAGCGTGGCCTTCCCCTTGATAATGCAGTAGGGAACTCCCATCTTCCCACACAGGGCAAGAGCACAGCCAGCTGGATGGAATCCACATCTTGTGCGATCACCACTAGCTGAGCCTTCTTGTCCACCGAGGTGGTGACAGCATTAACCCCTGCTCTAAGGACAGGTGGTCTCTCAGTGGGGACATCCCCTTTGCCAGCAGCTTTCTTTTCCACCTGCACCAACAGTCTGTGCTTCTCTTTCTTTGCCTCTGGTCTGTGCTTGTGGACCAGCTTAAGCAGCCGAATAGCTGTTTGGTGGTCCAAGGCCTGGGAGAACTGATTAGTCGTGGGAGGCACTCTCAGCCTCTTACACAGGATAGCCCTTTGTCACTGCAGCCAGATGTGGTGGGGCCATTTGACAAAGCAGGTGTGGTCCCTTTGGAGCTAGATGTCCTGTCTGATGCCAGAATTCTTGGGCCTGTCTCAGACTGGGGATGGACTACCTTCTTGGCCTTCTGCTTCTTCACATCATCAAGGGCCTGGGATACCTTCTTCCCCCCTAGCCACCCAAGATGCCAAAAGAATCCAAGTTTTAAAGGAGAGGAAAATGAAATTATGGAAAGAAGTGTTCTTAATTTTGTGTTTACCTTGGGCCAACCAACTGTGGCTTTGAATCACTGTTGTAATGTTTTTTTTTTATTTATTGTTTTTTATTTACTGTGTCCCTGATGAACACATCATATCAATAGTCCCTCTTATGAGATCTTAGGAGTGCTTCCAGAGACCACCTGTCCATTGTGGGTTTTCTGGTGGTGCTTGTCATCTGTTAAGGTGAAAGGGGATGCCAGGTCACAGGCTCCTTGCTGTACTGGATCTATTGCACGACCCATTTGCCCAGTCGCTGACAGGAAGAAGCAAGACAGGGCCCTGTCAGACTCATGCTATGAGCCATTAGCTCTGGATGACAGACAGACCTTTTCTATTACTCAAGTGGACGCCTATTAGATACCATGTGAGCACTTTGTTTTCCTCTCCGGGAAGGATCCCACAAAAGCTTTGGCATCCCATTACAGGGCCGTGTCTACAGTGGACACTCAGAAAGAACGGATGTGTATTGTCAGCTCTCATTGGTTACAAGAAAGAGAAAAAGGAAAAGGAAGTCTTTGGCTTTTTAACTTGAACCCTGAGTATTGTGGTAGCAAAAAACTATTGAATAATGGAAAAACAACACGTAGATTTAGCTTTGGCAACTGTTTACTCACCAAGCACCAAGGGCTCTTGTATCATATATATGTATGAAAGACATAATTTTTATATCCTACCACAACTCCACTTTAGTGAGTGAGAGGAGTCAGGAGACTGTTGGTTATGAGGCTAGCGGAGTAGAAACTCTGAGCAGGTCTGCCATTACAAACGGGAGAGAAAAGACCTGGTTGCAAAAACCAAAACGATGATATGGATGTGGAGGTCCTTGGTGCAGGATACAATCCTGAGGGTTGACAGTTGGGTGGCTGAGAAGAAAGTGCTGCTGTTAGTCCAGGTAAGAGTCCCAAGGAGGGACATGTGCACAGGGTCATCGGCGGGTGCTGACCTGGAGCTGCAGACAGCCCGTCCACCATGTGAGCTCACACACCCCCAGAGCTGAGGTGACCTTAGGGCCTTCCTAACCAGCCCCTCAGAGGTGACCTTCAGGAACCACAGGTCTGGCTACGGGCCTGCAAACATGGACGTGGAGGTCCTTCGCATAGCGTAGCTTAATGGAGCTCTTGGGGATAGCAGCAAGGGAGTTAGCAGAGAGAAAAGAAAAGACCAAGTATAGAAATTTGCAAAACAGGAGGGAGAGGAGCCAGTAATGGATCAGTTAGGAAGGCTGAAAAAGAATTAGAGAAATAAAAAAGAACCAGAGAAATATTCCATCCTGGAAGCAACGAAGCCAAAGAAGTGATTGCTGCCATATAGGGGTTGAGAAGGATGAGGCCTGGAAAGAAACCAATTCCAAAATGGCATTTCTGAACAGTGAGGGAAAGAATAAGAACAGGTTCTCTATTAAATGGTGTATAGTAGTTGGCCATTTAGCGAAAAGTAGTTAAACCCCAGACCATATGTAAAAATAAAATAAATGTGAAGGTGGGGAAAGAGTGAAAAATTACCAGTTGGGTACAGTGTATACTGTTTGAGCAATGGGTGCACTAAAAGCCCAGACTTCACCGCTATATCAGTGTAGCAAAAACATGTATAAAAATTTAAAAAAGAAAAGGCAAGTGTAAGCATACAAATATATATAAATGTAAAAATCAAAAATGAAAAACATAGACAATATTTTTATAACTTGAGGGAAGAGATTCCTAAGAGGGAAAACTAGATATTTGGATACATAAATATTACATAAATATTAACAACTTCTTGTGGCTCAAGATACCACAAAGACAGTTAATACACAGGTGGTGTACTGGGAGGAAATATAAACAAAGCATGACAGAAAATAGGTTACCTTTAAGATGAGTTTCTATAAACCAGTCAGTAAGGGAACATAATACAATAAAAAAGCAGGCATACTTTGTTTTCCGAGGACAAAATATAAAATGACTAATAAATAGATGAAAATGTTTTGCAAAGAAAAAAACAAAGCAACAATGAAATGGCAATGTTTGCCTATTAGACTAGTAAAAATTAAAATCCATTTTAATGTCCACTGCTGTTGAGAAATGAACACTTACGTAAACATTGCCATTAGGAGCTTAAAGTGATAAGCCCTTTTTGGAGAATTATTTGTCAGAATCTATTGAATTTTTAAATGCACATACACTTTTACCTAGCATTCTCATGTCTAAGAATATATCCTACAGAAATCATAGCATGAGTATACCAGATTTATCTAAAAGGGATTTATTCTATCATTGATAACAGAAAAATACAGAATAGTTTAAATACGTGTCAGTGAGCAATGGTTAGATAGATGTGTGCACATGCATACAGTGAAATACTAGGCAGCCATTGTTTTAATGTGTTAAATCTGGGTGTTTTACCCTGCAAAGAATTCCATGGTATCTTACTAAGTAAGGAGTAGTAAGGTATAGCCCAGTATTAACCTGATCCCGTATATCAATATATGATAATAATAATGGAGATTTACCTTGTGGGGCAGACAGGGCCATATAAAAGGTTTTGTTTTGTCACACAGGACAGGAGAAAGTTGTGTCTGTTATGCCAAAGAAAGGGAGAGAATGCAAAAACGAAATGTGAGAATTGGAAGCGTGTGGTAGTGGTGGTGGCAGTAAGGAATGGAACAAGGCTGGATGATCCTTTCTCTGGAGTTGCAGAGGTTGAGTGACGTGGGCAGAAGGTTTTTCAAGAACTCCAGGCAGATGGGCTCTAGGAAGCTAGGCAAAGCCACGTGCAAAAAGTAGAGGATGCAAATGGATGGTGTTGGGAATGGAAGAAAATGGAAAACATTGGAAGCAGCTACTCTGGAATTGATTTAGAGAGGAAAAAGATATGAGGAAGATTTAGGAAAGATGTAGGAAGGAAAAGAGATAAGGAATTCATTTGTGGGGGGTCGGGGAGAGACATAAGTTCAGAGCCAAGCTGAGTTCAAGTGTTGTTAATTTGTAATGAAGTGAGTTGGCATTTCGCAAGTGTCCTGCAGCTCAGAGGAGGAGAAGGAATCCAGTGGGTTAGGATCAGAATTAGAGGAGTTCTGGCATTAGTGACATTTAAAGGGCTGTGCAAGGGTCCCAAGCTGAGCAAGAGACGCAAGGGAGGCTGGCAGCCAGAGAGAATATAAGAAACTGAATGTCATAATAAGCATTTCAAAATATAAAAATGAAGGCAGATACCCCAGGAGAAAGGAAATGAAAAAGGTAGTGAAAGAACAAATTGAGTCAAAGGGGGACTGTCATCATTGTTTACAGAAGAATTTCAAACTCCAAGGGTCAAGGTATAGCCAAGGTGAATGGGTGTGTGTCATGCTGTTGGTCTGTCTCAGTAAACTTTAAGTCCCATGAGAACAGGGATTATGTAAGTCATCTTCATCTTTACATCTCCAGGGCCGAGTGTGTTCCGGCACATAGTAGAGACACAGCAAACATTGAAGGAACCAGTGGTTGGGCGGTGGGGGCGTGGACACTAAGGCTTTGACATTGAGACTTTCGAACATGTGTAAGGGGAGGATGCTGGACAGGTCATCAATCCCATTATTAAAGTCACTGAGGGAAATCACAAGAGACATGGGTAGAGAGAAGTATAGAATCTCATATTAAAATTGTCAAGTATTGTGGGAAAATGTCTGGTTTTAGTTGATTTTACTTGGTAAAGATGGAGTGATAAAAGCAAATGGTATGACTAGTTTTTTAGCCCAGATCCACCCACCACAGAGTATCTAGGATATAAGCTAAATCTGCAGGTTTGGTGGCTCCACCTGAGATCCAGGGAATCCAGATCTCTGGGGATGAAGCCTAAGAAACTGGATTTTTAACAGGTTCTTCATGGATGCACAGGCCTAGCTAGTAAGGTCCAAGAACCACTGGTGCAGACTCTGATGTGGAGCTTTTTGGCCAGGTGTGGGAAGCACATGGAAGCAAGGGGTTCACTAACTTCTCCGCCTAACCTAGCAAATCCAGGTCAGTGGGAAAGGAAAGAGCCCCAAAGCCTCTTAAAAGTTTTAAAAGCAGTGGCTTCAAGAGGAAACCAGCTTTGGTTAAGTCAGAGCAGTAGAAAGTGCATGATGAAAATGCCTGGGCTATTTCTAGTGACTATTTCTAAAATGTCCACATGGATTCCTTCCATGGTTATCAAAAGACTCAGGGTTCAATTTGCCCTATTATTGAGGTTTAGGTTTAGTATCAGTTGCCATTCCATAAATGGGATGGCAGAGGATACTGCTATGTTTGTGTGCACGTATACACCCATAGAGAGACTTAATAAAATATATATGTGCATTCATACATTGCATGTATAGGCAAACCTTGTTTTATTGCATTTTGCTTTATTATACTTTGCAAATATTGTGGTTTTTATAAATTGAAGGCTTGTGACATGGAACAAGTCCGACAGCATGTGCTCACTTCATGTCTCTGTATCATATTTTAGTAATTCTCACAATAGTCAAACTTTTTCATTATTATATCTGCTATAGAGATCTCTGATCAGTGATCTTTGATGTTACTATTATAATTGTTTGGGGCTGCCACTAACCACACCCATTATAAGACAGTAAACTTAATAAATGTGTTCTGACTGCTCTGCCGACTGGCTGTTCCTCTGTCTCTCTCCCTTTCCTCGGGTCTTTCTATTCCCTGAGACACAACAGTATTGAAATTGTGTCAATTAATCAGTTCATAACCTACAATGCTGTCTAAGTGTTCAGGTGAAAGGAAGACTCCCACATTTCTCAATTTACATCAAAAGCTAGACATGGTTAAGCTTAGTGAGGAAGGCATGTCAACAGCTGAGACTGGACAGACCTCTGATGCCAGTTAGCCAAATTGTGAATTCACAGAAACAGTTCTTGAAGGAAATGAAAGTGCTGCTCCAGCGAACACACAAATGATAAGAAAGTGAAACGCCCTTATTGCTGATACAGAGAAAGTTTGAGTGGTTTGAATAGAAGATCAAACCAGCTACAACATTCCCTTAAACCAAAGCCTAATCCACAGCAAGGCCCTAATTCTCTTCAGTTCTGTGAAGGCTGAGAGGGCTGAGGAAGCTGCAGAAGGAAAGTGTGAAGCTAGCAAAGGTTTGTTCATGAGGTTTAAAGGAAGAAGCCATCTCCGTAGCATCAAAGTACAAAGGTGAAGCAGCAAGTGCAGATGGAGATGCTGTAGCAAGTTATGCACAGGATCTAGCTAAACTCAGTGATGAAGGTGGCTACGCTAAACAACAGATTTTCAATGTAGATGAAACACCCTTTTATTGGAAAAAGATGCTATCCAGGACTTTCATAGCTAGAGAGGAGAAGTCAATGCGTTGGCTTCACAGATGTAAAGGATAGGCTGACTGTCTTGTTTGGGGCTAATGCAGCTGGTGACTTTAAGTTGAAGCCAATCCTCATGTACCATTTCAAAAATCCTAGGGCCCTTAAGAGTTGTGGTAAATCTGTTCTACCTGTGTTCTATACATGGAACAATGAAGTCTGGATGACAGCACATCTGTTTATAGCACGGTTTACTGAATATTTTAAGCCCACAATGGAGATCAACTGCTCAGAAAAAAGATTCCTTTCAAAAGATTACTGCTTATTGACAATGCACCTAGTCACCCAAGAGCTCTGATGGAGATGTACAAGGAGGTTAATGCTATTTTTGTGCCAGTAACACAACATCCATTCTGCAGCCTATGAATCCAAGAGTAGTTTTGACTGTCAAGTCTTATTGCTTAAGAAATACATTTGTAAGGCTATTGCTGCCATATGTAGTAATTCCACTGATGGATCTGGGCAAAGCAAATTAGAAACCTTCTGGAAAATATTCACCATTCTAAGTATCATTAAGAACACCCATGATTCATGGGAGGAAGTCAACATATCTCCATTAATGGGAGTTTGAAAGAAGATGATTCCAACCCTCCTGGATGAGACTTCAGTGAAGGAAGTAACTGCAGATATAGTGGGAATAGCAAGAGAACTAGAATTAGAAGTGGAGCCTGAAAATGTGACTGAATTGCTGCAATTCTGTGATAAACTTGAATGGATGTCAGAGTTGCTTCTTGTGGCTGAGCAAAGGAAGTGGTTTCTTGACATGGAATCGACTGCTGGTGAAGATGCTGTGAACATTGTTGAAATGACAACAAAGGATTTGGAATATTCCATAAATTTAGTTGATAAAACAGTGGAGGGTTTGAGAGAATTAACTCCAGTTTTGAAAGAAGTTCTGCTGTGAGTAAAATGCTAACAAACAGAGAAATGCATGCTACAGAGAAATCTTTCATGAAAGGTAGAGTTAATCAATGTGGCAGTCATATTTCAAGAAATTCATTGTCATATTTTAAGAAATTGCCTTCAGCAGTCACCACCCTGATCGAGCAGTAGCCATCAACCTCCAGGCAAAATCCTCCACCAGCAAAGCGATTATGACTTGCCAAAGGGTCAGATAACCATTAGCAATTTTTAGCAATAAAGTATTTTTTAATTAAGGCATATACATTGTTATTTTAGACATAATGCTATTGCACACCTAATAGACTATAGTACAGTATCACTGTAACTTTCTTGTATGCACTGGGAAGCCAAAAAATTTACATGACTCACTTTATTATGATATTTGCTTTATTGCAATAGTCTGGAACCAAACCCACAGTATCTCTAAGGTATGCCTGCATGTTTATTTCAAGACTGAAATAGCCTACAGTGCTCTTTCACTTTTGGACAGTGTTATTGTTACTGTTATAATGTTAAAATAACAACTTAAAGCATGGATATATTTTTGCAACTATTGGCATGAAGAGGACGTTATGCTTTTGGTGGTATTCTATTAATAAAAGGATGCCTTTGTCCTGGAGCCAGATGAGAGAGTTGCAGGGTGGCTCGCAGGCATTGGAAATCTTACAGGTATTACCAAGAAAAGTGGTATCAGAGGAGTATGTTGAATTGTCATGAAGCATCAAGAGAGAACATTTTGGGAACAGATGGGGGGTCTGAGAGTCAATGGTGGCGAGAGGTGTATCAGTGCAGCTGGCTGGGTGACAAGCAGGGTGCACGAGGAGGGGTCAGCCTGGGGAGGGTTGAGCTAGACAGGGATTTCAGACTAGGTGGGAAGTTGGGGGTAGCTGGAGGGAACACCATTTTTTGAAAAGACAATTCAGTTAAGGTAGCATCATACTGAGACAGTTTGCTCATTTGCTCCTTTGATGCTTTTGCCTCTGTGATTATAGTGCTCTGAATTCTTTCCAACTCTTGAGTTGAAAGCCTTGTATTTTATCTCATCAGTCCAGCAATCCCTTGAAAGTTGTTCTCTTAGTCTGCATTAACTGGTTCCCACCCACACAGTTACACTTATTAGTGGGTGCTAACTGGCACTAAAAACTTTAAATAAAATTATATCCCCTCTGATAATTTTGAACTTGGCAGAGTATTCACCATGATTCCTAAACTGCCAAATGTATGTGTGTGTGTGTGTATATATATATATATCAGTCTTTCTCCCCAAAGTCAGAAACCAAAGCTTTTTATACTACTATTTCTTGACAGGTTTCAAAATACTACAGACTTGCAGGCAGTGACTTGCAGGGTCCCATGATGTCCATCTCTAAATCTGCATCCCTGCCCCCTCTCCCCTTCCCGCCCGCCCCCCATTGTTTAACTCCAGGAGAGTTTTTGACACCTCTCTGCAACCGAACTATTAAATACTACCTTAAAAAGCTGTGGATATAACCTGGCTCTGGGTCACAGTAAGTGTAAAGACTTGTACCTTCACATGTGGGTCAACAAGCACATCTGAACTAGGCACTTTCCAGGTGTCAGTTGGGGTAAAGACACCAGGTGTGCCCAAAGTGGAAGCTATTTACAGCTTGTCTGTCTGGGAGAAGGTATTACCAGCTTTTTGTGACTTATCGCTTTTGTGGCTTATCACTTGAATAGCACTTAATGTTCCTTTCCCCATCCTTTTTCTCTTAATCCTTTATCCAAAAAGTAGTGACTATGGAAATGTTGACTGTGAACTTGACCAAGGTTACCGCAGATTCAGGAAGGTTTTGTGAGCATTAATCATCAATACGGGAGAAAATGTCTTTGACCAGGAGTAACAGGATTTCTGTGTTGTTCCTCCTCAACTCTCTAAGCTGTTTTGTTGTTGCTAACATTTAATGGTTGATCATAGAAAAATGATGTATTGAGTGTCTTAATTAGAGAGGAAGTTGAGTGTAAAATTTGTTTTCTAGAAAAGAAGCCTCCCTAGATGGAGTTGCTTGGCAGGATGGCCAAATCTGACATTTCCAGTGCTGAGAGGGATGAGAAGGAGCAG
Organism: Cheirogaleus medius; assembly: GCA_008086735.1. Lineage (NCBI taxonomy): Eukaryota > Metazoa > Chordata > Mammalia > Primates > Cheirogaleidae > Cheirogaleus > Cheirogaleus medius. The sequence continues at coordinate 57,669,824 of VBSM01000361.1, read as the reverse complement.
AGAAGGGAAATCCTGTTCTCTCCTGTGCCTGGGGGGGGGGGGGTTGTGCTGAGAGGAGGCGTGATGGCTGCATTTGGGATCAAAGCACTGAGGCTGAGGGCAGATAATCGACCTGCCGAGGTCACCCAGCTAGGTAGTTGCGGAATAAGATTCTGGTTCAAGTCTCTGTGTTCAGACCCAGACTCATTTCCCTGTTCCACATCATCTCTGTCAAAACCGAAAGGTGCTTCACCATCAAATAGCCCTTTAGAGGTACTGGGTTTTCATTGTGCTACTGTGTGTCTTCCAGAAAGTATTTACTCTTTATTTTTCCCATTTAAAAGCATGTAAGTATTCACTAAGTAATGCTAAATCTGAGTGTTCTGCTTTCTTTTGTTCTAGATTTTCTACCCTAGCAAGGATGGTACAAAGATTCCAATGTTCATTGTGCATAAAAAAGGCATAAAATTGGATGGTTCTCATCCTGCTTTCTTATACGGCTACGGTGGCTTCAACATATCTATCACACCCAACTACAGGTGAGCATGGAACAATCATGGAATGTCAGAGTGTATCTGATCTTGTCCACATAGTGCGAAGAAACCAGAGACTGGTCTAGTCTACTAAGTCATGTTTTTGTGATACACGTAACTATATATTTGTTGTTTTCATAGAGGGGCAAGATTATGTGTTAACTCCCTGAATTTTTTATCAGAATTGTAGGATCATCACAAGCTAAGCTTGGAGAAAATGTCCTCAATGGAATAGGTGGTTTGAGAACTAGATGTTGAGGCTATAGCCAGCCGCCTGGCTACAGAAGATTAGCATCCGTCGAGGTCTTGAGGAAAGGGAGCTCCTGCCTTTGTCATTTGCTGCCACCCCACTGTCCTCAGTATTATCCGAGGGAGTGATTTTTTTTAGCTAATGATTATGTTTTTCTTACCAGCACAGAGCCTTAAAATAGACTGTCTTAACATGCAGCCATAAATATGTTTTCTGTATACTCAGTTCATCCTTTTTAAACTATTCTATGCTCGTTGTATCTGTGATTATATCCCAGATAACTTAGGTTTAGGGAGAAAAATCTACATTTATACATTTGCTATTGTTCAGATAAATATCATCTCTCAGTTTTTTGCAAACTGGATTTTAATATCTCATTCCTAGTATAAAATGGAATTTACTTTGAGCATTTTTAGTTAAAAACAAGGAGTTTCCATGTTTTTAGACCCATGCTTATTTCACTGTTTGACCAGCAAGACTAACTTTAAGCCGACTTCTAAATACAGCCTTATACGAAGTCTGATTCACAGATTCATCCAGGATCTTTCCTATTTGGGAAGAGATGCATGGTCTGGTGACTACCAGGACATAAAATCAGAGTAGTTGGGCGGGGCGTGGTGGCTCACGCCTGTAATCCTAGCACTCTGGGAGGCCGAGGCAGGCGGATTGCTCAAGGTCAGGAGTTCAAAACCAGCCTGAGCAAGAGTGAGACCCCGTCTCTACTAAAAATAGAAAGAAATTAATTGGCCAACTAAAAATATATAGAAAAAATTAGCCGGGCATGGTGGCACATGCCTGTAGTCCCAGCTACTAGGGAAGCTGAGGTAGGAGGATTGCTTGAGCCCAAAAGTTTGAGGTTTTTGTGAGCTAGGCTGACGCCACGGCACTCACTCTAGCCTGGGCAACAGAGTGAGACTCTGTCTCAAAAAAAAAAAAAAAAATCAGAGTAGATGCAACCAGCTGTCCCGAAGTTGAATATAAGAAAACCGGTGCTTTGAACAGGCTCATTATTTTAGATTTAATGAAGCATGAAATGTGGTCGCCGCCCTCAAGTGGTTTATAACCAAATGTGAGCTACCTTGACCACCTGGCTAAAGAGTTTGATTTTATCCTTTTGTTAATGAGGAGCTGATGAAGGCTTTTGTGTAACACCGCAACGTAGAATATTTTCAGATTGTGTGGCATCATTGTATGAGTAAATTGAAGGGAAAATAGTTAGAAGAGTGCTGTTAATGGTTGCTGTTCACTCATCCTTCATTGGCAGCACCATATCCTAGGCATGACCCACAGGTGAACTTCCCATCTCTTTCCACACTTTGCCAGGTAATGAGATTTCTTCTCTCATTAATATAGCTGTCTGTATGTATAAAACCATACACCATATTTAGTCCTCGAGGTTATTAGTCTAAAAAATGCAAGCCTCAAGTAGACCTTGGGCCCTGAAAAAAATGTAAATAAAAATGCAAGCCAGTACGTATTGTTTTATTAGATTAACCTAGTCCTTACAATAAAAATAAAAGGTATCATTTGCTACTCTTTATCACTGGAAGTGCTAAAATTACAGACTTGAGTTTCAGGTCACACTGATGCTTGAGTGTAGGGGCAGTGAACAGATCCTTCATCAGTGAGCAATGCTGACCTGTACCTTGAACCTCGTTCCCATGGTCCCAGCAGGTGGGCTGGGCTCAAGACCACACTATCACCAAGGTAGATCTACTGTACCTAAATCCATTTATGCAACAAGTATTTATTAAGCCTGCTTTGTTGAGAATTAAGAGATGAGTGCCCAGACCATTTTCATCCCAGAACCCAGTGGATTTAATAGTAGTTTCAGGAGAGACCATCAGAGATGCATGAAAGTGTTGAAGAGAAGTCCAAGTGATGGAAAATCCATTTGGCCCATTCAGTATGGTTGTGTGGTCTGATGCATCTACACCAGCTCTTCTTAGCGTTTTTATTCATCCTCGATATCCAGGAAGTTAGCACCCAAACCATCTAGAGCCTCACGTTTGCAGAAGCCTCGGGTTTCCCCAGTCACTAAAAGAAAGAATGGTAAAATTCTCAGAAATAGTTCTCACAGCAAAATTAATTTTAACTAATAGCATGTCACTCAGCACTTTTAGGGTCACAGTGGAAAGAGGAAGAGAAAACCAAAATCCAGATTTTCCAAAGAATTTAACACTTTTCCCTATAGAAGGTTTGTGCTAGTTCCTTCTGTTTATTTCTACAAAATATTCTCCAGGCCTGAGAACTCTACTCTTGACCTCCTTTACCTCTCACACACCCTGTGTTGTCTGGTTTAACATCTAAATTTCTTTAGAACTGGAAAACATGTTTAAACCTAGAAAGAGTTTTCTTTTTGCCAACCTGAACAATTTGGCAAGAACTACTGGAAAAAATGCTAAATGGGTCCATTGTCAGGTTGTGCCTGAGCCCAGCACCACTCATGCCTGGGTTGCCAGTGTTTTGTTTGCCAAGATAGTTGTTTAAAAGATAGATTCAGTGTGCAGCAGGGCCTCTGGTTTTTTCTCTGTTTGCATTATGAATTATATAGTGAAATACTTAACCAGTGTAAAAAAATTAGGCCAAGCATGGTGGCTCACGCCTGTAATCCTAGCACTTTGCGAAGCTGAGGCAGGAGGATTGTTTGAGCCCAGGAGTTCCAGACCAGCCTGGGCAATGGCAAGACTCCCTCTCTACAAAAAAAATGTAAAAAATTAGCCGGGCATGGTGGCGCATGCCTGTTGTCCCAGCTACTGGGGAGGCTGAGGCAGAAGGATCACTTGAGCCCAGAAGTTGGAGGTTGCAGTGAGCTATGATGACGCTACTGCACTCTAGGCTGGGCAACAGAGCAAGACTCAGTCGCCAAGAAAAAGAAAAGAAAAAAGAAAAATGAGATATACTGAATGTTCGTAAAAATGTATAAGGTTTTTTCACTTTAACCAAGCAATATAAAAAACATTGGGCTCCTGTTTAGATAATGCTACTCATAGAATGTTCTTGGGGATACTTCTTTTCTTTAGATGGAAGGAAATAACGTTGTCCTTACTAGGCAATTAATGGAAACTTAACTGCTTTTACTGTTTCTCAGTGTTTCCAGGCTTATTTTTGTGAGACACATGGGCGGCGTCCTTGCGGTGGCCAACATCAGAGGGGGTGGCGAGTACGGAGAGACGTGGCATAAAGGTCAGTTATTTCCTCCACAGAAACACACGTCTGACATGGTCAAAGCCGAGGCTGTGCCAGTGCTTCCTGTCTGAATGAGTGGGGCTAGGAGAGGGGAGCATTTCGGCTAGACAAGTGAATAAGGATATTTTCAAACACATTGCAGGCCCCACTCCCCCTTTACAAACTACTCGCTCTTTTCACATTTTATTTTCCTTCGTCGTCTGTTTATTATAATAAAGTATGTCTTTTGCAGAGACATTCCTCATAGAGCATAATCAAAATTATTTTGTTTTTTTTTTAACAGTGCATGAGGTGCGTTTTTAATTGAGTCTTGGGAGCTTTTTGGTATTTGTCTCCTGTTAGCCTTTTACAGTTTAGCATCACCTGGCTATCTTCAGACAGACTTCAAAGCGGGTCATTTCCTCTTGAGAGAAAAGAGCAATCTCGGAGCTTTCTGTTCCCAGCGCGGGCAGCCTCCTAGCGCCGCTGCTGTGACCCTGTCAGGTGGAGGTTGTAGACACAGGAACACAGTCGTTTTTCTTTTCTGGTTTTATTCAGTCTCTATTCTCTGGCCTTCTGAAGCATGCATTCTGACTGATTGACTGGAATTCAATTTCATACCCCAGATGGTCACAGTTTTTTTGAAATGATCATCTTTATTTTAAAGCCTTTTCCCTCCCATTTCTTTCCACGTGGAGTTACCTCCTCGCCCAGGCTTTGTGTGTGTAGAATTGAATTCATAGACTAAGCAGTGCTCTGAAGAGGGTGTTCTTTACCCGCCCTGGTCCTGTGTCCTGGGGAGGATGTGGGAAAGTGCCTGCACCTCCACCAGCTCCCTGCACCCCCCCATCAGCTGTCATATTTGACAAGACCTTCTGGGGCACAGGCAGCCACCAGTGCCGGGGGTTGTTCAGTGGCTGCCAGCAAGAGGGGCATTCTGCAATAGGAACATCAGAGACCACCCTTCAGATCTGTACCTCCACATCTCTCCACCCTCCCAAACCTGAGGCCTAAGGCTCTGATTTTTCTATATCAAATCAGATCAGCAAAGATGAGGGCAAATGTGTAAAGAGATTTTCAAAGTACCTGTTAGGTATCAAGATGCAGTAAAGGCCTAGGTGACCTGACCCCAGGGCATCGGGCATGCACCCCAAGGCCTGACCCCAGACTATTCAAAGTGCTCCTTAGTAAGAGTGAGTGTTCCTGGCCTGCCTGCCATTGGGGGGCGACCTGCCAGGTGTCATCCCTAGAAACTATTGTCATTGTATTTGAAATTTGCATAGAATTCATTGTATAATTTTGACCTGATATTGGTTTAATTACACTGAAATCATATTGATTTCATGATATTGAAAGATAACTGATAAAATTAAATTTCTACATATCTTATATTTGATTTACATCCCAAATTCATACGCCAAGTCTCAACCACTTGACTCACCTAATTTCCTATTCAAACTACAAGCAGCTTATATACTCAAACACGTACCCATATGCACTGACCTCTGATCCTGTGGCCCTCTCCTAAAAGATCTAGATTCTTTGCCATAAAACCCTTCTGGTGATTAGGCACCCACCATGCTCTGATAGGGAAGAGTGCCTCTGGTACCAGTCTGCTGTCTTTTTCTCATCTTTTTATTAATTATAGAACCAACCTATTGTTCAGAGCCTTGGGAGTAGGCTTGTTGGAGCGTAACTAAGGCTAACAGGTGACTGACTTGTGTTTAAACTGATTAATAAACTTTTTCAAAATTTAGGCTGTGAGAGGACCAGAAATGGACCTTTTCCAGTAATAGCCTAGAATATGGAATATTGATAAATCTGAATTCTATTATGTTAATTGAGTTTAAAATTTAACGCTCTTTTAAAAATATAGTCATATACCCAAAATATTATTATTCCTGGAAATTAAGTAATCCTAGCTATTCTAATTCACAGATAATTTCTTATTAACATCTTAATAACGTTTGTTTTGATATGAAAAAACTTCTTCAGTAGCACTGCTTTAACTTTAATTGAATTTCTGCAGAAGTGGTTAATCTCAAATATCTAATTAGATCTGTGTCTGCTCTTTGTTCATTTCAGAGGCAGTTATTTAAGGCATCTGTTCCTTTGAGGACTTGCTTTTGGCCTTTACTTTTCAACATTCCAAGGCCCTACAAATCTCTCTCTCTTCAAGAAATGTCTTTGGTTTAGTACATTGGAATGATTTACACATGTTGAAACCCAGATTCTCCAGGGAGACATTGGAGATCTTTCATTGAAGAATTGAGAAACCTGGTGTGGTGCTCTGCTACAGCACTGCCTCACCACCCAACTCCTACTCACCCTCTAAGTTAATAACCCTAGGCAAAACTGGAGAGTTTGTTCCTCTCCATCACCTGCCCATTTCAGACTCCTGCAAAGAGGCAGGGCGGGCAGCGCACCTCTGCGGAGCCCGTCCATCTCCGCAGGGAGCAGAAGCGCCGGCGCCAGCTCAGGACCGAACCTTGCTGGAGGTCTTGCTTCATTGTTTAAGTTCAGCTTCCCAAAATACAGGTTCCTTTTGATGACATGCTTTCATCCTTTCATTATCACTCTCTCTCACGTAACAGATCATCTGTTCCCTTTGGGGCATTTCCCATGGAAGTTCGAGGAGCTTTTAGAAAAATACAAATCCAGCATATGGATTAGCAATTGTGGTATTGATGATAGATTTCCACAGTGCATAACAGAATTTACATTGAGGCATTTCTTTAAATACAGCATTAGCACATTGTTTTTAAGTGGTTTGAGTTAATAAGTCATCGAAACTATGCCCTAACATCATTTGGATTCCCTTTAGGTTAAACTTATTTATGTTTTGTTTTGTTAATTAACCATCTTTCACTTTGGCACATTGTAGGTGGTATCTTGGCCAACAAACAGAACTGCTTTGATGACTTCCAGTGTGGTGCTGAATACCTGATCAAGGAAGGTTACACATCTCCCAAGAGGCTGACTATTAACGGAGGTTCAAATGGGGGCCTCTTAGTGGGTAAGAACTGGATTTTATTCATTGTACTTACTAGTTAACACTCTTGCGTTTTCAGATATGCTCTCTGTAGGCAGCTCTTGATTTACTTTGTGGATGGGAGCAGTGGTACAAAGAGCAAAGCCCGTTTGTATTTGGGCATCTGAAAGATGACATCATGAGACACCCGAACCCTCATCATACTGCCTGTATACATGATAGCATGAAAAGTGTCTCACCCCACTGCTGCGCCCTTCTCCCTGCTGCTCTGTGGGCTGGACGGAGATCCCCCACCACAAACTGGATCCACAGGCTCCTGGGGTTCAGCTAGCATAGGACGGAGCCTGACAACCCCTCTGATTATATCGGTCAGAACTCGTATGATGTGATCCTAGCTAAACATTTGTTGGGTGCCTGTGCTGTGTGCTGCTAAATGCTGTGGGTACAGAGGGAGAAGTCATGAAAGAAAATGAGGTACACACACAGATGGATCCACAGTTTTAGAGTAACGAAATGGTTAATAGTAGTTGTTCACATCAATAGTTCACACTTGCTGAGTACCTTGTGTCCCAGGCCCAGTGCCAAGAACCTGATGTGCTCTCAGCCTTGTAAGCTGGGTACTTCCACCATCTCCATGTCACAGAGGATGACTCTGGGGCACTGAGAAGTTGAGTTGCTTGCCCAGCGTCACACAGCTGGAAAATGGTGATGCTGGGGTGTCAGCACTGTGATTTTGAATTCTGTTCTTATAACTTAAATATGTGATACTGCCTCTAAGTAACTTTTCCTAATTTTTGATAGTTAATGAAATGTTACTTTGGGTTTTTTCCTCCCAAAAGCACTTAACATTGTAATAAACATTTAGGATGAGCCTGAACTTTGCTTGCTGGGTCCTATGTCCAATGTCATTAGGATGTGAGGGAGCATTGTACATGTGTAGAATAGCACACACAGACTCAACTTAAAAAATACACATAACAGTTTGCAGGAGGTATGTGGGGTGGATCCCCTGGGGGCAGCACATTCATCCATTTGTCTTTGAAGAATGCTGAGACATGTAAAACCAGAAATCCTATTTTTACTCTTTATCCCCAACAGAATATTGCCTAAAAATATATTCTTCCCATGGAGGTAAAATATAGATGTCCAGAATAATTCGTTTAAATTTGGGAAGGTATTGACAAAATTCTTAAATAAAAATTTGATCTATTCATTCAACTATTTTTTGAAAATGCTAGGCAATTTTTTCAGATACTAGGCATATGTTAGTAAACAAAACAGACAACATCCCTACCTTATGGAGCTTTCGTTCTGATTGGAGAAGGCAGGTGACAGGCCAGCGTGGGCTTGGGGTGCTCAGCAAGAGTGAGTGAGGCAGGTATCGGGAGATGGGCAGGGGGTGGGGAGGAAAACCAGATAGGACCTCACAGCCAGTGTGTAGAGGTCTTGCTTCACTCTGTGTGAAATGAGAAGCCTTTGGGGAGTTTAGAGCAGAGAAGTGTTATCATTTGACATCTCTTTTGACAGGATCACACTGGCTGTCATGTCAAGTAGATAGGAGTGGGGAGGCGAGGGCAGGAATATAGGGGACCAGCTAGGAGGCATCTGTCCTGGCACAAGAGCAGTGGCTTGGACCTAGGATGGGGCAGTAGAAATAGTGAGAAGAGGTCAGATTCTGGATATATTTTGAATTTGAGCCAACTGAATTTACATATGGATTAGTTCTTCACTGTCTTATGTCTCATATATAAAGGTGAATCCAAGACTTAATGGGAAAGGACATTGAAAATACCATCTCATTTTATAATGGGAGAGTTATGTTATAATTTACTAGTTCACCCAATAACATCTTTTGGGAGTTTTATAGTTAAGAATTGGTTTATGCCTGTTGATACACCAGGTGCTTTAAGAAACCCGCAGTGTTGTAGTTTCCCCATCAAGATGCTGGGATGTTTATTTTAGAAGTACAGATTCTGGAATCCTACCCATCCCACACCTGAGTAGGAGAGTCGGATACTCCAAGGGTAGGGCCCAATATTATTAATAAGCACTGAAATCAAAATTGGGAGTAGGAACTATGATTTTTGGCAAAGGCAGGAAATGTCAGGGTCTCTTGACTAACTCCTAGTCATGCCAGCTTTGACGTCACTTCCTCCCTGATGGCTGTACACTGGGTTAGGCACCCTGACACCCCACTTCCATAGCATCTGAACTTTCTCAATAACCGTGATTGCCACACTGTATTCTAATTGCTTGTTCACTGCTTTATCTTTCCCCCTAAATTTAGTTTTATTCACTGATACATCCCCAGGCCTAGTGCCAGGCACATGGTAAATATTCAATAAATATTTTTTGAATAAGCAAAATATATATAAACAGGACAAGAAGATGTGCCAGTATTGGCTGGAGCCCTCAGCTGTTCTTTCAGGCCCTATTCTGCTTTGGGCTGGTTCTAAGATCCTGAGCAACCTCCCTTTTACTGTAAAAGCAATAGGGGGGTAATAGGGGGACACAGGTTTTCTGGAAAGTCTTCGAGCTTATCAAGTTACTCCCCAAAGTGAATCTCAATGGGGAGTGTTAAGTTGTGTTATGGATGAGAACACCCCTCAGACATACTGGAAGAGGTCGGGAGCTTTTGGGCAATTGTGCTCTAAGAATAAAGGTTCTGGAAGCATTTAAGTGTTGCTGTGTAGATGCTCAATGATAGGCTACCTCCCTTTTTTTCTACCTTCCTTTTAGCTGCGTGTGCAAATCAGCGTCCTGACCTCTTTGGTTGCGTTATTGCCCAAGTTGGAGTAATGGACATGCTGAAGTTCCATAAATATACCATCGGTCACGCCTGGACCACCGATTACGGGTGCTCAGACAACAAACAACACTTTGAATGGCTTATCAAGTAAGGTTTTACTTTATATTGACATATACATGCTAATGATTCGCTTTCATAATATTGAACCCAGTTATTCAACAGGATTAGTATTTGATGCTTTGTCCCCTTCAGTGTCTTGTATTTGTATAATTTACTGCAAAACTAGGAGAAGAGATGGGAATACCTACCTGTCTTAATCTGTTCTTTAACAGGCATAATTCTGAAGATGGTCCTCAAGATTCCTATGCCTGGTTATTCAATTCAAACACTAATCTAGGTACTGCTGTGAAGGGACTTTGCAGATGAAATTAAGGGTATTAATCAACTGACCTTAGAATAAGGAGCTTATTCTGAATTATCTGAGTAGTCCCCAGTCTAATCACATAAGCCCTTAAAGGCCAAGCACATTCTCTGGCTGGAGTCAGGGATGCAGCAGGAAGGGAGACTTCTAGAACCTGAGAAAACCCCCAACCAACGGCCATCAAAGAAATGGGAACCTCAGTCCTATAGCTGCATGAAATTCCACCAACAATGTGAATGTGGTAGTAAATTTTTTCCAGAGTTTCCCAGTAAGAGCCCAGCTAGCCAACACCTTGATTTGGGCCTTCAGAGGCCCAAGAGAGCAGAGAACCCAGCCCAGTCAACCCAGACTGCTGACTTATAGAGAACTATGAGATAAGAAGCCTGTGTTGTTTTAAGCTACTAAATTTGTGGTTGTTACTGCAGCAATCAAAAACTAACATAAAAAGATATTATACCTTATCAATACATGGGATTGCCTTTTCTAAATCAAGAAATAAGGAAATTTTAGAAAAACATATGTGCAAGTACAATTAAACTTATTTTGTGCTCTCAATATAAGTGCATATGCTTGAAACTACAAGTTGCATTATGGAAACATTGTATGGCATCCTGTCAGGTCTGTGTTCCCTGGTTCTCGGTTCCCAGTACTGAAAAACGGTTACTGGTACTGAGTCGACGGAGCAAATGAGCAGACCAAGCAGATGCAAGCAAAGTGCCAAAGTTTGTTAAAGCATAGTACATCCCGGAGAAGGAAGGGGTCAACCCCTGCAAGTGGAGGAGACCCTGAGTTTAACAAGATTTCTCCCCTTTATGCTGATTCCCTAATTCTATGTTAAGTGGAGGGCAGAATATTCATGATTTTTTCTTGGAAAAAGTGGAAAATTCCCAGAATGTTGAATCTTCCTCTTTTCTATCCTTGCATGGCAATTTCCAAGGGTTGTCATGGTATTTGTAAACTGTCATGGCACAGGTGGGTGTGATTTTTACTGTGTTAACGAGGTTAGGTAATTTGAGGATACTGTCACCTTACTTATACGCATGCTCCAAAGACCCTCTTTTGTGGCCTTGTTCATATAATCCACTTTGTGTCCTTTCTACCTCTCTCTGGTTGGTCAGTCCTTAGAGACCCCCTCTGATCACTTTGTTCCCCTAGTAGACAAAACATCTCCTCGTGCCATCTGTTTCTCAACGGAAACCCCCTAAGACAGAGCATCTTGTGTTCCCCTTCCTCCTTGTCCCAACCGAACATTCCCTCAGCCACTTTGGCAGTAACAGTGAGTGGCAGACATTTAAATCCTCTTCTTGGCTCTTTATTCTCTACCAGCAGCGTGTAGGAACGGCCAAGAAGCCTGTTTCCATCCTCCTGGTATAACTATAAATTTTGGTAAAAACAACTCATTTCTCAAGTCTTTTTCTTTCATTTTATGGCTAGCTCTCTACTTTGAAATGCAGTTAAAATGAATTTTTTTAATTGAATACTTTCAAACTATTAAATTCTGTTCTCTAAGGGGGGAAAAAGTTCACTCTAAAAGCTATTACTTTTTAAAAGCTATTACTTTTAAATGCTCAGATAGCCTCATTGATACATACTGGTAAAAGCTATATATTTGAAGAAGCTATAGTCCAAGTTAACTGAGAAAAAATACATGCCTAGGGAAATAAGTCCTATTTAAGCTCATTTGAAAATACCGAGTTAATTGTATATCGAGGGCAACAAAATATTAGATGAAACCTAATATTTCCAAAATCAATTCAAAAGCAAAAAAAAAAATTCTGAATATTTTTCTCTGATATTCCTCCATCAGTTTTCAAATCTTGCTGTCACAAGGCTGTGTTCTTTTTACCTTCTGCTAATAAAATGAGCCTGGAGCTCAGGCCACACATTAACCAGAAAGAGCCTTCCAGGGAGCTCCTCAGCCCAGCCACTGCCCCACGTATGTCCCATGGAGCACACCTAGATTAAAAGGTGTTCCCTCAAAACAGCTAGATTTCCAAGTTTGGGAATGGCTGGGATAAATAAAGCCTAACAGATTTTTTTTTTCTACAGAACTTCTCAGAATCTTTAGTGTATAAATGTTGCATGTGAATCTCCAGGGGGCAATATTGTTAATGGGCAGGGTCTTCCAAACTTGTTTTCCCGTAGAACTAACCCTTATTCAGAAAACTGGGGTTGGTCAAAAACCACTCTGAAATGAGATCAGAACACAGATCCATTCTCATTCCCCGTCTTACCTACTGGGAAACAAAGCCCCAGAGTATTTTAGCCTTGACTTGGTGAACAGAACAGAATTTTTACTATTTTCACTATTTACCTTTCAAAATAAAACATTACTAAAACAGCTGATGATTATATTCATTAATATTGAACACTTTAAAAAACATGACACCCATATTGGAAAAATGTAAAGAAAAAAATATCCTGATATTTTTCTCACTTAAGTATTATAAGTCACTGTTTCATTCAACATTATTTTTATTCTTAAAACCCTTTTTGTTAACTTACCCTAGAAACGTGCTTCCTCCACTTTCTCTCCATCGGCCAAAAGCAGTTTCTTCCTGCTGCTCTGAGAGCCGCAGGGGGGCTCGGCAGCCAGTCCCAGTTCCTCAGTTTACAGACGATGGACGTGCACTCTTCCCAAGATTACAAAACTGAGCCTGAAATAAAGGCTTTGTAGATATTAAAGGGGCAGAAAGCTGCCGTAGGCTGTAGATTTCAAGTTCTTCATCAAAAGACTTGCAGTTAATTACATCCACACTCTGGTTTATAAAAACAGTCGTTAGTCCACCGTGTGGCAGTGGAAAAGTCTAGAGAATATAAAAATATCCAACTCAAGACAGTAAGTGTGCATATAGTTCGAGTGATTTCAGCAACCTGTGAGTTTGTTTCTTACACAGTCTTCCAAAGTTAGAACCAGATAGCACAGCTCACCAGTTTCTAGGGCCCTTGCCAGCCACGGGTTGAGTGGCGATGCAAGCATAATCTGGGGTGGTCACGCACATGCTACTTAGCTGCAGTCCTCATTACTCCTTAGGGTAATAAACTACATAGGGCCCTGTGCCACACCAGTTCATTTATTTTGCCAAACAACTCTACTCTTGCTATCTAGCCTCACGAAAGCACCTCTGCCTTTCAGATATTCTCCGTTGCACAACGTGAAGTTACCGGAGGCAGATGATGTCCAATACCCATCCATGCTCCTCCTCACTGCTGACCACGATGACCGTGTGGTCCCACTTCACTCCCTGAAGTTCATTGCCACTCTTCAGTACATCGTGGGCTGCAGCAGGAAGCAGAGCAACCCCCTGCTCATCCATGTGGACACCAAGGCGGGCCACGGGGCAGGGAAGCCCACAGCCAAAGTGATAGAAGAAGTCTCAGACATGTTTGCATTCATAGCACGGTGCCTGAACATCGACTGGATTCAGTAAATGGAGCTTCCTGCTCCCTCCTGACAACTACAGAAAACCTCAAGGGCTTTTCACACCATTCAAACCGAGAAACCACTGGATATAATGCTTCCCCACAGGAACACTATTCCTGCACTCACAGACTACAGTTGATCAGAACTGCCGTGGGAATTTTATCTTTTTTAGGCTTTTCCTTTTTAGCAACCCCTTGACATTTCTTTTTCCACCTTTCCAGGCACTTTTTAAAAAAAAAAAAAAAAGCATGTTTGGATAAATAACTAAATGGCAGCAAACATGGTGTGAATATTAGATTACCGAATTAAGGGTTGTAGTGCGGCATACTTCATATATAGCACCTCGATGAAATTTGCTCATATAATCATAACCTATATATCTTTAAATAAATGTGAGACATGTTCTCATGAAAAAGACTTCTTTGCAACAATAATAAATGTTATTTAAGAATGGGAGCCTTTATTTCTGGTTTCTTTGTATTGAGGGGCAACTCCCAAAGTACAGTTTTCTATAAGAATGAAGCATTTCAACTTTCTGCAAAAAGTTAGTTTCTAAACAATTAAATCATAGAATGTTAGCACTGAAAAGAAGTCACGTTCATCTATTCCTGCTCCCCTGTCTATGAGTGATGAAGCTATTAGAGATGGCTCACTGTCTTCAATATTAACCACTCAGTCAGTTGATAATCTAATCTGAGGCTTGGTTTGGATGCCTATTAAAATTCAGTGGATTGGAAAATTCAGATCATTCACCTATTTGTGTATTGGTTTTGGTTACCTGGAAATCAGAATTCCTTGGATATGAAGCTAAGAGACCACATAAGTAAATTATCCAAACAGATGCATTTATCCAAAGCTTATCTTACAGTCAGAAATTTCAGCATTTCCCAAGCTTTTTCTCCCCATAGACCACTCTAGGAAATAAAAATAGGTATACTTTAAAGGAAAAAAAAAAGGTTTTGGTTTGTCCCTCCTCATCCCAAGAATCTTTAAGAAAAAGATATATCATTCCTGAAACTTTTGTCCATACAATTTTTTTTCAAGGTATATGTTTTAACATCTCATCAAACAGTGTTCCTTTGGGTATCAGTTTGGGAAATGTTAATCTAATTTTTTTTAAGTCTTATCTTGTTTTATTAGATGTGATGTAAATATCTATTTTGTTTAAAGTATCTGAACCTTGTATAAAATAGCTTAAAATATTACTTTATGGCCGGGTGAGGTCTGAGAGGCCAAGGCAAGGAGTTCAAGGCCAGCCTGAGCGAGAGCAAGACCCTGTCATTACAAAAAATAGAAAATTAGCCAGGCATGATGGCACGCACCTCTAGTCCCAGCTACTCAGGAAGCTGAAGCAGGAGGATCGCTTGAGCCCAGGAGTTTGAGGTTGCAGTGAGCTATGATGATGCCACTGCACTCTAGCCAGGGCGACAGAGCAAGACTCTGTCTCAAAAAAGAAAATTACTTTATTATTCCCATAACTTACCCTTTTCCAAGTCAGTCCTATTTTCCAAATCATATATGTACATGCTTTTCTTTAGAAAGAGAGCTCACTCTCTTTCTCTACTTTTCAAGTTGTGGTCAATAATTAGACTCACCATTTTCTATCAAGCAGTTGCCACATCCCAAGCACAAATGAAAGGTGGCTACATGGTTTGGTTTTTCTCTTCTAGACTGTTTTCTATTACTGCTTAAATACGTACAGTACATAATACAGCTGTCACTGAACATACGATTCACTATAACCCCTTTGGAGACAAAGTGTGCCACTAGCTAGCAGCGCACAGGAGAACGTCATCCTTACCATCTACTCAGACACTAATGGTAGCCGATTACAATATTACTGTTGTGCCAGCAGGGCAGGAAAAACATAAAATACATTTGCACAATTAAGCCAAAGGCAGCCTCCTTCCTAGACCAGCAGAGTCGTCCGCAGTGCAAATAGCTGGGTTGTACCCACTAAGTCTGGAGCATTTGCAGGGTTGCACAGAATCCAACCATGCTTTCCTGCTGAGACCCTCTACTTCACAGCAGAAAATATAGCATATAGGGTCTGAGCTTCAGAAGAAATCACTCAGGCCTGGGTTCAAATCTCAATTCTCATTTAATAACTGGCAATGATGAGGAATAAACAAAGTAATACATTATAAGCACCTAGCAGGTAATTGGCCTCCAATGATGAGTCCTCTTTTTCAACCTAATTTTCATATCTAGATTTTAGTGGGACAACTGATCTCACAAACTGAAGGTATTATTATATATTGTTTAAGGCTTTAAATGGTAGAAGTAAAACCTGAGATTGGGCTCCTTCCCAGAACTCTCAGGGAGTCTTCTCTATTCAATGCCCACCTTTGTGTCCTGTGTTCTGCTGTTTGGCTCTTAGGTTGGTCTATTTTTGTTATTTTTATTGATGCATAATAGGTGTACATAGTTTCAGGATACATGTGATATTTTAACACACTCATAATTTATCAAGATCAAAACTATATTTGGGGTATCCATCACCTTACATATTCGTCTTTATGCTAGAAACATTCAAATTATTCTCTTCTAGCTCTTTTGAAATGTACAATAGATTATTGTCAACAATAGTCACCCTACCAATTTATCTAACCCTAGGTCTTATTTTTTATGAAACTGTATATTTGTACCAATTAGCTTCTCTTCTTCCCTGCCCTTCCTGGCCTCTAGCATCCACCAATCTACTATCTTCATGAGATCCTCTTTTTTAGCTCCCACATGAGTGTGAATATGTGATATTTGTCTTTCTGTGCTTGGCGTATTTCACTTAACATAATAACCTCCAGTTCCATCCATGTTACTGCAAATGACATGATTTCCTTTTGATGGGTGAATAATATTCCATTGTATATATACACCACTTTTTTTAAATCCATTCTTCTGTTGATGGGCATTTGGGTTGATTCTATATTTTGGCTGTTGTGACAAATGCTGCAATAAATATGGGAGTGCAGATATCTTTTTGATACATTGATTTCCTTTCTTTTGGATATATACTCAGTAATGGAATCTTACGGTAGTTCTACTTTTAGTTTTCTTTAGGAATATGTTGTTTTGGAAAAAAAAAATCATACATGTTACACAAATGGCCTCCCTGCCTTGTCACAAGGCCTTGCTGAGCACACCAGACCATTTGTTATCTTAGTAAGGTAAAGTCACATTTATGACATTTAATATGTACACACCTGGAATATTATAAAACTTTTCAATTAATCATGTTTCTTAATATTCCCACTAGAGCTTAAGCAGCTACACACAGTGCTACTAATTTAAAAAGCATAAATTTCAACTAAGGAAGCCTGTCACCAATCTCTCAATTTTTGTCAGTTTGACCAGCCTTGGGGAGTTCCCCTGGGCAGACCACATAGCTAGTGCCCAGAAGGAGCTGCAAAGACTCAAAGGTGTGGGGACAGGTGAGAGCTGTGGGGTTGGGGGCAGGATGAGGCAAATGTCCAATTGTCAGGGGTGGTCACACCAGTGGGATGGATACTGAGGCCAGTAAATGAAGAACACTGAGCCACGTCCATCCATTCATAGTCGTGGGGCTGGAGGTGCAGAGAGAAAAAGGCCTGCCCCACCAGGTTGACACTCCAGCGGGGGGGGGACAGATGATAAACATTCTTGCTGAGCGTTTGCCCTGTGCCACCCTAAGTACTCCGTGTACAAACCTTTGTTCTCACGCAACCTTATGAAGTATGTGCTACCCTTTCCCCATTTGGCAAGGGCCCAAATTGGGTGGTCACCCTAGCAGCTGGGCCTGGGAGACCCCACTCTTCCTGCTATGGTCTGAATGTTTGTGTCACCCAAAGTCTGTATGTTGAAATCCTAAGTTCTAAAGTGGTGGTATTAGGAGGTAAGACCTTTAGGAGGCAATTAGGTCCTAAGGGCAGAACCCTCATAACTAGGATTAGTGTGCCCTTATAGAAGAGGACTGAAAGAGACCGTCCATAATGTGAGGACACAGCAAGAAGGTAGTATCTATGAACCAGGAAACCGTCCCTCAACCAGACACCAGATCTGCCAGCACCTTGATCTTGGACTTCCCAGCCTCCAGAAATGAGAACTGTGAGAAATAAATTTCCATTGTGTATAAGCTACCTAATTTGTGGTACTTTGTTATAGTGTCCAAAACAGACTAAAATACCTGCTAGCCTTTTTTT
>VBSM01000361.1:57625740-57644755 GCA_008086735.1 Cheirogaleus medius | reverse complement strand
TTTTTTTTTTTTTTTTTTGGCATGTGGAAGTCCAGTTGTTCTAGCATCATTTGTTGATAAGACTGTATTTGCTCCATTGTGTTGCCTTTGCTCCTTTGTCAAAGATCAGTTGACTAGATTTATGTGGGTATATTTCAGGGTTCTCTATTCTGTTCCATTGATTTACTTTTTGTCTGTTCTTTTGCCAATACCACACTATCCTGATTACTATGGTTTATAGTAAGTGTTAATTTCAAATTTCACTTGTTCATTGCTAGCATATAGTAAAGCAATTGACTTTTGTATACTAGCCTTGTAGCCTGCAACCTTGCTATGCCCACTTATTAGTTCCAAGAGTTTGTTTTTTGTTAATTCTTTTGGATATTCTGCACAGATGATCATGACATCTGCAAACAAAGACAGTTTTATTTCTTGTGAATATATATACCATTTATTTCCTTTTCTTTTCTTATCGCATAAGTTAGTGCTTCAAGTATAATGTTGAAAAGGAGTGGTGAGAGGGGACATACTTGCCTTATTCCTGATCTTAGTGGGTAAGCTGAGTTTCTCACCATTAAGTATGATGTTAGCTGTCAGTTTTTCATAAATATTCTTTATTAAAGAAGCTCCCCACTATTCCTAGTTCACTGAGAATTTTTATTTTGAATGAATGTTGGATTTTGTCAAATGCGTTTCTGCATCTATTGATATGATCGTGTGATTTTTCTTTTTTAGCCTGTCAATTGTGATGGATTTCATTGACCGATTTTCAAATGTTGAGCCAGTCTTGAATAGCTGGGATAAATCCCAGTTGGTCATGGTATATAACTCTTTTTACACATTGTTGGATTTGACTTTATAATTTTTTGAGGATTTTTGCATATATGTTCATGAGAGATATTGGTCTGTAGTTTTCTTATGTCTTTGTCTGGTTTTGGTATTAAGGTAATGTTGACCTCCACAGAATGAGTCAGAAAGAATTACCTCTGCTTCTATCTTCTGAAAGATAATGTAGAGAACTGGTATCATTTATTCCTTAAAATTTTAGAATTCAACAATAAACCCATCTGGGCCTGGTACTTTCTGTTTTGGAAGTTTATTATTGATTCAATTTCTTTAATAAAGGCCTATACTGATTATCTACTTCTTGTTTGAGTGTTGGCTGCTTGTATCTTCCAAGAAATTGGTCCATTTCCTCTAGGTTATCAAATTTGTGAGCATAGAGTTGTCCATAGTATTCCTTTGTTATCCTTTTACTGTCCATGGGATCTATAGTGATGACTCATCCTTCTGATATTAGTAATTTGTGTCTTCTTTTTTTCTTAGCCTGGCAAGAGATGTTAATTTTATTGATCTTTTTAGAGGACATGCTTTTAGTTGATTTTCTCTATTGATTTCCTGTTTTTAACTTCATTGGCTTCTGCTTTATTTCTTATTATTTCATTTCTTCTGCTTACTTTGAATTTGCTCTTCTTTTTCTATTATAGTTTCCTAAGGTGGAAACTTACATAACTGATTTTAGATCTTTCTTCTTTTCTAATATATGCATTCAATACTATAAATTTCCCTCTAAGCGCTGTTTTCAATGCATCCCACAAAGTTTGATAAGTTGTATTTTCATTTTCATTTAGTTTAAGATATTTTTTAATTTATCTATGATTCCTTCTTTGACCCATATATTGTTTATAAATGTGTTATTTTGAGATTTTTCCAGTTTCTTTCTGTTACTGATTTCTAGATTAATTCCATTATGGTCTGAAAGCAGACATTGTATGATTTACATTCTTTTAACTTTGGTAAGATGTTTTATGGCCCAGAATGTGGTCTATCTTGGTGAATGTTCCATGTGATCTTGAAAAGAACGTGTATGCTGCTGTTGGATGAAGGAGTCTATAGATGTCAATTATATCCAACTGATTGATGGTGTCGTTGAGTTCACCTATGTTCTGAGATTGTGTGTGTGTATATATATACACACACATACACACAAACATGTTCATATATATGATATATACATAAGCATACATAATTGAATACATTATTGCTATTACTTTGAGCAAACTTATCTATTAGATCAATTAAAAAGAATAAAGTCTTTATTTTACCTTCACTTATTCATTCTTTGATGTTTTTCCTTTCTTTATGCAGATCTAAGTTTCTGGCAAATATCATTTTCCATCTCTTAAAGAACTTTTTTTACCATTTTGTTGTAAGTCAGGTCCTACTGGCAACAAATTCCCTCAACTTTTGTCTGAAAAAAAGTAATTCTCCTTCACTTTTGAAGGATGATTTTTTGCAGGGTACAGGATTCTGGGTTGGTGATTTTTTTCTTTCAACACTAAATATTTCATTCCCCTCTTCTTGTTTGCATGGTTTCTAGGGAGATGTTGGATATAATTCTTATCTTTGTTTCTCTATAAATAAGATGTTCTTTTCCTCTGGTTCATTTCAGGATTTTTTGATTTTCTATAGTTTGAAAATGATATGTTTAGGTGAAGGTTTTTTTGGCATTTATCCTACTTGGTGTTTTCTGAGCTTCCTGGATCTATGATTTGGTGTCTGATGTTAGTATGGGGAAATTCTCAGTCATTTTTTCAAATATTTATTCTGTTCTTTTCTTTGCTCTCCTTCTGGTATTCCCACTGTGCGTTCTTTTTTGTTGTCCCATAGTCCTTGGATATTCTGTTTAGTTTTTTCAATCTTTATTGTCTTTGCTATTCAATTTTCAAAGTTTCTGTTGGTATCATTTCAAGCACAGATGCTTTCCTCAGCCATGTCCAGTCTACTAATGAACCCGTCAAAGGCATTCACACAGTTGTCAGTTTTTGATCTGTAGTTCTTTTTGGTTTTTCCTTAGGATTTCCATTGCTGTTTACATTGCCTATATGTTTTTTCAAGATGTCTACTTCATCCATTAAAGTAACACATTAATTAACACATTAATCATAGTTGGTTTAAATTTCTGATCTGATAATTGTAACATCACTGTCATGTCTGGTCTTTTCCAATTTTTTTTTTTTTTTTTTTTTTTTTTTTGCCTTTTAGTATGCCTTGTGATTTTTTCTTGATAGTTAGACAGTGATGTATTGGGTAAAAGGAACTGCTGTAAATAGTCCTTTTATAATGTGGTGACAAGGTGTGAGCGAGGGCAGTAGCATTCTATAATTCTATGATTAGGTCTCAGTCTTTTAAGTGAGCCTGTGCCTTTGGGCCAAACTTCATAAGAGCTTCTCAGTTTTTTTCTCCTCTTTTAGATAATACAGGCTGACTAGAGTAGGCTGGAGTTGGGCATTTCCCTTCTTCCACATGAAAGAAGGTATTTCTTTTCTTCCAGGTCAGTTAGGCTCTGGTTAACTAGTTTCTCCTGAGGGCGAGCATTGTTAAGAAGAAATGGACTTCAGCATATTTCAAACACGGTTCCTTTTCTCCTCTCTCTGCCAAAAGCACAAGGAGATTTTTCTCTGATATGTACTGTGGGAACCTGGCCAAACTCTTGGAGATAACTCTCACAATATTGTGGTGGGGCCCCTGTGTCCGGGTCCTCCTGGGGATTTTTAATTGTCAGAATTGTCCACATGGAATCTTCAGCAATTCATGAATTACAGTTTGGGTTTTCCTACCCTGCACTGGTTACGATGGAGGTTTCCACTTGTGTATGTGTCTCTGCTACAGTAAGTTGTGACTTCCTGTATTTGCCTCTTTCCAACCTTGGGTAAAGCAGTTTGCCCTGTGTCCTCACCTCTCACAGATCCAAGGAGAATTCTTAATTTTTCAGTCTGCTCAGTTTTTCACTTGTTGCTAGGATAAATGGTAATGTCTAAGCTCTTTCCATGTAGAAGACAAACTAGAAGTCTATAGATGTATATATTTAACTGTCAAGAAAAACTAGGGGACACAAGTTGTGACAAAAATCTTAATTAAAAATGAAGTTCTTATACGTAATACTGTTTTGTTTTGGTTAATTAATGAGAAAAATATAGATATTGGGATAAGATTTTTATCACAGACTCTGACCATATGCAAAAAGAAAGAAACATTGAAAATAAATGAAGCACTATGAATTGGAAAAGTCAATATTCTGCTATGTTTATTACCTTTTGATTTTGGAGTCCAAAATGTAAATCCCATAAGCTCTAAATGAATGAGTCATAAAATCAACTGCGAGAACTAATCAGAGGTTTCCCCAATAGCCAGTTTTATACTGTGTGGAATTTTCCATTTGGGATTACTACAGCATTTTTATTAAAAGTGATTGATTGCATCACTACCATGGGGCCAAACCACACTGCATTTTATTTGTCTAGAGTAGGTATCTTGGAAGAATTATGAGCACCTTTTAAAATGAAATGAGACATCTAAAAGTAGAAACCAGAAAAAAATTTAAAACTTCAAAGAAGCAAAGAAACTTAAGTACCTGGGATGAACTGCTGAAGCTGAGCACCAAATTTAGCCCCAAGTCTACCAGCCCCTGGATGAATTTGGGTAAATTACCCTGAACTTCAGGGGCCTCAGCTTCTTCAGCCACAAAATAAAAATTCTATTTACTTCAAAGGGCTATTATACAAAACATGGATTAAGTAGTAAGCAAGTGAGTTCCCTAAAGACATCTCTTTCCACTAGCTAGTGTCTCTCCATCTTCCTTCTAGGGTCCAGCCCTCTGTTATGGAGTCATGGTCTGGTCTGTGCCCTACGTGTGTGACTGCTGAGGTTCACCAAGCCCACCCAGCGGCCCACTGGGGACAGCATTCTGTCATCCACCAACCTGCCTCCAGCATGCTGGCCACTTCCTCTTACAGCTTCTTCATCCTGACCTCAGGCTCCAGCTAGTCCTATGTCCTCCCAGAATTCCTGAATTTCTTCAGTGAGACACTTAAGGGCCTCTGGTGGCCTGCAGACCTCCCACAGGCTGTGGAGAGCCAGGAGCTGCTTCAGGCTCATCTGTCATGACAACTTCTCATTCAGGAATGCACCATGGCCAATATGCAGATACTGCTGATACTCCTGGGGAATCCAGAACTGGGCGGGGCACAAACCCCTTTGTTTTTGTGGCCACCTACTCACCATGGCTCCTCTCTTTGGCCATCAGCCCAAACAAGAGTGGTCAGGACACGTCTCTCTGTCTGCTTCCCCTCTGTGTATTCCCCTTCTTTCTCACACCCCACCTCCCCCGTGTCATACGCTGACTTCTCTTATCCTCCGTTTATTACCATCTAGTCCGCCAGGACAGCCCTTGACAGGTGCCAAAGAAATTCTCTCTCCACAAAGCTTCGCTTTCAAAACTAATGCTTTTCTGCAGACCCAGACATCCTATTCTAGAAGTCTAGGACCAAATGTGGAATCTTTTTCTCTTTGTATTCCTGCCATGGCAATCCTAATTCTCCCTCAAGGCAAACCAGGTATTTCTGGTCAGAAAATGCAAGTCTACTTTAATATATTTCAAAGAACATGCACATTCTTCAGAACGCCGCACCTCTCTCTGTGATAGTTTCTCTACTTCCCATTTCCACTCTCCTAATGAAACAGAGTTGAAGTCTCCCCCTAAGAGGAATAACTTGAATTAGAAACTCAGGAAAAACCAAGATGGAAAAAGGGATAGTTGTCTTCACCCCACCACTACTGCCTTTAGGTCATGTACACGTCCTAAGACAAGTGAATCGAAACATTCAGTCTCCTTTCCTCTAAATACCATTCCAAAAGCCAATGCATCGCTTGCTATGAGAACTTCAGAACAGAGTCTCAAACCTCTCACAGCTGCAGAAAGTTCTCTGCTACCCTAATAGTTCTTCACCACTCCTGAAAAGAGTGCTCATGCTCAGTCACAGCTTTATAAAGTGTTTTGTGAAATTCCTCCTGTAGGCTCTTTACTCAGCTCCTTCGAGGGGACAGTGCTGTAGGAAATGTCGAGATAAGTCAGGGCCCTGCACCCAGGGAAGTCCCACTACTCAGGGAGCAGAGAGGAGATGAGCAACTATATTATTAGATTAAAAAAACGACAGAAAACGTGTCTGAGGTACAAAATGCCATGGAAGCACTAACATTGGATTCTAAGGGGCACTTCTCACATGCGCTCTCGTATCAGTGACACTGAGACATGTGCTGGAAAATTCCTTGACAGCTGTTTTGCAGCCAGTGCAGAAATAGAATTTATGGGGCTGAGTTCTCCTAACAATTACTCATAAAACTACCTTGAATGAAACCATCATAGTCCAAGTCCACTGGCTTCTAATTAAGTGGAGGAGGTTGAAGTGCTAGCAAGACCCTCAGACTAAATGACACATCCCTATTCCAAGCTTTGTTAGCAGCTGGATGGAGGACAGGAGCCAGGAATAGAATACAATGGCCAGCACAGAAATCTCCCGCAGTTCTATGTGGTGCTCCAAGTTGCTGATTGAGAGTAGACACGTGCTTTGGAAACCAGATAAGTGGGGGATCAGGTTGCTATTGTACCATGAAACTTGAGACCACACTCTTTATCCCCAGGATTTTCATCCAGATGGAAGGCAGAGAGGGGCCTATGGAGAACAGTAATCGAAAGAAGAGCAAAATGAAACAAGGAAGGCTGGCAAAAGCTAACTGTAAAAGCAAATAGGGAGAACACAGTCGTGCATCACTTAATGACGGGAAAACATTCTGAGAAGCACGTCGTTAGGCGAGTTTGTCATCGTGCAAACATCAGAGTGTACTTACACAAACCTAGATGGCATAGCCTACTACACACCTAGGCCATAGAGTGTAGCCTATTGCTCCTGGGCTACAGAGCTGTACGGCATGTTACTGTACTGTGGTACTTTAGGCAACTATAATACAACGGTAAGTATTTGTGTATCTAAACATATCTAAATATAGAAAAGGTACAGTAAAAGTACAGTATAATCTGATGGGACCACTGTCGTATATATGGTTTGCCATTGACCGAAATGTCGTTATGACTATTAAAAACTGGAGACCACTGACATTACTAAATGTTGGAACCAGAAATAGTTGTATATTTGATAAACTTGGAATAAATCCTTGAAAGAAGGGGATGAGGGGGTCAAGAACTAGAAAAGGCCCCTTTGGAGGGAAGCTAATAAATATAATGGGAGAAATCAAACAAAATTTAGAATAAGCAGCCGAAATATTCATTGGAAAAATGTTGCTAGGAACTTGGAAATTAAAATAAATCCACTTAAACAAATACGTAAGGGACTCTTATTTCACATCATGTGCTGGGTGCTGGCAAAGCCCTACTAGGGTGACCAGGGTCACACTCGAAGAACACTGCACTTTACTCCATTGTACCATCATCGACAGCAAAGAGTCACATGGTTAGCAAACTGTTGTTCAGCTCAAAGTCTAGAAAAAAGAGAGTTAAGGGACCAGGTGTGTGAGATTTAGCCTGGTCTGTCCAGGGAAGGGAATACTGACACATATTTTATGTCTCCCATGCAAATGAATACATTGGTGCTCTGGCTTGCTATGAATATCTGGTAACCCAGAGAATCTGAGGCAAGAATCAACAAAGCAAAATGCAAAACCACAAAAAAAAAGGTGGAGAAATGGGATTTTATTGAAGATGTTTTCATGGGAGCTGGGCCAGTGATAATTCTTATTACACAATTTGAAAAGAAAGAATATGGACAAAAAATTGAGACAAAAATAAAGTAGAAAGGATAAAATGTAAATGGTGAATTTGGACATTAACAGAAAGCAATTTCTTGGTGTCGGCTCTCTGTGTTAGTTCTACATGGCTCACAGAGGCAAGATACAGAGATTGGGTAGACGGAAGACCAATGACATGAGGACAAAGCCTCAGAAAACATTTCTTGATTCTATCATCAGAGGGTGGGTTATTATCTATACATGATTGCCTCTCAGTTTAACAAAATGGTTTATGGCAGAAAATGACATGATCTTGATATCAAAGGTTAAACCACACCCTACATAAAATGATGAGGCTAAAGAGATACTACGGAGGGGGAGGAAGATGTGTACAACCAAGAAAAGACGTGTCCTGGAAAAGGTCGTGGTAAGTGGAATAAAGTAGAATGTTATAAAGGCCTAGGGTCTGGGGACAAGTAGGAAAATCTTATCCCATGGGATAGAAAATTGAGAACATCGAAAAGGATTTGCAACAACCCTTGGGCAGTGCATGACATCTGTCTAGACCTCAGTATCACATCTATAAAATACAGAAGTTAGATTAGACAATCTCTGAGGTCAGATTCAGCTTGAAAATTTCATTATCAAATGATATTTAGGAACCATCAGAATGCAGAAGAATTAGGCCAAAGAGTGATCCATTGAAATGTCTTATCTGACAAATTACATTAAAACCAGTAAATAAAGCCCCTGACCCAAAGTAGAGTTTAAACAAAAAAATGGAGCAGCATGTGATCTTTGCACAAAAGACTTTTTGGAGTTGATTCTGTGGGATCATGAGGAAGAGGCTATAATGCAAGGAAAGACTGATGGAGGGAAGGGAGAGAAAGTAAAGAGAAAACAAAATAATTTAAGACCTTATATTTAAAATGAATTCATACCTAATATCTCTTAAATTTTTCATTGGTGTTATAGGTAGAAGAAATAAAGTTGTCTTTTATAAATTAAAAAATGAGCACAATTTCAAAATACTTTACAAATATACAGTAGTTCATGGTTTTGATATCATTTAACTAGCTCATTTGAGCACAAATTCTTTGAATTTCCAATGTTCTCAGCTCTTTCTTGAGGATGTTTGAATATATGCAATAAAAGCAGAAGTTGATGACCCAAATCATGAGTGGACCCTTAAAACAATTAATGTGACAAATCATAATCTTTAAATAATGATGGTAAAAATTTAAGAGGACCAAACAGCTCCAAATGTAAAGAAACAAGATACAAGAAGAGCTTATGTTGTTAGTGTCTTTTAGGTCGTCATTAGTATGAATATTAGTTCAAGTTTATGAATGGTTTTAGCTAAGCTCATAGAAATCTCTCATTCTTTCATCAAGACTGCAGAGCAAGAGAATGCATTTCAAAACTGAAATAAATGATCACAATGCTATTGTCAAGCACCCTACAAATCTGAAATCTCTAACACTTGTTTCTCGAGAACCCATGCCAATTTTCTGGGAATTGACGCTTCCATCCCCTTCTTGTCACCTTTGCCAAGATTATCAATAAAAATGGAAGTTTTCCTGCACTGAAAAGGGAGTCTGTGCCACTGTACTCTATTTGCTGTCATGATGACAGGCAGCTGCGCCGAGCCAAGAAGTAGCCTAAATGTTTAATGAAGCAGGAAAGTCATTCTTCAGTTGCAATGCAGACCCACTAGATGGTCTGAAAAGATCACCTCTATTTGTTTTAAACTGGGAATAAGTTGCTGAATATTTAATACATGCCACAGTACTCAGCTCTGTGAGGGGCCAAGCAAGGGTCAGCTCATGGCTGCCTGCTGTTCCTGCAATTTCAGATTCCCTCTGGTTTACTGAAGGTGGGAGATACCACAGTTGAACCAAGACAGTCTTCAGCAGCACCCTTTGTAGCACTGTATAAGTGGAAATAAAAATGGGCAGTCACATACCTGTCTTGGTGAAGCATTGTTAAGAATTAGGAACAATCATTCAGGAAAAATGAGGAGTAGGCCTACCTTTTATTGCTGTTATTCACGGAGGTGGGGAAGAACAATGGTGTTAGGAAAGAGAAGCAATCAATAATCTTGTGATTATGCTAGGAGAGAGCTCTTACAGGCAGTTGATTCCATTGTTCATTTGCAGTATTAGACAAACTTTACTAACTCAATAATCCTGGTTCAAGAAAGGAGTACTTTCATGAACAATGTCCTCATGGCCAAATTTAATGTTTAACTGACTTAGATTCTGTTGCAATAATATGGGTGAGAGTTGGACAAGGATGGTAGCAGAAGTAGAACCAAGAGGCATCTGCTGATTAAAAATTCATCAGGATGACTCCAAGATTTCTGGCCAGAGCATTTGGAATAGTCGAGGTGCCATTTACTGAGAATGAAAAGGAATCAGAAAAGCAGTTTTAAGAGGAAAATAAAAACTATACTTTTAGACAATGTTAAATTTGAGATGCTCATTAGACAACCAAACTTACTTGTCTTCTGGAGGGTTGCATATACTGAGCTGTCACTCTGGGTGGAGATATTTGGAACTCAAATATTTGGGGAGATGAAATTAAATTAAACTTAATTTAATCACCTGGAGAATATAGATAGGGAAAAGAAAAGTTCTGAAGATTGAGCCCTGGGGCACCCCAACATTTAGTGGTCAGGAAGTTGAAAACGCTGACAAAGGACATGGATAGGAGCCCTGCTATGCAGGAAGACACATGAGAGAGAAGGATATAATGAGGATCAAGTGAATAATGTTTCCATGAGACAGTAACAATTATGTCAAATGCTCCTGATGGGTTAAAATAAATGTGGACTGAGAACTGGCCATTGGTTTGGTAACATGGAAGTCACTGGTGACTTTGATAAGTGTCTCTTAAGTGTAGCAGAGACAAAGTCCTGAATGCAGTGTGGTCAAGAGAGACGAGGAGGAGGGTAAGTGGAGAATGTGAAGTACGGAGAAACATTTCAAATATTTTGGTGTGATGTCAAGCAAGCAAATGGGGTGTTGATGGGACTGGGAGATGTAATCAAGATTTTTGTTTTGTTCTGTTTTGAATCGGAGGCATTGTACTGTATTTGTACACTGATGGGAATAATCCACAGAGGGAAAAATTGATGATGAGGAAAGAGATTGATGTCCTTGATTAAGCACAAGAGGATGGAATCTGTGGAACAGTTCATCCACTAGAACAAGAGGGGAGTGGGGTATGGGTACACAGGAGCAGATCACTAGATTTAATGATGGTCTGTTGAAGTTGTATTTAAATTGCTTCTATTTTATAAGGTTACTTATATTTTTCAGGAAGTGGACTGTATCATCTAGAATAATTTTGGCTGGAAAAAGCAACATATCCAACCAAAAATGGCTTAAATAATGGGATCACAACAAGAAGTTCCATGGTAGACAGTTTCAGGTTTTGTTTAGTAATTTAGAGGTGACTCCAAGGATCCAGGTTCTTTCCAGATTCCAATTTGCAGTCTTCAAGGTATTGACTTTGTTCTTTTGACTCATCCCTTCATGGTTGCAAGGTGGCTGCTGCAGACATAACAGTATCTGACTGAAGAAGAGTTGCAGAGATGAGCGCATTAGGGTTCTTAAGAGAAGAAGAACCAATAGGAGATATATATATATATATTTAAATGAGGAGATATATTATAAGGAATTGGCTTGCACAATCATGGAGGCTGAGAAGCCCCACGATCTGACATCCACAAGCTGGAGACCTAGGAAAGCTCGTGGTGTGATTCAGTCTGGGTCTGAAGGCCTGAGAACTCAGAGTGCCAAGGGAAAGAGAAGATGGACCTTCCAGCTCAAGCAATCAGTCAGGAAGAAGAGATTCCTCCTTCTTCTGCATTTTGTTCTTTCCAGGCCCTCAGTGGAGCTGATGATGCTCGCCCACGCCAGGGAGGGCCATCGACTGAATCCCCAGTTCAAATGCTAATCTCATGTGGAAACACCTTCACAGATACACCAGAGGTAAGGTTTAATCTGAACACCTCATGGCCAGTCAAGTTGACAATTAACCATCACAATGAGGAATAGCAACATTACCCCTCACATGTCTCTCATTTCCAGGTGGGAAACCTTTCCCATCCAGCAGATGTCCCCTGAGTCCCATGGGTGACGATTCAGTCACATGGTTACGTTCCTGACAGAAGGCAGGCTGCTGGCAAATGAGCTTCTTGCATTTTCACCACCATAGTGGGAGGCAAACTCTATGGCAAGGGAGGGCTGAAGACTGGTCTCTGGTTTGGCTATCAATAATGCCAGCACCAAAGGCAGAGATACTGACTAATTTTAGTAAAATTCATGAATTTAAAACTTTAAGGATAACTACTGAAGAGAAATAAAGTTAATCACTTCTGTATTTTAGATTAAAATGAAGGAAAATTTTAAAAACTGAGACTCAGGGAGGGGAAGTGACCTGTCCAAGTTCAAGCAGTTAAGGCAAAGAGAACAGGAATTCATAGATCTGATGCCTAATCCAGTATTTTTTCCACAAAAATAGCTAGTCCTTTAACTTATTGTTCATAGAGTTATTCTCATGGTTTTATTACTACCATAAATAAATAGTCTGTTACAGGCCAATTTCCTGACTCCCTGTCATAGGCACATTTTTCCAGGAGCATTGATAAAGTTGCATTGTTCTGTCAGTAATCCCTGTTCCATGGGCCCACACTGTCATTCACACGGAATGAACATCATTCAACCAGGGGTAATGGAGCGGTCAGTTTCCAGGCACTAGAGAAAGGTGACAGGTCCACAGAGTATCACCTTAGTATCAACTTTACCAATCATCAAATTACCATCACCCATTTTGTTTTCCATGTTATCATCTCAGAGTCACTATTCGGCTGTCATTCATTTAAAAAATATTTTTTATTGAGATAAGATATACATAACCTAAAATTTTCCACTCTAGCCATTTTAAATGTACAATTCAGCGGCACTAAGCACATTCACAATGTGCAACCATCATTACTCTCTATCTCCATAACTTTTTCATCATCCCAAATGGAAACTCTGTACCCATTTAAAAATACCTCCCATTCCCTTCTCCCCACCAGCCTCTTTTAACACTATTCTGTTTTCTGTTTCTATGAATTTGCTTTTTCTAGGCACCTCATATAAGTGGCATCATATAATATTTGTCCTTTCATGTTTGGCTTATTTAACATAATGTCTTTAAAGTTTATCCATGTTGTAGCATGTGTAAGCAAGTTCATTCTTTTTATGGCCGAATAATATTCCATTGTATCCACAGACCCCCATCTTGATTATCCACTCATTTGTTGATCGACACTTCCACTGTTCCCTGTTTTGCCATCCATTTGTCACACTGCTGGAGAATTTGCCTTCCTTTTTCTTTATTCTTAACACCCAGCCCCTATTTGCTCCTGCCTTGTTTCCCTAGGAGCCTTTTTGCTGTTCTTTCTTCCTGCACACCATCCCTAGGCTTCTTAATCATCCTCATTCTCTCACTCTTGGAAAACAAGACTTCTTTCTCACATATGATTTTGAACATATCATCTTCCAACTCAAAAGATACCTCCCAGTTGCTTCTCAATCCACACATCTAAGAACAACCAGTGACAAACCCCCCATATCCCTTACCCTATTTCAGTCTATACTCTGGTTTATGCAAATCAAATAATTAACCAATTTCCTATGACTTATGCAGTCTTATAAAATAGATCTTTTTATGCAGTTAAAATTCCTGTTTCTTTGTTTCCAACCATCTTTCAAATGTTTCCAAAATATGTCCTTGAATGTTCATAAATGATTTTCCTTAGGAGGCTATGACAAGTCCCAGCTGTCACTAATTGTATCAACCATGTTCTTGGGTCTTTGTGAGTGGATCTGCCTATTTGCAGAAATCTGATCGGCGGAGATAGATGGGGATGAGTGGAAATGGCCACATGTGGTTGTACAGTAAGAACTGGATTAAAGGTGTAATAATCATGTTTTGACATCTTGGGGCTTTTTTGGCTAGAGAAAGACTGCCCCTCCTGAGGGCTAGCTAATTCCTAGAGAAAATAAATAACCTGCCTGCAAATATGCCTTTCATCTACAACCAATCCTGAGTTCCTATCCCCAGCCAGCTCCTTTCTCTAACTCTCACACACCAAGCCAATATTTCCCTTGCCCTTAAATCAACCCAGGGCTAGGTACCAGACAACCATCGACCACCCAGAGCCCACCAGCATTATTCCAACCAGCTAATTCCAAGCTGTTTCCCATGCCCTGCCTTGCCTTTCCATGAAAAGCACAATAAAGACCCTGGGCTGTGCTTTCCTTTTACTTCTGCCTCCTGACCAAACCCGGTGCTTTCCATGTGGCTCTGTGACACAGCAGGCCTGCCTTCTTTTGGAACTCGAAGAAATTCTTCTTTCGGTGGCATTAGCCTCTCCATGTTGTCACTCAGTCACCTCCATAAACTAAAAATTCTTCAGGTACAGTTGAGGTAAAGGGCCAGTCAAGACCACCCCACCAGTGGTGCCTGTACTTTCTGAAGGGGAGTGAGAGTGGTGGGGTGGTCAAAAGCTCCTCTATCGATCAGTTTGTCTTATCTAAACGGAATCCAAAACCATGCTGTGCAGAAAGAGTTAACATAGCAGGCCTGATGCTATCTCGCAAAAGGTCTGCTTACAAAGTCGGCTTTGGGCTGGTGTCTGGGAACTTAGTGGTGGGAACTTAGATTTTGGGAGAATTTCCACCACTAACTGATGAGTGGCTCACTGTGTCTCAACTATTTGTACAAAGAATGGTGGTTTATGATGAACACATCGTTTCCATATAGGAGTCTGGAACTCGGGTATATGTCATGTAGAGGGTGCCTACATGATCAGCCCCCAAGAAAAACCCTAGACACTGAGTCTCTAATGTTTGCAACATTTCACACGTGTTGCTACAAATTATTGCAGGGAATTAAGTGCATACTATGTGTCTCCACTGGGAGAGGATGCTTGGAAGTTTGCACCTGCTCTCCCTGGACTTTTTGCCTTTGTGGATTGTGCTTGGTGTCCTTTCACTGTAATCAATCATAGCTATGAGTACAACTAAATGCTGAGTCCTGTGAATCATGATAGTCATTCATTCAGTTCAGATGCTATAATTTTTCTGGATTTTTCTAATCACAGCAATTCTGGTCCATATCCATCATTCACCAAGGGTGATATATACTGTCATCTTCAAGGTTCCTTCCCCTCCCTAGAATTATGGAAGTGTCCTGCAAGAGGCTTTCGGTCTGTGGCTGCTGATATTTCACGACTGCTTCCTTTCCCAAGGCAATGGTGCCCCTCACAGAGGGCCGTCCAGCTGTCCACAGGCTGACATACGGACATCCCACTCCGCATTCGCCTACTCCCTCTGCCAAAGTCCAGACAATTCCAGGATAAAGTAGTTTCTAGGGATTCCACCTCAGCCACTTCATTTCTTCAATTTTTATTGTTGTTGTTGTTAAGAGACAGGGTCTCGGTCTGTCACCCAGGCTGGAGTGCAATGGTGCGATCATAGTTCACTACAGCCTTGAACTTCCTGAGCTCAAGTGATTCACCTGCCTCAGCCTCCCAACCCACTGGAACTACAGGCATGCACCACCACGCCTGGTTGACTTTTTAAATTCTTTGTAGAGATGGGGGTCTTGCTGTATTGCTCAGGCTGATCTTGACCTCCCGGCCTCAAGTAATCCTCTTGCCTTGGCCTCCCAAAGTGCTGGGACTACAGGCGTGAGCCACTGCACCTGGCCAACCCCCTCCCTTCCTGTCCTGAAGGGTATAGCTTTCTCCTCCCTCCCCCATCCTCAGACAACCAGTTTCCACCCTTGTTCTTCAGAATTTGGTCCCTAGTCACTGATAATTTAATTCCCTCCAGGGACTAGGAATCCCAGAACTAAAAAATAAAAATCAAATACCAAGTGTATGGGGGTGAGGATGTGTGTGAGTGTGTGTGTGAGTGTGTCTATGTTAAGAAAGCAGAGGAAAGAGAAGGGGGAAGGATGAGTAGGAATTAACCCTTTATTCTCTGAATCTTCCACAACGGTATGAGAAAAACATAAAAATTGTATTACAACAGGTTATCTTGCTACAGAAATACCAAACTTACCTTTTTTTTTTCTTTAGGAACATTCTAATCAAAGTCATCTACTTCATAATACCAGTCAGCAACTTTTCTCCAATATTCTCTCTCTGCTACTAATAGCAATTCACTAGTACTCAGCCTTTCTCCAGTATATAATCTCCAGAGGGCATCTCCAGTCTACTCTTTGTTTATAACATTCACAAACAACAACTTCCAGCAATGATTTATGACTCAGAAAAGAGATTTCTAACTTGGCAGAGAGGCATTACATTAATTCTGGGAGATTAACAATCACAGATAACAACCACAAAAGCCTATTTGACTCAGATATATTTGACTTAATCATCCCGATTCCTGTTCAGAGACGGAGCAAAGGATTTATGTTCTTCCACATCAATTCTGAAAGACCAAGAAGTGGAACCCCATCACTCCACACACAATGTCAAACACTCTGGATCTGCACCCTGAAGTTCCTTTAGGGCCATTGCCATTTAATAATGTCATTTAATACTATTGTCACTTAATTCCCTCAGTCTGGGCCCAAGGTGGACCTGCTCTGTGCCCAAGTTTTCTTGACAAAGAACACTGCTGAAGCTTCCAGAGTAGTATTAAATATAAAGTTCAGATCTCCAATAAAACAACCAAGGCTTCTTGAATAAATGGCTGATTGTAAGGCAACAAAAGTACAAGATAAGCCCAGAAGATTTCTTAGTGCTGGAGAGGAAGTGCTCAAAAAATAACCGAATAAAAAATTAAAAAGAGCAAACCTGAACGAGCTCTCAATGGACAAAGCTGGAAATTGGAGCATGAAATAACATAGCATTGGATTACAACCCAAAATATAACACAAATATCCATGAGTTTACCAGGCATCCTCAAACTACGGCCCGTGGGCCACATGCGGCCCGCTGAGGACATTTTTCCGGCCCAGTAGACTCATCCCGGCCCACAGTGCGCATGTGTGGAATGTGCGCCGCACTCTCCAAAGGCCCTCCAACGGTCTGAGGGACAGTGAACTGGTCCCTTGTTTAAAAAGTTTGAGGACCCCTGGCTACACTGATATAAATTAATGAAGAAATAAATGTGGGAGAAGAGACAGTTCTCCTTACAAAGAACTCCAAATAATTTATGTAGACACTCCACCCTCAGGTAGGTGAAGCCTAATCCTTTTCCCCCATGACTTGGTAACTTGCTTCCCAAGTATAGACTATGGTAAGTGGGGGATGGTAACGGCAACCTCACAGTGGAGAAACCTAGCAAACACTACCTGGACCAGGTGATCAAGGTTAATATCAGTGATAAGTCATGTGCATTGTATATACTCCTGATACGATGTGATAAGAATGGCCCTTTACCTCTGTGGTATTCATCTCCAAAACTCTTAACCCACGAGGAAACATCAGACACACCAAAAGCTGAGGGGCAATCTGCAAAATACCTGACCGGTAGTCTTCAAAACTGTCAAGGTCATGAAAAAAAAAAGACTAAGAAACTGCAGACCAGAAGAGAGTAAGGAGACATTGCAACTACATGCAATGGGACATCCTCGATAGAATCTTGGAACAGAAGTAGTACAGTAGTGGGAAGCTAATGAAATCTGAATAAAGTCTGTAGTTAATAGAATCCCAATGTTAATTTCTTAGTTTCGACAAATATAGTTATGTAAGATGTTAACATTAGGAGAAGATGATATAGGAACTCTGTATACTATATTTGCAATTTTCTATATAGGAACTCTGTATACTATATTTGCAATTTTCTATAAATCTAAAATTATTGCAGGCCAAACACAGTGGCTCATGCCTGTAATCCCAGCACT
Source organism: Cheirogaleus medius (assembly GCA_008086735.1). Taxonomy (NCBI): domain Eukaryota; kingdom Metazoa; phylum Chordata; class Mammalia; order Primates; family Cheirogaleidae; genus Cheirogaleus; species Cheirogaleus medius. Next base: position 57,627,274 of record VBSM01000361.1, on the reverse strand, counting down.
TTGGGAAGATGAGGTGGGAGGATCACTTGAGGCCAGGAGTTTGAGATTAGCCTGGGCAACAGAGTGAGACCCTGTCTCTAGAAAGAACTTTTTTAAAAAAAGTTAGCCAGGCATGGTGGCACATGCCTGTAGTCTCAGCTACTCAGGATGCTGAGGTGGGAGGATCACTTGAGGCCAGTAGTTCGAAGTTATAGGGAGCTATAACTGTGCTAATGCACTCCAGCCTGGGTGACAGAGTGAGACCCTGTTTCTATAATAAAAAAATAGAAAAATGAAATTATTGCAAAATAGGTTTAAATACATATTATATGCATATACCTATATGCATAAGTATCCATTATAATATATATTACAATGAGCACTTATTCAAGCAGACAAAAGTGTTCTCTCTATCCTGGCGATTCTATTTTATTTATTATGAATTTTCTTTGCCTGAAAGCTGAAACCTGATTCCTTAAAATCAACTAGGATAAGTGGATCTGGAAGAAAACCTTCTCATAAACTGAAACAAGTATTACAGAAACACTTTCAACCCCGTGGGCAGAGTGCCTGATGCTCTGGGAGAGCATTTGCCAAAGATGAGCAAAGACAAGCTTTAGGTCAACATTAAGGAGGCTTCATCCCCGCCTTTGGCAATTAACAGTTTGCTTCAGCACCATAATTCAGCATAAAAGAAACCACAAAGGAACCAGCGGCCTCTGCCATTAAGAATTGCTCGTAAATATGTTATTTGCAGCTATTAACACTTCTCAATTGTGATCTCTGGTAATTACTTCTATACTCCAGCACCACCTTCATTTTTCACTACAGTTCTTTCTAAAGCTCTCTTAAAACATATAGAATATTTGAATTTTACCTGCAAAATCAAATTTTTTAAATATTGTTTAAAAAACGTTTGATTTCTTAACTTATATTTGAACAAAATAAAATTCCCCCTTTCACTTGAGAATTAAAGATTTAAACATGTTGATAATAATATCTAATTTTGTACAGTTCATTTGCAACACACTTTTATACACCTAAATTCATCCTTATAGCACCAACACTTTAAAGTAGACAGGGCAGATACTATCAGGGTGGAAAGTCAGGCAGGTTGGCCTATGTGACCATGGGACCTCAGCAGTAGGCAGGTGGGACTCGGAAGCAAGCTGGAGCGGCAGGCACTGAAGTCAGGAGAACTGGTGCTGCCGTAGAGCAAACTCCAGAGGAAAAGCAGCTCATGCTACAGAGGACGGATGGGCAAGGCTGTGGCATCTGGACAGAATGGCAGAAAGTGCCCCAGGGAGCCTGCAAAGCGCTGGCTGATGACTAAGGTCCCGGGAGAGAATACCCTGGCCCTAGCTATGGCAAGCCTCTGATCACGGGTGGAATATTAACCAAAACCAAAGCAGAACACCTTGCCTAGGGGACTTCTTACTCTGTCCCAGCTTGGTCAGGAACAATACAGAACTCAATTTTCTTCTGGAGACCTTAAGAACACCAGTTTAAAAGCCTGGAGAGATAGATTATAACAATCACTCCCATTTTTTTTTTT
>VBSM01000361.1:57614214-57625640 GCA_008086735.1 Cheirogaleus medius | reverse complement strand
TGCCCAGGCTAGAGTACAGTGGCATCATCATGGCTCACAGCAACCTCCAACTCCTGAGTTCAAGCGATCCTCCTGCCTCAGCCTTCCAAGTAGCTGGGACTACAGGTACATACCACCACACTCAGCTACTTTTTCTTTCTTGCTTGCTTTTTGGTACAGATGGGGTCTCACTATGTTTCCTGGGCTGATTTCAAACTGGACTCAAGCAATCCTCCAACCTCAGCCTCACAGTGCTAGGATTACAGGCGTGAGCCACCACACCCGGCCTAGAAACATCTTAAGGCCAACAGTGTCTGCCACATTAGCTATATAACCTTGGGAAATTAGCATCTTTGTGCCTCATTTTTCCTCCACTATAAAATAGAGATAAGGAGTTTTTATGTGGCTCATGTGAGTTAACACATGGAATGCATTTGCATAGTCCCACATTCTCAGTAAGCTCTGCGTTCTGCTGCCTATTGTCATCATCACCATTGTCATCTTTGTTCTCACTACAGTCATCATCGTGACTATGTGAAAACCAAGTAACAGGGATTAAAGTCTACATCTTTTGACTCAGAATCCAGGGAGAACTTTCCCTACTTTTCTATGCTGCTATTACAGTTGAAACATCTATATAAAATGACTCAATTCTCAGCTATCCTCCTGAAATACAAATATTGTTTCTCTAAAAAGCACAAAGAAAATCTGGCCCCAATCATTGGAAACAACTACTGGGGCTTATGGAAGGACATGGTTGGCTTATTTGATTTTAAGTTATATTTCAGTTTTTTTTCTTATATTAGCCTTTTTCATTTCAATGAAAGACAGCATAAAAATGCCATGCTGGGGAGAAAATCCAACTAAAAGCTCATTGTACCCTAGGCCTGTATTTTGAGGGGAGAATATACATATTTAATTTTTTTTTTCAGAGAACAGCGTAGCATCTCTCCCCTCATATCCGTTTATTAAGAACATATTAAAGCAGCCATGGAGTGCTTACTTGATTATTCCTTGCCCTTCTAGCCTTTTAGCTAAAGCAGATTAGATCATTCCATTTTTAGCTAATTCTATTTCATTTGCTTGAGTATCAAGAAGAATATTAGAAAATGAAAATTTCCTTCAGCAAATAAGCTGGACACTTTGAATCAGATAAATAAAAATAGAAGGGCAGATCTCACCACTCATGAACCATAAGGTTTTCATGCAATATCCTTGAGCTATTTGACCATCTAATGTTGCCATTTGTCTGCAAACTAAACTGGGGCTTTATTGTAAATGTACTGCGATTGTAATCCAGCTCTCAGGCTGCCTGTGCATCTTGCCAACTGCCTGCACTCGTTTATTATCCTATCTCATTCGACAGACAGGGAAATGCCGCACGGCTGATCCTGCCCAGCAAGATTGTCTTTGCCGGAATGATGAGAGACTGGGTTTGAAGCACCAATTTATTCTCACCAGAATGGGAGGCACTGAACAAGTAGATTTTTGAAGAGGCATAATCTGCTCCTCTTGTTCACTTCCAAAGTCATGAAAGTGGAAAGAGAAAGTCTACTCCTGCTTTTCTCTCCTAAATAGGCCACCTCTGTACCCAGGAAATTCTGGGAGTAGAATTTTTCAAGTATGTGCTGACAGAAAGAATGCTGTAGAGTGCAGGTCTGGAAAGCCTCTTGGGCACTTCTGAGTACACTTCACCTGATTGGGTGATCGTTACAGGTCTCTGGGAGGTGCACGGGGGAACTTCAGATAGAATAACGAAGCAGGGACTAATTTATCTGCCGACATCTGCTCCAAGCTCTTTGAAAGTAACAGAACTGTAGCTGTGCACATGGCTGCCCAGCAAGATGACATTTCCCAGACATCCTTGCAGTTAGGTCTACCAGGTACCACGCCAGCGCCCAAAGATGCTCTTACTACTAATTAGGGATCCTTATCCTAGGAGATTCAGCCCCTTAGAAGTCATCAGTAAAGTCAGGAACTGGGAAAGAGGAAGCGAGTTCCTTATGAATGGTCACCAATGGAAACCAAGACTAGAAATCGAGAGAAGAATCGCAGTAGATGAAATGGGAGCTGTGGTTCTGAGAACTCACAGGCCCTCATGGCTGTCTGCAGCAGCCTCCTTCCAAATGTGCTCTCCTCACCCCAGCCTGAGCCTCTGCCTTCCCCAGTGTCCACTGGCCTATTCAGAACCCTGCACTCTTTGCCCTGCCCCCTAAGCCCCAAAATTGTTTTTAGGTCAGCATCTTATCTGTAAAGAAAATGACAAAATTATATTTCCAAATGATACTTCTCACATGATTTTAATCATGGTAAGTATCTAAACAACACAAATGGGTTAGCACAGCCCATGACCCCATACGCTACCACACACATCTCCTGACTCAGTTTCCTCCACTCTCCTCATCCCACCCCTGCGCCATGTACCCTTTTTTTGTATTCACCATAAAAAACATTTGGTCATTCCCTTCGGAAGCTCTCAAAGACTTCTGGAGTCATGTCAGCAGGAATCAGGAAACAACTTGTAACGGCTCCCACTGGACAAAGAAGGGACAAATTAGAGATCTATAAAAATATGTCTTTTATGTGAAATATGAATTTATGTGGATTTAAATAAATCAGTTAAGTTTTTTAAAAAAAAAATTCATGGATTTGTAATGATATGCTCACTCCTCTACAAAACAATAACAAACTCTGATTGATCACTCTTGGAGGATCTATGGAACCAACTCACTATTCTGAAAAACAGTTTAAAAGAGAAAAAGTCAAGCATTTATCCTGCCTTTCTTGTATGAAGCATACCTCAGGGCACACAAAATGTGGTTTATGCACCTCCCCATATTTGCAGAGCCCCACCTGTCCCCGAGTCTCGGCCACTTGTTTAGTGGACATCCCACCAGCACTGCCAACTTTCTCAGCACTCCTTGAAGTAAGGACTGGACTCTGAGCATGGCGGCTGTCATACCTGCTGCCATGGGAATAGCAGGTGCCCAGTTCTAAGCTGAGGGGGTGGGCACAATGGCACTGGCCCCTCCCATCACCTCTAGACCCAGATAAAGTGCTCAATGTTGATGCAATGGATCTGGCTTCTCCAGATGCTGCCCTGGGCAGTCTGATAGCTCAACCCAGAAGGCTAGAGGAATTAACACCTCTTGCAGTGAACTTCGCACTTTGACCACTGAGAGACAGGACATGAGAAAGTATCACCAGGTGAGTTTGCCTCCCCTATGGACTGTAGTGGTTCCCACTGGCCCTCTTGGAGATGTCCTGTGTAACCAAACCATCAGGTTTGTGAGGCTATACCAGCTTAGTAACACACCACCTTGCCTTTGCTTTTCCTCCTTCCCTGACTCGCTAACTTTTCCCTTCACTCGTGTTGCTCTTGCATTGCATCTCCCAATAAAACCTTAGTATTTAAACTTTGCCTCAAGCTTTGGGTTCTAGGGAACTAGTTCATTCATGGTAATCAAATGGTTGAAGCAGCAAATATTTGGCATTATTTTAGTATGTGAAGAAATTATAGAACTAGAATATCACCATTTTGTAATCTCTTATAATGGATTATTTTATACCTATCAATGGTTGATAATATTACAAGAAGAGAGAAGTAGATATTTATATTCCTCCGAATAGAAGCAGGCAGAGAAAGAATGTTTGCACTCTGTGGTGAGAGGAAAGGTCTTTTTTCTTTTCCTATTTCATTTTCTAATCCACTTACTTACCTATTGCCCTAAACACAACCACCATCCCTAGTTAACCACAGGCGATAGATGATGGACAGAAAGATATGTACATATATGTGTAAATATACACATACCCTGCATTTTTATATGCTTCTCATTTAATCCTAATTAAAATTTACATTCCTTGAGGGCAGAAACCTCCTTCAGTGTTTCCTCTCCTAATCCTCCTGGGCACATAAAACAGGCTGCGGATGGACACTCAATGAAATTTATGAACTGGTGAAGTTACCGTTGGGAATGTCATCATTTGCTCGGCTCTTCCAGGAAATAAAGATTTGGTTTTTATGAATAGGTGTCCTAATAAAAAGCTGCCTCGCTGGGTTTTGTAATGTAATTTTCTTCACTAACACATTCATAATCCGAAAACATAATTCTTCACATTTAATGATAAGAAACCAATGGTAAAAGATAAGAGGTTATGTTTTATTGCATGAGACAATTCTCTTATGCAGGAATTCAATTTAGTTATGAGCTGGAATGGATCTTAGTTTATGTCAACACAAACCCATGTAAGATCTAGTGTTTTTTGTATTGACAGGGGCATTATCAGAATTCAAGGCGTGCCTTAATTTCCTTGGAGTACAAAGGATGCAGAAATAGGAAGCTAGATGTGTCCTGTCAGAGAATAAAGAAACACATACATGCACATATTTTACAATGGGCTTTTCAAGGAAAATTGTTGGTTTAGGTAGCACAGTCTTTCATTGCAAAGCAACCTCTTTCCTGGTCCAGTGGCAAAGAATCACATGCTTGTGCCAAAACATTTTGTTTCATGAAGCACTTTGGACTTTTGCCATGATGAGGATCTGTGAATCTTACAAGGTCAGGAAAGGTTATCAATAAAGACCCAGAGTCTGCATTCAACCCCAGCCAACTGAGTTGTAGGATGGTTATTATAAGAGCACCAGCATCAGCAGAATTATAACAAAGAAAAATAATGACTTTCTCAGTCTGAGTGCAAAAGGTGACTGGCTTGTTAACAGGCCACACAGAACCAGCTAGCATGGATTGTGATTTCCAGGACTTCTCAGAAATGCCAAGTTTGTTTTATTCTTCGTTGACTGTGAATATGAGATTCACAGTGTAAACAACTTCATTTGGACTTTTTCTATTTTTCCCTTGTTAGCTCTATGTTATTAATGTAATTCCAATTCCTAGCTGTAATAAGAGACAAGAACTTAGGTTCGATAAATTATTTGCAATAACTAATCAATGAGACTAAAATGGAAATCATAGTGCCCTACTCCTATAATGCACATTTAAATATATATATTGATTAAATTATGAAACCTATCGCATCTCTGTATTATTAGCACATAAGAATAAACCAATGAGGAAGTGTTATATATTACTGAAAACCTTCAAATATTTAGGCATGGACATTCGTATGAGGCAAATCCTAAAGAACATATTTACTAAATAACATGAACAGCACTTTAATAAAATATGGCTAATATTATTATTGGAAGTGTTAACACCCAGTAAATAAGAATGCATTTTTAACAGATAATGCAATAATTACCATTACATTTCATGAGGTTTGGAATCATTTTAATGAGAAAAGTAGGTATAGTAATAAAAGTTTTGGGGAAGATAGACTTAATAACTTTTAAAATCAACTTTAAGGTATAATTTACATACAATAAAATGTACCCATTTTAAGTGTCAAGTTTGATAAGTTTGATAAATATGTATACCCATGTGACCATCACCATAATTAAGATATAAAACATTTTTATCACCTCAGAAAGATTCCTCATGACTCTTGCATTAGTCAGTCTACTTCCCCCAGCAACCCATAATTTGATTTCTCCCATTTTTGCCTTTTCTAGGATCTCAAGTAATTGATATTATACAAACATACAGAATGTGACTGCCTTCTTTTCGTTCATTTTTTGCAATTATGTTTTGCCATGAAAAAGTAGTATATTCTTTTTTATTGCTATCATATCTATTCTTTTTTTATCCATTAGGCATAATATCTTTCAAATCTATTTGTTTAACCAGTTGTTTTGACTTGTAATACAAGCTCGTGAACTTAGTATTTCTTACTTTATTAACATTTTAGTCAGTTAGCTCAATTTTGATTAGATGCATCCAGTGTCATCACTATGAAAATGTCCAGATAGTTGAACTGACCACGATTTTGGTTAAACTGATATAAGAAAACATTCAAAAGCTTTAAAGAATTGGGCAAAGACTAAGCATGGTTTGATTATATAGGCCAGTATTACATCACCACTATTATGATAGATACATTGCTTAAAGAATTTTTTTTCATTTCATAAAAGTCATTCTTTATTTCCCCTACCAGGTAAGCTTGCTATTATATTTAAGCATTTTTCAGGCTCATTAAATATGGTAAATAAGAAACCATCATAGTATCAACTTCTGGCTTTTTATTTCCTGCCCTTTGCAAGTTGGCATAGTCCTTTCACATTTCTTAGGGACACTGGATTTGATCTTATTTTAAAGTTAAAACATTGAATATTTTTACCATTTAAAAGGTTTAAAGGTTTAAATATTTAAAACATAAAACAAAAGAACTATGAAAAAAAATCACCCCAAATCCCTACTCTAAGGGACTCTGATATATGTCATATATATTTGTCAGTTAGCAGATCTCTGAACTAATTAGTTTTTGACTTGAAAATCGAAGTTCTTCCATATATGTATGAATTGGACCAAGGCAGGCAAAAATAAAAGAGCTAATGAGTTAGACTAGTGTAACAGTGAAATATTTTTTTCATTTTATTTTTTATATTACCAATAAGTTTGTGCAATAAGCACAATGTTTAAAAATACACTTAGAGACAAAAAGAATTCTCGGCCAAAAAATTAATACAAAAACATGAGCTAGAAGAAAGTTTTCTTGAATTTCTCCTCATGAAAGCAAAACTGAAAAGTAGTTTGTGCTACCAAATCACTAGTGTTAGATCTTACAGAAAATGGGACAAAACAGTTAAATTGCAAGAGCAGGGACTCAGTGATGACGTGGTGAGCAAAGCAGACAGATTCCTGGCTCCCACTGGGCTCGTGTTCTAGTGCATGGTAAGGCGGAGGAAGTGGACAATTGGAATAAAAGACAAATATATACATTTTATAGCAAAGGAGAAACAAAGCAGGCTCAGAGGCTAGAGAATGACAGAGGCCATTTGAGACAGGGTGATCAGGAACCTTAGGAGAGACCTAAGGAAGTGACACATGAACTATGTGAAGATCTGGGAGAGAAAATACCAAGCAGAGGGGGCAAAGGCGGTTTATCTCCTCAGCGTAGCCTACAAGATTCTAGCAATTATGGTCCCGTCAGGTCTGGATTATGTGTCCTCCATACAAATGAAAATAACATAATCAGACTACAGTCACACACATACACACACTCACACATTCTCCACCCCAAACCCATGAGCTACATGGAACAGGAATTAGCTAAATGGTTCTCAGTCTTGGGTATGAGAATCACCTGGTGAAGATTTCAGGACAACCAGCAGTCTGCCAGGCATTTAGTTCATTCTCACTTTTCACTGGAGTGATCAGGCTTCAACTTTCCCTGAGCTTAGTGTATACGTTTTCAATGAAGGATAGTTCGCTGGTGTGGATTTAGGAAGTGGAGAGGTGTCATGGAGAGAGCAAAGGCTCACTTCCAGCTGGAATAGGAGATGAAGTCATCTGGACCAATTCTTCTACTGAAGACAACTATAAAGTCTGAATGAAAAGTTCTTTTAAAATCTTAAAAGCATCATAGAGATGATAGTAAGGATGTACAGGCCAGGAATGCAGAGGAATGCAATATAGAGCCTATTCTATCCTGAGGATGCTTGCCAGTCTAAAAAACAGCTAAAAATGATCTTTTGAGAACAGGGAGGTGATGGGAAAGAGTATCAAAAATTAGAGTCAAAAGTTACCTCCCAGAGATGAGAAGCTGCAGAACTCTACCCCCTCCCCAGGTCCTGAGCTAGAATTCCCAAGGGCGACACCATGGAAGTGACGCTGCAGACTGCAGTCCAGTCTGAATGGTCCAATTAACCTCAAACTTTGGCCTTGGACTACTATCACCCATAGGGCTGGCAGAAGGAAAGGCTTTCTATAGAAAGGATCATCAGAGTTCCCAATTATTTCTATAAGTATTTTTTTTTTCAAATACAATGCCCAGCAAGAATTTTAAAATGAGTTACATGAAAAGATAAGACAACATGAACCAGAACAATAAGAAACAGAAAACATAAAGATATCCACAGGAATGCCAAATATTGGAATTATTAGTCACAAAGTGTAATAACCTTGCTTACCATGTTCATGGTGATAAAGGGCAACCTTGGAAACTTTAGCAAGAAACTGGAAATTTAAAAAGTGATATTTCAGATTGGAGAAATAATCACATAGAAAGTATAGGGTTAAAAAATACAATAATTGAAATAGAGAAGATAATAGATGAGTAGCTGAAGAGAGAATCAGTGAAATGGAAAATACTTTTTGAAAGTCTAGAATGAAGACATAGAAACAAGAGCAGAAAACAAAAGAGAGGGTAAGAGACATAGAAAATACAGTGCAAGGGTATGTACTTAGAGCCACAGAAGGAGAGGAAAAAGGAACAGCAGTACTGAAAGAAACAAAGGCAGAGAGTTTCACAGAACTTTTTAAAACATTAACCCTCAGACTTAAGCCTGACAAAATAGAATTTAAACCCAAATAGGATTTTAAAAAAAAAGAAACCTACAGTAAGACACATCAGAGTGACTCTGTAGAAAACCAAAAGGAAAAAGATTCTTGAAAGAACATGGAGTCAGATAAGAACTAGGTTTAAATCCTAGCTCTAATGTCAAAGCCATGTGACCTCGACCAAATTGCCTCTCCCCATGCTCCACCTTCTGTACTATATAATAATAATAGTGACTAGGTCACATAGTTGAGAAGGTTCAACAAAATCACTTATGTGAAATGCCTAGTACAGTATCTGACACATAAAAAATGGTTTCCTTCTCAGAGTTCTCTCTTAGCCTCACTACTGCTATCAATTTGCAGGCCCTGCCTTGTGAACAGAGATAATTCTAGCATAGATTTTTCCTTAAGTTATTTGGAGGTATAATACTGAACCCAGAAATATAGTCAAACCATTCATCAGGTTAATGGCATCAACGTGAGGAGCTTTCTTTTAGCCTTTGAGCGAAAAGGGGAAAAGGGAATAGATAGCTGTAAATTAAATGAGATCTTCATTAAGCACCAAATCCTTTGCAAATCATTTCTCTCAACTTTCCTAAAAGCTGGTTTTGTTTTTGTCTAAGTATTGTAATATATCATGACAGGATGCTTCAAGTTCTTATTTAAAATTTATCTTATTAACCTTAATCATAAAAACCTAAAGGGTAAAGACTATACTATCAAAAAGAGAAAAAAAAAAATGGGCCAGTTGTGGTGGCTCATGCCTGTAATCCTAGCACTCTGGGAGGCCCAGATGAAAGATTGTTTGAGCCCAGGAGTTCAAGACCAGCCTGAGCAAGAGCAAGGCCCATCTCTACTATAGTGGCGCACACCTGTAGTCCCAGCTACTCAGGAGGCTGAGACAGAAGGATTGCTGGAGCCCAGGAGTTTGAGGTTGCTGTGAGCTATGGTGACACCACTGAACTCTACCCAGGGCAACACAGCAAGACTGTCTCAAAAAATAAAAAAGACAAAAAAATGGATATTTATCTACAGATACTGTACAATCAGATTCTTCAACATCCTCCACTTTGGTAGCTATGAATAATTCCATTTGTAATTCTTTTAGTAAAAGGGTTCCCCTCTCAAGGAAAGACTGCATCTTTAATTTGTACATGCTGAAAATTTCTTTTATTCTAAAATGTGATATGGGAACTTCTGCAAAGAAATTATTATATGTGTGCACCTGGGAAAAAAATCTTGCATAAGTAATATGATAATGGTGCATAGTGAATCAACAATGTTAACACAATGCTCCTTACTGTATAAGGGGAAACAAGGATGTATATTTTTCATATTGATCCCATGTTCCTTTTATCTTTAAACTTTTACTTTTGAATTACTAGAACCTATCTTGCTAGTAGTAGTTGATTAAGGCCCTGATATTTGCTTTTTTTCCCCTCCCAAAAGGAAGGGCCCTGCAGGTCTTGTGTGTTTCCTGCTTCCTGAATATTGGCCTCATTTTACAGATCTCAAATCCATATGTATCTAATTTAATTTTACTTGAAAGTCACAAAGTCCTTGCTTCAATACTAGAGTACAACCAAGGCAAGTTAATACTTTGCTCTGAATCTTAGCTGATGAGGATATCAGCCCCTCATAACCAACAGAACTTCATGCCCTGTGTTCTAACGATTAAAAAGCTTAGCCAACAACGTGATGTTTAATAGTATAACCCCTAGAATAAGCACTGTAACCCCACGGATCACGAATGTGTGCAAGCACTGTGGACTCAGTTGGTTACCAGTCCTCCTGTCAAATGGTTTTTGAAGTTTGCTGACTTAACACTAGGAAGTCTCCCTTCCCCTCCCCTTCTGAGGAATCAAGATGGGAGACCACCTTTCCCCCTCCTGGGTTTCAGGAAGTTCCTCCTCCTTGTTGACTCAAGTCAATTTTCAGAGAGAATGTTATGTTACTCATAAGAAAAACTTCAGACAAACTCCAATGGAGGGACATTCTACATAGTACCTGATCAGTAATCCTCAAAATGTCAAGGTCATTAAAACCAAGGGAAATTTAACAGTCACAGCCAAGAGAAGCCCAAGATGTGACAAAAGGTAATGTGGTTTCCCAGGTAGGATCCTGGAGCAGACAAAGAACGTTAGGTAGAAACTAAGGAAATAAATAAACTATATGGACTTCATTTAATAATATCAATATTGGTTTGTTATGACAAATGTACCATACTAAAGATGTTAACAGTAGGAGAAACCAGGTGTAGGATATATAGGTACTTTCTATACCATCTTTGCAACTTTTCTATAAATCCAAAACTATTCTAAAATAAAAAAACTTTAAAAGAAATCCTGACATTCTGATGAGTTAAGAAACTAGGTGTTGACCAGCCACAGTGGCTCATGCCTATAATACCAGTACTTTTGGAGGCCAAGGCAGGAGATCGCTTGAGGCCAGGAGTTTGAGACCAGCCTGGGCAATGTAGTGAGATTCTGTCTCTCAAAAAATAAAAAAAATTAGCCAGGCATGGTGACACATACCTGTAGTCCCAGCTACTCAGGAGGCTGAGGCAGGAGGATCACTTGAGCCCAGGAAGTTCAAGGTTGCAGTGAACTATGATCACACTATTGCACTTCAGCCTGGGCGACAGAGTGAGACCCTATCTCTACAACAACAAAAAAAGAAACTGAGTGTTATGATCTCAAGCTTCAGGCTGGTAAGCATTCCCCTCCTTCCTTCCTGCATTAGTGTTTATAAATGGAACTCCTGGCTTTTATTTAATAAATTATTTTAAATTCTGAGTCTGTGGTCTACTTTTCCTGCAATTCAGTTTCTCCACCTATGAAATTGAAGTGTTGATCGATGGTAGTATGGAAAGACACCCTAGGCAACAACGCCAAGGCAATCCTACATTTGGGGACATTAACTTGTGAGATTGAGTTCTTACCAACAAACCAAAAACATCTTCAACAGTGATAGGCAAATTGGCTGCCCCTAATCCTCACGTGAAAGTTAACCTGCCTTTGGATCCCTCCTTCAAAATGTCTCATTAAC
>VBSM01000361.1:57537318-57614114 GCA_008086735.1 Cheirogaleus medius | reverse complement strand
AAAAAAAAAAAAAAAAAAAAAAGAAATCAATGAATTCATCTGAAATAACATACTAGAAATATACAGAGCACCACACACTTCCAAGCTTTTGCTATTGGAGATATTTACAACCAAGTCGCCTGAAATGTGTGCAAATGTCAGGAGGAACTAACATTTTTCCACCTAAAGATTGTCACTATGTTGCTCTCTGGCATCTAAATGCTTTCCTGTCTGAGGACTCCCCCACCTTAGGAGTTTTGATTAGAGGTAAAGCTCACCTTCTGCCACGCAAGCTGAAATTACTAAATGCCAGGTGCCCTCACAGCATTATTTGCAGTTATCAGCCTGGGCCTCGTCAGATAGATGCAGCCACTGCAGACTGTGGCGCAGAGGAGGAGAGCAGCAGGGGCGGCAGGGCATCCTCTCCAGCAGCGGCAGCACCCAGTGTTGAGGACTGCAGCCGCACAGTGCCACACCGCAGTGTCCTGTCCAGTGTATAAGCTGTAAAATTTCATGTTTGGGATACCAGTGGCATTGTCCTCAGACCAGCTTTGTGGTTCAGTTTTATTTATTACTTTTTCTGGAGATTAGGATCTCATTACGTCGCCCCGGCTGGTCTCAAACTCCTGGGCTCAAGCCGCCCTCCTGCCTTGACCTCTCAAAGTGCTGGAATTAGAGGAGTGAGCCACCACACCTGGACAAATTTTAGATGTCTGGGATCCAGATGAATTGGGCTACCTGATTTCAGTGGGGATACCACACCCCAGCCCTCCTGGAGTTTCTGTGACCTACTCAATATGCCTGCAGTAAACCTCTTTTCTGTTTAAATCAAAGGCGGCTTGGTTTATTTTTTTTGCAACAGCATCTTAACTGATACAGGAATGGCTGCAGGCAATAAACCTCCAGAGAAATAGAAGGGATTTGGGGATTGATTACCCAGCCTGGTTGAGGGAGAAGGCAATAAAAATCCAGCTATTGTTGAAACACTGGGAGGGGGAGGGACTGTGGCCCTCTCTAGACCGGCAGAGGTGAACGATTTCATTATTTCCCCATGGTCATATAGGATGGAGCAATGCCCACTGAGTGGTTGTAGCCATAGCACAGGGTTTCTCAACTTCAACTCTATTGACATTTTGGGCTGGATCTTTGTTGTGGGGGCTGCTGTCCTACATATTATAGGATATTTAGCAACATTCCTGGCCCCTGTCCACAAGATGACAATAGTGCCCCCTACACACACAGTTATGACAACCACTAATTTCTTCAGATGTTGCCAAATGTCCCCTGAGGGGCAAAACTGTCCGCAGTTGAGAAGCACTGCCATAAAGAGTATGAAGAAGCCAATGAATTAAAGGACTATGGCATAGGTAGCTTAATAAAGAAGGATCCCTGCTTCTGAAATTCTTAGTCCAAAGAATGGAGAGAATAACCAGGGACCGCATTTGACTTTGCCAAAAGCCTCCTTTATCTCTTACAGCTACCAGGCTATGAGGCACAAAAGCCAATCTCACAAACTTGAACCTTGCTCCCAACCCAGCAGGGCCACTCAAAGATCTGCAATGGGAGGCCATATGGAAGCTGTGGCAAGCCTCTCTTGAAGGATTTACTGCCCTGGGTGCTGGGTGGTGCCTGCAGACGATCTTCAGCTGTCCACCCTCTTTGGGATTGCCTCAGCTGAAGAGAGTTACCTTGCACAAGGTCACATCTCCTTCAAAAAGAAGTCTACAGCCAATGGCTGATGACACGGATGCCTGGTCCTTTCATTTCCAACCAGGACAACTCTGAAGGGCTCTCCCAGCTTCTGAACTCTCTGCTTTCAGCTGAAGAATGAGATTGCACTGCCAATTTCCGTGCAAGCTAGCTGCAGCATATTATACCACGTGCCATAGCCCAACTTCCCCCTCAGCCCTTTTCTGCTTTCTCCCTTCTCTTCTACAGGCGCTAATCCAAAGAGCACACCCTGATAAAACTCCTCTCCAATCCCAGAGTCTGCTTCCAAGGGAATCTAACCTATAACCAGTGTGACTGGAGAGTGGTGAACACCTAGAAAAGAGGATAAGCTCCCATTATTGAGAGGAAAGATTTCACTGTTCAAATCATGAAGAGCCCTGCTCATCATACAAATAGTTAGGAATTTATCTTGTAGGCAATGGGAGACAGTGAAGGGTTTTGAGTAGGACACTAATGAGATCAAACATACATTTCGGGAAGGTTGTTCAGAAGCAGAACACAGAACCGAAGTGGCAAGAGGCTGCTCTAAATAGTCCAACTAGGACAGTGAGGGTGGGGCAGGAGAGGAAAGCTCACAATAAATTGAGAGGATTTGGTGACTAATTAGATGTGAGGTTGGGGGAGGAAGAGAGAAGAGTTAAAGATTACTTCCTAGTTTGGGAGATTGGTTGGATTAGTGCATGACAGAGAATTTAGGAGGAGGATAAATTTCCAACATGTTGAATTTAAGGTATACCACAAGGGTCACCAAGGGGGAGATATTCGACAGGGGTGCCTGTGTACAGTCACATGCACATAACAACGTTTCCATCAGTGATGGGCCACATATACTAGACTAGTACAGTTCCATAAGATTATAATGGAGCTGAAAAGTTACTTTCACTTAGCATTTACTATACTTTTTTATCATTACAGTATACTCCTTCTACTTAAATAAGTAGAAGGACCTGCCTGAGGATGTTTACAGGTAATCTTCAGGAGATACTCCAGAAGGCATTGTCATCATGAGAGATGGCAGATCCATGCCTGTTACTGCCCCTGAAGACCTTCCAGTGGGACGAGATGTGGAGGTGGGAGACAGTGATACTGATGATCCTGACCCTGGGTAGGCCTAGGCTAATGTGTATTTGTGTCTTAGTTTTTAACAAAAAAAATGCTTAAAAAGTAAAAACGAAAAAATAGAAATAAGCTTATAGAATAAAGACAAAGTAGTTTTGTATAGCTGTGCAATGTGTCTGTGTTTTAAGCTAACTCGTGTCACAAAAGAGTAAAAAAGTTTTTAAAACTTTAAAAGTTTATCAAGAGAGTTACAGTAAGCTAAGGTTAATTGAAAAAAGAAATTTTTGTATAAATTTAGTGTAGTTTAAATGTACACTATTTATAAAGTCTACAGTAGTGTACAGTAATGTCCTAGGCCTTCCCATTCACTCACTACTCACTCACCCAGAGCAACTTCTAGTCCTGCAAGTTCCATTCATGGTGTACTGCTTTTTATCTTTTACATCATATTTTATTATACCTTTTCTATGTTTATATATACAAATACTTACACCATGGTGTTACAGCTGCCTACAGTAACATGCTGAACAGGTTTGTAGCTTAGGAGTAATAGGCTATACCATACAGCGTAGGTGTGTAGTAAGCTATACCCAGCTAGGTTTATGTAAATATACTCTGATGTTTGCACAACGACAAAAATCTCCTAATGATACATTCCCCAGAATGTATCCCTGTCATTAAGCAATGCAAAACTGTATTTATATGTACAACAAGTCCTCCATATCTGTGGGTTCCACATCTATGGATTCAATCAACCACAGACGGAAAATATTCAGAAAAAAATGGATGGCTGCATCTGTAGTGAGCACATACAGACTTTTTTTCTTGTCATCACTCCCTAAACAACACAGTATAACAACTATTTACATAGCATTTACATTGTATTAGGAATTATAAGTAATCTAGAGATGATTAAAAGTATATGGAAGATGTGCATAAGTTATATGCAAACGTTACACCATTCCCTATCAGGGACTTGAACATCCATGGATTTTGATATCTTCAAGGCATCCTGAAGCCAACCCCCCATGGATACCAAGGGGTAACTATGTATAAAAAATACATAAAGTCTCTCTCTATAAAATATATTACACCATATCATATTATTTATATTCACACCCTCACTAGTTCCAAAGCAAGGCTATGCAAATACATACAACAGGATAAAAAAATAAACATGAAAAACTGAGGTAAAGGGAATTAAGGTGAGTTTAATACACAAAAGGCAGACCTTAAACAGCTACAGATGGGCCACCAAATCTTTCCTGAACCTCCTAGTAGCAAAGCAGAGGGAAACTTGTATTTTTTATTGTTATAGTTTCTCTCTAATTTGGTCTCTCTGTGAAAAGTGGCCGTAAGTCAAGATAGCCACTCTCTAGGAAAGTCTTGACCCAAGGAAAGTCAGGCTCTAGCGTGTGGGGCAGGCAAGATACAACGAGGAGGTAAAACCAACATGCATGAGACAGAAGAAACTTACTACTTACCAGACCCAGAGAGGTTGGGAGGCCGACGCGAAGTCTGGAGGCAGCAGGGAGCAACCATTGGGTGGGGAGCGAGAGAGAACCTGTGGGACCCACCTTCGGTAAGGCCCGTGGGCGTCATCCCATTTTGCCAAGGAGCTGTGGCGTGACTAATTCAAAGAAAACACGTGCGAAGGGGGAGCTTACTTAAATGACTCTGGTGTTGAGCATTAGGTTTAATCGAGGTTAGCAGCTGTGGAATATATTGGGTTTGGGATCAGTGGGATGAGGAACAAGTGGATTACATCTTAAGTAACCGCACAGGAAGGGGAAGTTTTAACCAGGCCAAAGGCGACAGGGTACCACTGGGTTTTCAACAACTTATGTCAGGCCTAAATATGGATGCTAAGGCAGCAACTATATTAAATTTATGACAGAAACACAATAAAGCACTGGTTCGTTGAGACTCTAGGTTAAAAGCAAGTCAGTCAGTGGCTTCAGAGAATCACCCGCTTTGGGTAATGAGATGTGAAGGGAAACATGTGCAGGGCTAACCAGCAGCTGCATATAGAGGAAAGGAGTCTGGGAAGAGAGGCTTATGGCAGAGATGGAGCTGTGGGAGCCCAGGGATGTAGGGGGTAGTGACATTACAGGCACCAGGAGGGTGTCTAACAGAGGAAAAAAGACCAAAGGAGGGGACGCTGGGGCACACTGGCATTTAAGAGGAAAGCTGGAGAACTGGGGAGAGAAAAAGCAGGGAAAATTAAGCTGCCCAAGGTATCACAGCTGTAGGATTCACAGCTCTGCTGTTTGAGAGTCCCTGCCAGTGTGTTTTATAATTCCATTGTCTACTGCAGTGATAGCAGAAACCATAGTCTTGAAATACACCAGCAATAGCTTTCCAATGCTTGTCTGGGGGAAAAAACCTCAGCAATCTCTTATCTATCTTTTCAAACACACAGGTAAAGGTCACTATCATTAACATAACCCCAAATGCAAAGGGATATTAGATTAAGTCGATGATACCATGGTTATCACATGACTAAAGCAGTGTAACTGGCAGAATGTCTATACAAGACAATAATAATTTCTATCTTAACTCTAATTTCAAAGTAAAAATTAGGTTTTATGTTTACAGGAATGACTGACTCAGTCTTCAGAAAAATAACATTTTTGAAAAAATTTGTTCCACTATCTTGTCTTAAAAGTATAAAAGTGTTGTTCAGTGTTTTTTATTTACCTTGCAAATAAATTCCTCTTCATACCCTACCATAACAGAAAAATCACCAGCTTTATCTAAGGATTAGCTGATAAATGGAATCAGGTAATCTCTGCCCTGAAGAAATTTGAGACCTGCCTGCTCTCTCCGAAGAAGGCTTGAGAAAATCCTTTCAAGAGGTCACTGCAGGCGCTGCTTTCCCTAAGCAGGTGGGGAGGAGATGAAATACTATAAAATGCAAAGAAATAATGCAAATAAAAATGATAAAGTCTCCCTAATCCAAACAGTTTTTGAGACATTTTCAACCAATGGAAATATCATAAAGAAAAATATACTATTTTACATCAGATTTTAAAAGAAAATAGCAGTAAGCTGTGCATCTTATATGAGAAAGGGATGAACAGATGTAAAACGGGCAACCATATGAAAAGCCCATTGAAGAGAACTGGATGATTAATACACTGCAAACATGTTGGGACAGCATGATTTATCTCCATCTCAGAATGGAAACCTACGATGCAGAAAATGAGGTTAAAATGAAAAATGTAGGAATCCTGACAAACAACAGAATAATGGGTAATCTATGCTTAAAGTAAGGGCATAAATTAAAATGAAGACCCAAACTTCTTCTCGTAAAGAATTTGAGAATCTACCAACAAGTATTAGTGAGTAAGCAGAGTTAGAATACTCACTTCCTTAGAGAACCTGGAATTTTTTTTCTAGCACAAGAAAAACCATAGATCTAGAATGAAATGACCTGGTGCATTTATTAGTAAAGTGATGATGCTTTACTAGGAACAAAGAAAACTTTGCAGAGAGATCAAGAGCAAGGAATGGAAGCCACCTAGATTTCTCTCTGTGGTAGATGCAGAGGAATAATTCAGGGTTTCCAGGAAAATAGTTGCACTCAGATGACGAGTCATTGCAGAAATTAAATAAAAACAATTAATGGAACCAAATTTACTATTTGATAATATTCTAATAACATTATTGATAATCAAAAGATCACTTATCAGCTGCCAGATAGGGTGGCAGGTATGTATGTATTCCCTTCCTACAGATGAAGAAACAGGCTTAGAGTAGACTGTCATGAGGACAGCTGTCAGAGAATAAGATTAACACCTGGGTCAGACTTCTGAGGCCAAGCAAGAAGTTCTCTTGTGCCCATTCCTTGTCACTAAACTTCTCTCCCAAGGGTAACAATCCTCTTGACTTCTAACACAATTGTTTTAGTCTGTTTTCTGTTGCTATAACAGAATACAAGTGACTTGGTAATTTACAAAAGAAAAAAACGTTTACTTCTTACAGTTCTGGAAGCTAGGAAGTCTAAAAGCATGGCACCGGCATCTGGCAAGGGTCATCCTTGGCAGGAGAGCAAGAGCAAGAGAGCCAGAGAGAGCTCACTTTTATAACAGAGCCACTCCCATAATGACAAGCTCGCTCCCATGATAGCCACATTAATCCATTCATGAGGGCAGAGGGATTAAGTTTCCACCACATGAACCTTTGGGGGATACATTTAAACCATAGCAATAATAAATTAGTTGCGTTTGTTTCTGAACTTCATATAAATGGAATCACACAAATTTATTAACATATATTATTGTATAGAATGAGCTGTTCTCATTCAACATTGTGAGAGTCATTCATATATTGTATGTGGTTGTAGTTTGCTCATTTTCATTGTTGTACGGTATTCCATATTTTAGCCTACCATTGATAGATAGGTATTGTTGTTAAAAAAATTTTTGACAAGAAAAATGCTGCTATGAATACTTTCATGTCTCTTTTTGGTGAGTATGTGGGGGTCATTTTGCAATCATTCAGATTTATTGGCTGTACTTCTACTTTGAAGAGAATGTAACAATATATCATCTCTCTCTTTTCAATGTGTATTCCTCATATGTACCTAGACAATACATCTTGTACATGTCCCAAGCACATATGTGCAAGATTTTATCTAGGGCATAAATCTAGGGGTAGAATTACTAATACACACTCTGATCGACAATGTAGAAAAGTTTTTAATTGTCAATTTCTTTAGAAATGTTTGGGTATTTCATTTCTTTTTGACTCAGTTTGGTTAAGTTATGGACACATTTCTAGAAAACCATAACTATAATTTCAACAAGACTGGCCATAATTGATGGAGCTGAGGGAGAGGTATAGGGGTTCATTATATCATTCTCCTTATTTTTGTGTTTTTGAAATTTTCATAAGATAATTTTTTTTAAGTTCCCAGGGACAAGAATCACAACCTACATATATTTTATAAATAGCCTTTTGATTTACTCAATTGTTAATTCAAAAAATTTTAAAGTGAATTCAGCATTGCTAATATAAACTTGATACAACTTCACTTTCCATATTTATGTTTTAGGGGAAATACATGATAATTTTTTTTTTTTTTTGAGACAGGTTCTTGCTCTGCTGCCCAGGCTGGAGCACACTGCCATGATCATAGCTGACTGCAGCCTTAAACTCCGGGTCTCAAGCATTCCTCCTACCTCAGCCTCCCAAGTAGCTGGGACTACGGGCGCATACCACCATGACCAGCTAATTTTATTATTTTTTGTAGAGATGGGGGTCTCACTATGTTGCCCAGGCTAGTCTCGAACTACTGGCCTCAAGCAATCCCCCCACCTTGGCCTCCCAAAGTGTAGGGGTCACAGGCAAGAGCCACTATGCCCAGCCAGCATGGTAATCTTATCTTGGAAGATACTTCCAGTACTTTTCAGAATGAAGTAGACATGTAGAAAAAAAATTTATACTAATTGCTAAAACATCAGATAGCAAAGAATTTTAATGGTATGAAAAATGTCAGAATTCCTCATCTTCTTGATCGAATCCTTAAGTCCATTTGTCCAAATTCAGCCTCTTCCCAAAACAGACAATTGCACTAACAGCAATTACATGTACAATATTCTATCTCAATTTCCCTGCTACATACCCACTAAAATGCATGTCACTCCCTTCAGAACAGGGACCTCATAGTATTTATCTTCGTATTCATGATCCTCACAGAGTATCTGGCCCATGGTTCATGCTCAATAAATGGAAGGGTTATGTATTGCACTATGCCAGCTCCCACCTCCCTCACTGACTTCAGGTGAGGCTTAAAGGAGATGATGAAAGTAAAAGCCTTGTAAATTGAATGTTTAATTGTGCTTGATCCTCTGCCCCGGGTAGAAAGCAGGCAGTTCTCTTCTTTTGACAGAAGCTTCTCTGAGTGGAGGAGGTGGCTCCTTCCCTCACCCAGTCCACCGCTACATGCAAATGAGGAGGCTCTCTGCTTTGCTTCTGTTCCTTCGCTCCAGGCTAGTCCGGTATATGCAGAATGGAATAAAGGGGCTGGAGTCGAGAGGGCACAGGAAAAGCTCCGGCTTGCTGCCACTCATCCCATGGCTGTCTCTGCAGGGACATGTCACTCAGAGAATATTTTGGCATAAATGTCACTTTGGTTAATTCAAGAGAAGCATGGTGGGAGCACATGGGCGGGTACTACATCATAACTAAAGGGCACAAAATAACGGGAATCATTCTCTGTGGCCTTACCCAATTTAAGGTATAGGCAAACCTCAGAGATATTGTGGGTTTGGTTCCAGACTACCCTAATAGAGCAAATATCATAATAAAGTGAGTCACACACATTTTTTGGTTTCCCAGTGTAAATAAAAGTGGCATTTACATTATACTATAGTCTATTAAGTGTACAATAGCATTATGTCTGAAAAAATACATTCCTTAATACAAAATGTTATTGCTAAAAAATGTTAACGATCATCTGAGCCTTCAGCGAGTCATAATCTTTTGCCACTGGGGGGTCTTGATTGCTGACTGATCAGGGTGGTGATTACTAAAGGTTGGGGAGTCTATGGCAATTTCATAAAATAAGACAACAATGAAGTTTACCACTCAGTTGACTTTTCCATTCATGAGATATTTCTCTGTAGCATACAATGCTGTTTGATAGCATTTCACTCACAAGTAGAACTTTTTTCAAAATTGGAGCCAATCCTCTCAACCCCTGCTGCTGCTTAATCAACTAAATTTATGGAAATATTCTAAATCATTTGTTGTCATTTCAACAATGTTTACAGCATTTTCATCAGGATTAGATTCCATCTCAAGAAACCACTTTCTTTGCTCATCCATAAGAAGCAACTCCTCATAATGTTCAAGTTTTATCATGAGATTGCAGCAATTCAATCACATCTTGAGGCTCCACTTCTAATTCTAGTTCTCTTGCTATTTCTACCACATCTGCAATGACTTCCTCCACTGAAGTTTTGAAATCCTCAAAATCATCTGTGAGGGTTGAAATCAACTTCTTCCAAACTCCTATTAATGGTGATATTTTGACCTGCTCCCATGAATCACTGATGTTCTTAATGGTATCCAAAATGGTGAATCCTTTCCAGAAGGTTTTCAATTTACTTTGCTCAGAATTATCAGAGCAATCACTATCCATGGCAGCTATAGCATCAAGACTTAAATAATAAGACTTGAAAATTGAAATTACTCTTCGATCCATGGATTGCAGAATGAATGTTGTGCTACTGGCATGAAAACAACATTAATCTCCTTGCACATCTCCATCAGCGCTCTTGGGTGACTAGATGCATTGTTAACAAGCAGTAGTCTTTTAAAGGAATCTTTTTTTTCTGAGTAATAGGTCTCAACAGTGGGCTTAAAATAGTCAGTAAACCATGTTGTAAACAGATGTGCTGCCATCCAGGCTTTGCTTTTCTGTTCCTGGAGCACAGGAAGAATACATTCAGCATAAGTCTTAAAGGCCCTAGGATTTTCGGAATGGTACATGAGCACTGGCTTCAAATTAATGTCACCAGCTCCATTAGCACCAAACAAGAGAGTCAGCCTGTCCTTTGCGTCTGTGAAGCCAGGAATTGACTTCTCCTCTCTAGCTATGAATGTCCTAATGGCATCTTGTTCCAATAGAAAGCTGTTTCATCTACATTGAATCTGTTGTTTAGTGTTGCCACACTGATCTTAGCTAGATCTTCTGGATAATTTGCTATAGCATCTCCATCTGCACTTGCTGCTTCGCCTTGTTATGGAGATGGCTTCTTTCCTTAAAATTCATTAACCAGCATCTGCTAGCTTCAAACATTTCTTCTGCAGCTTCCTCACTTCCATTAGCCTTCATAGAATTGAAGAATTAGGGCCTTGCTGTGGATTAGGCTTTGGATTAAGGCAATGTTGTGGCTGGTTTGATATTCTATCTGGACCATCAAACTTTCTTGGTATCCACAATAGGCTGTTTCACTTCCTTATCATTCATGTGTTCACTGGAGCAGTACTTTGATTTCCTTCAAGAACTTTTCATTTACATTCACAACTTGGCTAACTGGTGCCAGAGGCCTAGCTTTTGGCCTGGCTCGGCTTTTGACCTGCTTTTCTCACTAAGCTTAATCCTTTCTAGCTTTTGATTTAAAGTGAGAGATGTTGACTTTTCCTTTCACTTGAACATTTAGAAGTCATTTTAGTTTTATTAATTGACTTTATTTCAATATTGTTGTGTCTCAGGGAGTAGGGAGGCCCAAGGAGAGGGAGAAAGGCAGGGGAAAAGCTGGTTGGTGGAGCAGTCAGAACATACACAACATGTATTAAGTTGGCCATCTTACATGGGCATGGCTTGTGGCACCCCAAAACAATTGCAATAGTAACATTAAAAATCGCTAATCAAAGATCACCATAGCAAATATAACAATAACGAAAAAGTTTGAAATATTGCGAGAGTTACCAAAATCTGACACAGAGACACAAAGTGAGCATGTGCTCTTGGAAAGTGGCTCTGATAGACTTGATCTATATAGGGTTGCCACAAACCTTCAATTTGTAAAAAAAAATGCAGTATCTGTGAAGCCCGATAAAGTGAAGCACAATAAAACAAGGCATGCCTGTATCTTCTTAAGTAGCTCAAACACTAAATGGAAATACTACAAATCTCAACCTCTTTCATCCCCTTTGCTCTTGACAAGGTAAAGGAATTTGAGAAATTGCTTTCCATTTCTGCTGCTTTTGCCTTTGCATAGTCAGGACAAAAGAAAATAATGAATTAATATATTTCACAGGGGCATGGGATTATTGTAGTTAAATTTGAGGTTGGTATTTAACATGCCAGTTTGTCATTTAAATTGATTTCTCTGTGCAGATCAAGAAATAAAAGAGGTTTCTGGAATGAATTCCAATGGAGCTCAATAACCAGCCATACTGGGCAGATCACAAAAAGCTCCAATAAAGAACTAGTGTACAGACACTGTTTTTGAGGTGTTCAGATGAATTTTTATGACTTCTCCTTTGTCTGGTAGATATTTCATTTCTACAAGATATAAAATGGATTAATTCAAGAGTTTCATGCCCAGGACCGGTAGGAACCTGGAATTGATGTCCTATAACTTGGTGTCCTGTTGCATTAAACATTGATGACAGTCACAGACTTGTCAGTGGCCAACTGCATTCAAAAGCAAAACATGCACAGCACAGGCTAATACAGTCCTTTCCCAGATTCCTGAGAACAGCTTGTGGTAGCTCTGTTTCATCAAAGGAAGCCTGGCTCTGATGCAAGAATGGCTTGCTCACTCTGCTGATGAATTAGTTGTATTAACGTGCCAGAAACAAAACAGCAATCTGGGGATGATTTCTATAAAACTTGATGTTTCATTCAAATGTAATGATCCCAGCCAAGAATTTTTGCCCTTGCTACTGTGAACTCGGAGTCAGAGATCAAGTTAACGAAGGCTAATCTTTTGTCCACATTTGAAGAACTGTCAGTTGATTTTTCTTCCTTTCTGGATAAGATTTTTTGACAGAGTCATAAATAAACCTCTTGTTTTTCCAGTTTGAAGATTTTGTAGTGAGGTTCAGAGTATGGAATCTGCCAGGCTAGAGATTAATCTAGGGATGCAGGCTGCTCAGGGGATCAACAACTATGTACATTTGGTAACAAAATAGCTATTAGAGACTGACTTTTAAAGTTGTAATGTGGCGGATCAGAAGCTATACATTTAGCCTGTCGTTATCTATATTTTGAGAATCAGAAGAGGATGTGGTTAAATACTCACACATGGGCATCAGAATGATTCAAAATTATAATATTACCTCCATCACTTTAGGGTATACTGGGAACTGAAGCTAGTTGCTCTATACCTCAATTTCCCATCAGCCAACCTTGCTGAGATATTGAGTGAGATTGTTTAAGTAAAAAGCCTAACTCAAACTCAGTGCTCAACAAATGGCAGCTATTTCTACTAACTGCTTAACTATTAAATGGATATAATAATTATACTTTAGGTGACAATAAATATTATGCATTGAATCAGAGAAAACAATGAGAATTTATCTTACTTATATTAGTGTTAACTCAAAGTGTTAATATAGGCCAGGCATGGTGGCTCACGCCTGTAATCCTAGCACTCTGGGAGGCCGAGGCGGGTGGATCACTCAAGGTCAGGAGTTTGAAACCAGTCTGAGCAAGAGCGAGACCCCATCTCTACTAAAAAAAATAGAAAGAAATTAATTGTCCAACTAAAAATATATAGAAAAAATGAGTCGGGCATGGTAGCGCATGCCTGTAGCCCCAGCTACTCGGGAGGTTGAGCCAGGAGGATCTCCTGAGCCCAGGAGTTTGAGGTTGCTGTGAGCTAGGCTGACGCCACGGCACTCTAGCCCGGACAACACAGTGAGACTCTGTCTCAAAACAAACAAACAAACAACAAAGTGTTAATATACTAATTTCTTCATAATTCCCACTGCTTTATTCATGTACACTTAGTAGGTTATATTTAAAAAAACAAAACACCAATTAGTGATTTAAGACAGCTGATGTACAGGAAGCTTTCTGAATCTATGATGATTTGACGGCAGCAAGCTGACTCAGAAGGTGGCAAAACAACTCAGTGTTTGAGTACAGAACATGATTTCTATTTTAAATATCTTAATTCTCTAGACCTCAGGTTCTTTATCAGCCAGGGTTTGGGATGGAAGGAGCAGGGAAGGTAATCAAATTGCCCTTCCCCAATTCTCTATTATGCTGTGAGGCCAGGATTAAAAGATAAATCATTTAGATACCAAAATATCTGCATTTAACTACTGTGCTATATTGCTTCCCAAGTTAAGGAAAAAGACAGGGCTGTGCTAGAAACTCCCAACCAGCAACGCTAGAGAAGCAACGTGGTGCACGGTGAAAGGTGTGGCCTCTTGGAGCCCACGGCCCAAGTTTGAATTCAGCTTTGCCACGTGTGCAATAAAACCTTGGGAAAATTCATCTTTCTATGCTTGAGCTTCCTCATCTAGAAAAGAAAAATGGAAAGAATACCTGCTTATAAGTTCATAGGAGGATTAAATGCCTTAATACATGTGACCTGCTTAGAATGGTGCCTGACCTATTATAAACAGCTGTTACCTGTAATTTACCTTGCTGAGCATATGGGAAACATCCTAAGGTTTTGAGGTTTTTTTCTTCATTTGTTTGTTATTAGATCTAAAGAAATTTGTCTCCTTTGCAACACATATTTTATTTTGTCCTAAACATCTGGGGATTTACCTTTTATCTCTTATGCATTGACTACTTCAAATGCTGCTCATATGTAAGTTTTTGTATTGTTTTGTTTTTTCTATTTCATAGAGATTTCTAGGGATTAAAGGAGATCTTTCTAAATCAACTTCTCTCTCCTTGAAGCCTATAAATGTTAATTTATTTATCTTTAAGGCAATGGTTCCCAAATCACTAAACTTAAAAAATGGGTTATAGGAACTGCTTTGTAAACTGAGAACTGTAAAATAGTAAGGGAAACTCTTACTTAGGGAAGTTGGAGCTTATCATGGAGCTAGGTTCAGCGTTCAAGGCAAAAATCAAAGACAATCAAAATTGCCCTTGAAAATCCCTTAGAATGATGAAGTATTACTGTTGTTCTGTTTCTACCTGTGAAGGATGGAGACAAAGCAAAGTCAACTACTTGCCAGTGGTCACGAGCAGGCCAACCGTGAAGCAGAATTTTGATTTCAGTTCTCTTGGACACCAAAGCCCCTCCTTCCCTTTACAACCTGGCCCCTTCTGCCTAGAATTGATGTTATAAGGCACTGAGGGATACAAATTGTCTTTTACTCTGCTCAAGTCTGGTTAGTGTCTATTAAAGGAAATGTTGAGTTTAGAGCTCCTCAACTTCAATTGAATAAGCAGAAATTGGAGACAGTCCAGAGAAGACTAAGAAACTGGTTTGAAAGAAGTCCCAAGAGGGATTCAGTTTAAGAGTGGAAAGATTTAGAGAGAAATAGAAAGGACATTACTGACTCTGCTGGGTTTCAGAGCCATAAATAAGTGATGCCAGAAAGCCAGGGAAGAATCCGCCCTGGCAGGCTTCATCGCTTGGTTGCAGCCCTCCTTAAAGATGGGGCTGGGGGGAGGGTGGCCTCCCAAGGCACCGCCCCATCTTACCATTCCAGGAATCCAGCCCTGGGCATCACGAACAAATATAACAAAGCGAGAGAGATCAGACACCACTCAGCTGATTCCTGGAATGCTTCTGTAAAGGGAGAACAGACATTACTGTCTTCCTCTCACTTAATGATGGGGAAATGAGACCCAAAGACCCAATTCACAGGAAGAATGACTGTTCAACAGGCAATTCTGATGGCCAGGCAGGCCAAAAGCACCACTTTACATATCAGTTTCCAATGCAGGAACAATGCTGAGAGAGAGAGAGGACACTACCAACTA
The DNA here is from genome assembly GCA_008086735.1 of Cheirogaleus medius. Taxonomy (NCBI): domain Eukaryota; kingdom Metazoa; phylum Chordata; class Mammalia; order Primates; family Cheirogaleidae; genus Cheirogaleus; species Cheirogaleus medius. The sequence continues at coordinate 57,598,927 of VBSM01000361.1, read as the reverse complement.
AGTGCCAAGTGTCCAGGCCTACCCTCCTGGTCTGCAGGAAGAAGAGCATGGACGGTACTTAGAGACCCTAATCAGTGGGTTGGTGTGATGGGGGGCAGAGAAAGCTGTCAGATGGTCCTGATGGCCACCACCTACCTGTGGCCAATTGAGCAGCCCGTCTCCTCTATATAAACAGGCCTGTGAAGAGACAGCTCAAATAGCCTGGTCCATAATAAAGTCAGGATCCTTTCTTGTGGCCTTGCTCCTTCTAAAGAGTTCTTCATTGTTCAATTGCTTTTTTTTCTAGTTATACATACAACATACTTCAATATTAAAAGGAAAAAACAGGCTGGGCATGGCACTTTGGGAGGCCAAAGCAGGAGGATCACTTAAGGCCAGGAATGTGAGGCTGCAGTGAGCTATGATTGTGCCACTGTACTCTAGCCTGGGCAACAGAGCAAGACCCTGTCTCTAACAAAAGAAAAAGAAAAAGGAAAAACAGGTGTAAAAAAATAAGATAAACATCATTTCTAATATCAAGAAACTCATATATTTTGTATAATTTTTCCTTACAAAACTCAGATACATAATAGTCTATCATCTGGATAATAGTAACAACAATAGCGATGAAGTAGATTATGTGCCAGACACTGTGCTGAGGGCTTAATTTGCATGATCTTGCTTATAAAAGCAAACCTAGAGAGAAATTGTTTGATGTTTCCTCCAGGTCCAGTCCAATCCAACAGGCCACCTTTTATTTTAAGAGACAGAGTCTCACTCTGTCCCCCAAGCTGGAGTGCGGTGGTGCCATCATAGCTGTCTGTCTTTTTGAATTCTTAGACTCAAGCGATCCTCCTGCCTCAGTCTCATGAGTAGCCGAGACTACAGGCACATGCCACCATGCCTGGCCAATAAAAATCTTAAAGTCCTTACAGAGGAATCCACATTTTCATCCTCTTGCTTTCTCTTCACTTTAGTTGGTTTGTATTTCTATTTTTCAGTGACTTTCCATTTCTCTACTAAGTCTGAACATTAATTCTCACCTCTAGAACTCAGAAATAATTTTTGATTTTAAAATTCTTTAAGGCTACTGAATTTTAAAATGTGCTTTCTTAATTAAAATCTTAGCAACAAGCCCGAATAAAGGGCTTACTATTGTGAGATACTTTTGCATAATATTTTTTTCTCTTTGCATTGTGTCTCAATTCCAACTACTACCAATAAGGCAGAAAATTAGAAGTGTCCCACTCACTATTCTCATATATTAAAGCAACCACTATATCAAGACACTCAGGAATCAGGTTTAAAAATATGAGATAGGGGGAGAATATATTTAAAGGCTACTTTTCTCTCTTTCCTGAGTATATTTTCCTTGGAAATTGGGTTTTGGAATGAGCTGCCAAGCTCAAACCACTGCCATGCCATGGCAGTGGACCCTATTGCTATAGTAAGGGCTTTGAGATGGAGTCCATTTGTGCCCTGAACAGCACCTGGCACGTGGTGTTACTTTATAAATATTTGTTGAATGAATGAATTTGCATCACATGCAGTGATTTGAGGAGTACATAGAGAAACGGGCAAGCCTGGTCTCTGCCCCACTACTGTGAACTAAGCCAAGAAAAGCCCAGCTCTTCCCAGTTCCCATAAGTGGCAATGTCACCCCATGCCTTAGAGGGCCTCAAAGATTGGCTGTGGTTGAGGTTTTGCTATGGAGCAATGAGGTCTCCTCAAAAATACTGATGTGGGCCTCAAACTATGGCCTTTATATATTTTTTTCCAAGAACCTCTTTGACCTAAATTAGAAAAATAGTTGTTAAACAGTAGTTAGCTCTCTATCCAATTTTCTGAGAGACAACAATTGCTTATATGGACCAGACATTAAGATTTGTGTTCAAGTTATAGCTACTTATGCGGCAACACCCTCTTTATAGGATGACAGAAGAATATTCTCTTTGAATAGTTACAACATTATATAAAAAGAGTTTAATTGTGTACTTGCATAATATTTGTATACTTTAATTGCATCATTTGGTAAGTGAACATTTAAGTACAATTATGATTGTTTATTCTTTATTTGTCGTCTATGTCATATATTGACAATTGTAATATTTTCCATTTTTATTTAATTTATAATTAATTTTATATTTGACCAGGTAGAATAGAAATAGTTCACACTCGGTTTTTTCATATATCAGTGTTTATTTTCCTTTAATCAGCTCCATAATGATTTGTCTAGCTCTTACTGTAATTTTATATCAATAAGTTTTACTTGCCATTTTGAAAAGTAATTATTATTGAACTACATATTGAATTTCTTGAATTTAGGTCTTGTTCAGAACAAATAATGAGAGCATACTTTTCATGATGTAAAAATTTAGGAATTATTATTTCAAAAAAATTCAGTATTCTATCCTAACCTAAATTTTTTGCCTCCTGCACTATAAGGATATATCTTGAGATAAGGAATGAAAATTTGAAAGTTGTCTGGGCCTCACTGGGACACTTTGAAGTTTCTGAAAAATGTTTCAGAAAATATCTCAGGAAAATGGATGTTCAGAAACAATGAAATTCTGGCCAGGTGCAGTGGCTCACACTTGTAATTCTAGCACTTTGGGAGGCCAATGCATGAGGATCATTGAGCCCAAGAGTTTGAGATCAGCTTGAGCAGTATAGCAAGATCTCATTTCTAAAAAAAAAAAAAAAATTAAAAATTCTCTGGGTATGTACCAATAGTCTCAGCTATCTGGCAGGCTGAGTCAGGAGGATCACTTGAGCCTAGATGTTTGAGGTTGCAGTGAGCTACAATGACACCACTGCACACTAGCCTGGGCAACAGAGCAAGACCCTGTCAAGAAAGAAAGAAAGAAAGAAAGAAAGAAAGAAAGAAAGAAAGAAAGAAAGAAAGAAAGAAAGAAAGAAAGAAAATGAAACATTCTAAACCAACTAGAATCTTCTAAAATATCAGCGTTCACTAAACTTAAGAATCTTGAATGCCTCAGAGATTCCCCAATATACTCCTGGCAAGTATGCCTGCCGTTAAATACAGAGACTATGGGCTTCTGAATGGATAAAGGTGCAGAATTCTTCCATAAGATGTGACCTTCACCTAAAAGCTGGAATTCTCAAACCTCTCTAGGGTCTGACTCAGGAGTAAGTTCAAATAGAGAAGACTCTAAAAGTTTTGGGAAAACAAAGAAAAAAAAGCCAAAAACAAACAAAAGACCAACCTAGAAACACTACATAGCACTTGCTCAGACAGCAACAAAAATGACTAAGGTTCTTCTTGGGTGCTTATGAAGATCTAGTCAAGTCAGCATGCTCTGCTGGACTGTTATCTCAAAAGGTTTCCTATTCCCCTGGCCAAATCCCCAACCCAGGTCCTATTGCCCTAAGGGGTCCTACCCACCTAAAAATATTGTCACTCTCAGATCTGGAAACAGCTCTGACAGCCTAGACTCTGACATGTGTACAGAGAAGAGAAGCTCAAAGACTTTCTATGAGCAAGATTGCAGGAAGAATAAGGAGATGGAGGAAGTCTTGACAACTATAAGAAATGCTTTGATCAACAACTATGTAATTGACTTGGTATTTAAATGAGGAAAATGTCCAGCTTTTGTGACCCCCCACCCCCAAAAAAGAAAAAGGAAAAATGGAGAGTGATGAGAGCAAAAGCAAAAGAGAAAGGAATGAATTTAGCCAGAGAAGTACAACACTTGTACACTGAAAATTATAAAACATGGCAGAAAGAAATTAAAGAAGACCTAAATACCCAGAAAGACAGCTCATGTTCATGTACTAGAAGACTTAATACTGTTAAGTTAGTAATACTACCCAAAGTGATTCATGGATTCATTGTAATCCCTATCAAAATCCCAATGAACATTTCTGCAGAAATGGAAAAAATCATAGAATAGATACAGGATTGCAAAGGACCCCACATAGTTGAAACAACCTTAATGAAAGGAAAAACAAAGTTGAAAGATTCAAAATTCCTGATTTCACAACTTACCAGAAAAAAACAAAACATTACTAGTAATCAACTTACCAGAAAAGACAAAAAATAAAAAATTACCAGTGTTGTACTGACATAAAGATGGACACATATAGATCAATATATGGAACAGAATTGAGAGTCCAGAAATAATGCCATACATCTATGGTCAATTGATTTAAATAAGGGTGTCATGACCATTCAATGGAAAAAGAATACACTCTTCAACAAACAACCGGGTATTTACATGCAAAAGAATGAGTTTGGATCCCTACCCCACAATATAGACAAAAACTAACAAAAATGGATCAATGACCTAAATGTGAGAGTTAAAACCACGAACTTCTAAAACTCAGGATAAAATATAGGGAAATCTTCATGACCTTGGATTTGGCAATGAATTCTTTGATATGATCCACAAGCAATAAAAGATAACAAATAGATAAATTAGACTTCAGCAAAATTAAGATATTTTGTGCATCAAATGACACTATCAAGAAAATGGAAAGAAAACCTGCAGAATGAAAGAAAATATTTGAAAGTCATACATCTGATAAGAGTTGGCTGGCACCCAGGATTTATAAAGAACTCTTATGACTCAACAACAAAAGAACAAGCAGCCCACCAGAAAAATCGGCAAGGGACTTGAATAAACATTTCTCCAAATATACACAAATGACCAAAAAGAACATTAAAAGACATTCAACATCTTATTACAGAGATATAAGTCAAAACAACCATGATACCACTTCATACCCACTAGAATAGCTATACTTTTCTAAAAAATGAAAAATAATAAGTGTTGCCAAAAATGTGGAGAAATAGGAACCCTCATACATTGCCAGTAGGAATGTAAAATGGTGCAGCTGCTATAGAAAACAGTTTGGCAGTTCCTCAAAAAGTTAAACAGAATTACCACATGATCTGGCAATTCCTCTCCTAAGTGTATACTCCAAAGAATTAAAAAACGGTATTCAAACTGGTATTGACACAAATGTTCACAGCAGCACTATTCACAAGAGTCAAAAGCTGGAAATACCCAAGTGTTCATCAACAGGTAAATGGATTAACAAATTGTAGCATATGCATAAAATGGAATATTATTCAGCCATAAAAAGGAATGAAGTTCCTACATGCTACAGTGTGGGCTAACCTCAAAAACATTATTCTAGGTGAAAGAAACCAGACATACAATGTCACATATTGTATGCTTCCATTTATATGAAATATCCAGAATAGGAAAATACATAGAGACAGAAAGCAGCTGAGTGGCTGCCAGGGGTTGGGAGAAGGAAGAATTGGGAAGTGAAGGCTTTATGGGTATGGGGTTTCCTTTCAAGGGGATGAAATGTTTTGGAGCTAGATAGAGGTGTTGGTTGCACAACACTGTGAATGTACTAAATGCTACTGCACTGTACATTTTGAGATGGTTAATTTTATGTCATGGACATTTTGCCTAAAAAAAAAAACGTACAGTGGAACAGTGACATAGAACACACTGCAGCCATTGGCATTTATTTCGTAAATGTACATCTGCTGACAGCTATTTTCATGATCTTCATTATAAAACAGGTTACAAATTAAATGATAAATTAAACTTTAAAAATAAAAAAATTTTAAATTAAAACAAGTTATAAATTTTTAAAAAGCAAAAGAGAAAAGAGCAAAGAAGCTGAGAGAGAGAATAGAGCCAGGGAAAATGAGAGAAGAATAGAGCAAGAAGGAGGCAGAGGAAGAGGATGAGAAAATAAACATGAGAGTGAGAGCTAGAACAAAAATGTTGAAGTTGGCTAATATCAAGTGTCAGTGGGGGGGGTGCAGAAAGGAGAATGCAGGAAGGTGTGCTCACCTACATAGTCAGTAGAAGTGTAAACTGCAGCCACTTTGGAGAACAATTTGTCACTAATGAATAAAATGAAAATGGACATACTCAGAGTTCTACTTCTGGGTGTATGACCTAGAGAAATTATCACATATGTGTTCAAGGAGTCATGCACACAGAATTTATTTGTTATATCAAAATACTTGACTTTGTTACATGGCTTGAGTCAGGAAAAAAAAGAGAAATTAAAAAAAATACTGGAAACAACCTAAATAATTAAGGGGATGGATATACTAATAATATGATAATATATAATCATTTAAAAGGATTTATATATATTGTACATGTGAAAAGACAAATACAGTTTGATGCCACACAATATACATTAGTATATGACATTATATTAATGTATTATTTGTATAATAAAAAGAAAATGAGGGATATAGAGAAAGAAATCTAAGGAGAATTATTCAGGAACTAATAAATGAAAGAAGCATGAAAAGAAGGAAAGAAGGGAGAGAGGAAGGGAGGAAGGAAGTGGGTGGGCTGAGCATGCCAGGATGAATTTGTACCTGGAAGTAAGGGCAATTTGCAAGCAGGTACATAAACCCAAGGGTTGAGGCTAAAGGAAGAGCAAGTTGATGTCAAGAGAAGGAAAAAAGAAAGACACTAGAAGCCTCAAATTAAAGCTTTACCAAGATACGTGGATTAGATGAAACATGGTTTAGTACTTACCCTATTCCTAGTTCTTTACCATAAGTATTCCTTGCATTGCTGTACAACTTGAGTTACGCAAGCTGAGTTGACTGTGTTTCTGTGCAGCCACAGCAGTTTTAGCTCAGACACTATCCTGAATGACCTGAAGGGAAGCAGGCTGTGGATCTCAGACGCAATCTTCTGGGCAGAAATGCAGCTGGAAGTCCCTACACCTGTGGCTGATCTGTGAGGCACAATTTCATCAGTTTTTGTTTTATGGAGACTCTGCCATGATCAAGGCTGAGAAATGTATGCAAAAAAGTACAAGGAAAATCAGAATGTAATAGGGCAACACTATTTAATACAAAATTTATCAATGAAGGAATTGCACTCTGTATACACTCTCACAATTTAGGGGTGGGCAGGAGCCCAGGCATGGATTGAGTGGGTCGTCTGCTCAGGGTTTCACAAAGCTGCAATTAACGTGTCACCTAGTCTGTGTTCTCTCACCTGGATGCCTGACTAGGGAAGAATCTGCTTCTAAAGTCACTAAACAGTTGACAGAATTCATTTCCTTGAGTTTGTAGGACCGAGGACCCTGACTTCTTGCTGGCTGTTGGCTGCAGGCTGCCTTTCAGCTCCTACAGGTCACTGTGGTTCCTTACCACACAGACTTCCCCAACACCACCATTTACTTCATCAAGCCAGATAGGACAGTCTCTAGAGAGAGTCTGCTAGCAAGAGAGAGTCTTTTATAAGGTAACATAGTCACAAGAATGACATCCATCACCTTTGTTATTGTTCAGAATCAAGTCACACGTCCCAACCCCATTCAGAGGAGGGGCTCCAACAGAGTTATGAACATTAGGGTGCTGGGAATCATGGGGGCCACCACATAATCTGTCACACCAGCATATCTTTCTTGCTTCTGAGTTTTTAAATTAAAAATAACCCCCAAAATAATATTGGATTTTTAAAATGTAGAACACTAAATAGGAAGTAAAATCTAAATCCAGAGTATATCTGATGTCAAAGCTCATGGCCTCCTCACGCTCCTAGCCATATTTCAAATGTATATGTATATACCCGGGACTAGACCCAGTTCAAACTGGATTTCCAACATTGAGCAAATCCCTATAATGAAGAGTGAGAGCAAGGGCCTGGGAGTTAAGTGCTTTTTAGCCATCTATGGCTGTAGTTTCCAACCCCTGGGCCATGGACCAGTACTGGTCTGCGGCCTGTCTGGAACCGGGCCACATAGGAGAAGGTGAGCAGTGGGCAAGGGAAGCTCCATCTGTATTTACAGCCACTCCCCATCACTGGCTTCAACGCATAAGCTGCGCCTCCTGTCAGATCAGCAGCGGCATTAGACTCTCATAGGAGTATGACCCCTGCTGTAAACCGTGCAGGCGAGGGATCTAGGTCGTATGCTCCTTATGAGAATCTAATGCCTGATGATCTGAGGTGGAGCCGAGGTGGTGATGCTAGCACTGGGGAGCAGCTGCAAATACAGACTATCTTTAGCAGAGAAGTTTGGCTGCACAATAAATGTAATGAGCTTGAATCATCCTGAAACCATTCCACCTCCCCCCACCATCCATGGAAAAATTGTCTTCCATGAACCCACTCCTTGATGCCCAAAAAGTTGTGGACCACTGACTTATGGAGTGTAGTGATATGGATATTTTTTTATCCTTAGTTCCAGCATTAATTAAAGGGAGTTAATTTTACCATCTATATTTATTGTTTTGTGGTTATTCTGGGGCTCAAAAGAGACAGTGATTACTCAGTAAATTTGTTCCTAGCATTATTGTTACCAAGGATTATACAAAATGAAAATGATTGGAAAGGAGATGAAATCCTTGAATATGTTGTGTGTTTTACTGGTCCCTCCGTACCCACCACATGATTTTGTCACCAAAACAAAATTAAACTCTGCTAATTTCATACGAAGAAAAAAAATGCACTTTATTATTTCTTTAAATCGTATGCATTTACTTATTGATTTCAACTTTTTTGTCATTTGTGCTTTCAATTTTTTTCTTTTAAAGATTGTCTATGCCCTCTACCCATTTGCTTTTTGCGATGTTTATTCATTTGAATAAAGATACCGTATTAACCTTTCTTTGTCTCATACACCCAAATATTCCCATCCCCTCCCTGGTTACTGATCTCATCATTTTGTTTATGGTGTGTGTGGAGTAGGGGGGAGAGGGCAGACGTATAGTTAGTTGCCTTTCATTTCAGTAGTCAGCTCCATCGCTCCCTGCCTGGTATATCAGCGAATATTAGGTATAGTTTATAACCTTGAGCAGCGTACGCTCCTCCGGTAAGCACACCTTTGGAAACTTTAGTCCGCAGCGGCCGCTCGCATACGCAGCAGTCCTGCACGCGGGTGGCTGCACCGCCTGCTCCCTGGGGGCTTGGGTTGCCCAAAGCGCTGCCGCCGCCCCCGCTGCGCCCCGGGGCGCGCGCCCGTGCCCGGTCCCCGTTCGCGCCGCCGCGCCGCTCTGGAGCAGGCTGCGGTCACGCTGCGTCCGGGCGCTGGGCGGGCGCCGCCGGGTGGGCGGCGAGGCGCTCGCAAGGTGGGTGCTGAGGGCTTCCACGCGGGCCACCCGGGGCCAGCGCGCTCAGCTGGGAAACTTCTGCAGCGCCGGGCCGGAGCTCCGCGCAGGGCCAGGAAATGAAAGGTAAGTAAGGGACCCTGGGGTCACCAAGCCCGTCGCCTTCCGGAGCTGTCCGCACCCTCGCACCCCGCGGCCGCTTCGGGCAACTTTGCGGGCGCGGCTTCTGCCCGGGCCCTGGGGCTGCGAGGTCGCCGACCCCCAGCAGCGCCTGTACCCAGTGGTCCCTGGTTCCTGCGCCGCCCGCGCCTCTCAAGCCAACTGCGCGTCCCGGGATCCGGGCGGCGCCGTTCGCAGCTCAGCGCGCGGGGCCCTGGGGAACGCGAGTCGTCTGCCCGAGAGACTTTCAGGCAGATCTTCCCAGGTCTTCTCCCACACGTCCCACTCTTGCCCCAGGCACCTTGGAGCCCAAAGATACAGGCCAGATTTGCGAGGAGCAAAGCAGGTCCTAGGGGCCTGGACAGTCTTGGTTTCACCTTGGGGAATGGGGAAGTCGCGCCACTGCCGGGAATCCCCACCCCCCATCCCTCTCTGAAAGCAAAGGGCCCGACTGTGGTCAGTGTTTTCGCACCGAGTTGGGGGCACGAAAAAGCTGTCTCATCAAAGGTCGCGCTGACCTGTTTTTTCTATTTGGGGATTCCCCCTGCCATGAAAAGGAGAAACAAATTTGCCAACCACAAAAGTACCTGATCACCAAGGTCGGTTACAGTGGTATCAGAGGGTCTATTTTAGTAGAAGATTAAAGGCACAGAAGATTAAAGACACAAAATACAGTAAGGGGCTAGGACAAAAAATCGTTTTAGCCAGAAGACATTTGCAGAAATTGAAAAATTGTTTTAAAATAATAAATGGAAGGTAAAATTAGAAACTCATTTTTGAACGTAAATCGATTTACTAAACTTCCTTCTTGACTTTTCACTCTTAACCCTGGTACTTAGATATTTTGAATTTGCAAGCCTACAAACTGCAATTGAATTTTATGGCAGTCTTAAAAAAAACTGTTGCCTGTTCATAGTTTGGTGGCTATTTTTTTCTCTCTCTTATTTTAAATTCTAGGGACTGTTGCATGAAAATATCCCTCTTGTGAGAGCATGGTAACTTGGCACTGTTCTTTATGGCAATAGGAAACCAAACAAGAACTACATGGAACAGAATATATAAACAAAAATTGGATCTTAGTCTCCACATTTGAAAAATGAAGAATTCTGGCTGATCCCAGATCCATCCCATATAATCTCTGAGGTTCTCTGCTGTCTTGAAAAATCTGTGTGTGTGTCCTCAGGAGTTTGGGATACAAATATTAATTGAGATCTAGAGGAAGATATTATCTGTCCTCAAAATTTTATACATTGAAATTTAGACATTTGATAATTGAGTTTCTTTAATCATATCAGTCTCTCAAAATAGCTGAATCATTGTGCATCCTGTGCTTCTAAAAGGTTATATTCTATGCTATTAAATAAAAATGTGTCATGGGCAACCAAAATCCTGTACTTCTTACCACAAGGCTGACTAATACTGTTGACACACTGAGCTTATTTTGAAACAGTTCTCCAGGAAAGATCAAGAATGTTATGACGCATTTGCTGCAATATGTAAGTATGACAACACATAAGCAACATGGCAGGCAAGAAATTTCAAAACTGCTTTGGAAAATATCCACGATAGATCCACAAGACTGTAAACTGCAATTGAGATCATTATTTGTTAATTATGGTCATTGGTTAACTGGGATTATAAACTACAGAGAGTATGAATTTATCTACAATTAATAGAAGAGTATATTGAATCATTGATTAGATTCTTTTAAAGGAAGAAAGGAAATGTTTCTCCCTTTTATCTAAGTACTTAGGAGTCTTAAAGTGGAAGTTACAACAGGTATTATCTAAAATAAATAAATAAATAATTAACCAAAAGTTCTTGAATTACCTATAAAAATGCTGGGTCCTCCTCCAACCCAGAGAATCCAGGGACTAATTCATATAGAACTAAAGTGAGACCTTCTCATTTTGTGTTCTTTAACAATTTCAGAGTGTGTGAGAGCCAAACCTTTAGTGGCTCTCATACACTCTGAAATTGGCCAGGGTGGAATAATCAAGAAGGGGGTCTAGGGTAGTATTAGAAAGACAAGCAACTGGCTAAGCTTGAAGAAGAATTTCCCTCTCTCCGAGCTTCATTTTCCACTCTGAACAATGCTGATAATAATATTTAGACAGCAGAGTTGCTGTAACTCCTAGATGGGTCAGTGTATGTAAGATCTAATGCCTGCACATACTAATTATTGGTTAGTAATTGCACAGCTAATCTTGGTTCTCCTTGTTTTCCTTGGTTCTCCCTGTCTTCTGTGGATGGTATTTGTTTATTTACTGAACAAATTGTAGGCTGAACACTAGGTTACAGGGTTTTCTTTTAATTTCAAAAATTCGGTGTGGCAAAGTTTTGACAATTGTTTAACCTAGGTAATGGGCATATGAGGATTTATTATGTACTATTTTCTCTATTTTTGTGCATGTTTAAAATTATTCATCAGAAAAAAATTTTGAGTGTGAATCTGAAAAAAATCACATTATAATACATTTCTAATCTAGAATTTCATTTTAAATTGTATTTTTTATTATTGAACATATAAATATGGATAAACACAAATTACATACTGTATAGGGAGTGGGTGGGCAGAGAATGGTATTGGAGAACAATTCATGGTGGTGTTCAACTTTTTTGTGGAATTTTTCTTTATTATGAAAGGATCTAAAGAAAATATACTGTTGATGTTTATTAATTCTGGTTGTTGGGTTCATGGGTTTTTATTATTTTTTTGAAATTTTTACAGTTAAAAATTTTCAAATTAATATAAAGTCACTTTCTTATTTTCTAAAATTGTTATAAGGAATGCAAACAATGCAGATATATAAAAAGAAAAAAATTGAGAAGAAATACTCATCTTTAACAATAAGTAAAAATCATTCCATATATCTTTATGCATTTATACAAATAGGATATATTGCTAGATAAAAGACAAAAATACTTTATTTATTTATTTATTTATTTATTTATTTTGAGAGAGAGTCTCACTCTGTTGCCCCGGCTAGAGTGCCGTGGCATCAGCCTCGCTCACAGCAACCTCAAACTCCTGGGCTCAGGCGATCCTTCTGCCTCAGCCTCCCGAGTAGCTGGGACTACAGGCATGCGCCACCATGCCCGGCTAATTTTTTCTATATTTTAGTTGGCCAATTAATTTCTTTCTATTTTTTAGTAGAGATGAGGTCTCGCTCTTGCTCAGGCTGGTTGCGAACTCCTGAGCTCAAACGATCTGCCCACCTCGGCCTCCCAGAGAGCTAGGATTACAGGCGTGAGCCACCGTGCCCGGCCAAGACAAAAATACTTTATAAAAAATAAGATTGTTAAATTAAACAAGCAGGAGGCCATTAGCCTAAGGCTGTTTCCCTACTTTGAGTTCCTATGTAAAAAACTGACTAACTGACCTAACTTGTGTGTAAACAAACAGAAACCTGACTTAGGAGTCTATTTTTTATAACACATAGCCACGTTTTAACCAATCACAAACAGCCAAGCTTCAGCCAATCACAGGCAGCCAGCTTATCACCCCATACCCAAATAAGACTGATGCCTAGCTGTAGCAAATCAAGTGATTTCTCTACTTTGTTTCTGTGTTCAGCTTATAAAAGCTCATTGCTCATGCTGCTGGGTGGCGCTCTCTAAACCTCTTCTGATTCTGAGTGCTGCCTGATTCATGAATAGTTCTTTGATCAAATAAAGTCTGTTAAATTTGATTTGTCTAAAGTTTTTCTTTCAATAGGATAATACTAGAGATACTTTTTTAAATAAAAATTTTATGATATATTAACAGAAGAAGAAACAGTAGTGAAAGTGAAGGAATTGTGAACTTGACATCAGTGTTTCTTTATCCTGAGAGAGAATTGGTTCTAAATATGTCTTCCAAATTAAGAAAAGAGATTCTGAATGTATCTTGAGGTCAAAATTTTTTACATATATATTAGTCATAAACATATATAGTCAGGGGCTCGCTGTTATAAAAGATGAAGCATTGGCACTTTTATACTATACTTCCTATAGTTTCACTTCTACTCATTTCCCAATGTTTTTGGTATATGTATGATTTCATGCTGTGAGTATCTATAACTTTTGCACTGTGTTTTGTGAACCTCATTTCAGCCATTATTTAGTCTTGGTTTTATAACTAGAATCATTGTTGATCACTAGTCCTTTTACCGCGGCATCTCAAGTATCAACTTTTAAATTTTCATTTATCCTTTGATTGGCTAGATTTGTATACATGTGTTTGGGTTTTTTCCCTCCAAGAGGGCTCATTTCTTGCTATATCTTTTTGTATTTAAAAGGTCCATCTTTTATTTTTATACAGACTTTATACAGACAGTCCCCAACTTAACAATGGTTTTTTATACAGACAGTCCCCAACTTAACAATGGTTTGACTTATGATGTTTCAACTTTACAATGGTGTACAAGCAACACACATTCAGTATGCTCCTTGACTTACAATGAGTTGTGTCCATATAAACTCATTGTCATTGTAAATTGAAACTATGTCAAAAGTGCATTTTTGATTTATGATATTTTCAACTTAAAATGGATTTATCCAGATGTAACCTCACTGTAAGTCAAAAAGCATCTGTACTTGAATTACCATGTGACTCATTTTAACATTTTTGGGCCATAGTTTCCTTACATAGTGCAGCCCTCGCTCCATTAGCTTCTGGAATCTACTGTGGCTGTGGAAAAGTCTTAGGTTTGCCTCAAAATTTTCCTCCATGCAACTGACTTGCTTTTTCTACCTCGAGTCCTAAAATACTCTTTCTATTCTTGAAGTTTAGTAACTCAGCTAGGCTACATCATGGTTAAGTTCTATATCAGTTTTTCATGGAACTTCATGCATTCTTTCTATTGGAATAATTTGTTGTTCTTAATTTCGGGAGGATTTTTTTCCATTATGAATGTTCTTCTTTTCCATTTTGTAATTCTCTACTTCAAAGACACCAATTATTCTTACACTGTCTTGTCTTTGTCCTCCATATGATTATCTTCTGTTTTAATTTCTCCTTTGTTTTTTTTTCAGCATTCACTGTTACTGTCTAAGTGATTAAAATGTAACTCATTCATAAATGAAAATATAGAATGGTATAAACAGCAGAAATGAGGATATTTGTATTCTAACTTGGCCAATTCTTTTTCTTAAAGAGGGTTCCTTTCTTGGAAAACAGAAAAATAACGATCCTTCCCTCCTGCCCTCAGTATTCTTATGGCTTTGAAATGACATTTGTGAATTACTTCATGCAGGTTCTGACATAGGGTTGCTACTCAAGAGATGCTAGCTATTATTACTTACTACATTTTTTACTCCATTCAAGATTGGGGAGGGATGGTGTTAAAATTCAAGTTCCAAACACGTGTCACATTATAATTGTTCTGGAAGCCACAGTGCAAGAAGGATAGATGGTGCCTTTTTCCCTCTGTCATAAAAGGAAATTTAACCACTACGAAAAAAACAGAGAAACAAAAACACTTTTAAACATTCTGTTTGGAAGTTCTGTTGTGGGATCTAAGCTTTGTTTTCTGTTCTTTGTGTTCATTTTCAAGTTTAAATGAAATTTTGGCAACTTATAGGAATCCATTAACTAGTGGACCATCTTTGATCAAGACTTGGCTAGATAGGAAAGGGAATTTAATATAAAGATTTAAATTGCACTATGGGGGAAAGTAATTCCTGTTAAAGAAATTTTGTTTAGAAAAAAGAGAAAGCAAACCATAAAATGATGTAAATGGGATCAACTGAGTGTAGATTCACTCGATCCAAGAGGGACCTTAGCAGCTCTGAGTTCTTGAGGCTGCAAACTGACAACTTGAAGCCAGATCTGGACTTTGAAGTTTTGCCTACTCAGCATTGTCTCTTAAGTGTTTGGAAAAATGTTATTTAGCTACCAGCATTTTAAAATCAGGAGAGTTCCCATAAAATCTGGATTTCTGGCTTCTCTTGAAAAATCAGATGATCTGACAACACTGGTCTCACCATAGCCAGCTGGGGCTAAATAGGGACTTCCCCCTTGGATGGTGCATGCATGATCCAGGTGGCTTTTCTTATGCCGTTCTTCATTCATTTATATTGGCTGACTGGTTGCTGCAGGAACCCTTAGTGTGTGCCCTTATTTCAGGGGAGTAAACTGAGGCCCAGTGAGGTTAAATACCAGAGCCAGGAATAGGGCCCAGGTCCTTTTGTGTCTAATTGTATGCATTTACTATGCCATGCTGCTATCCTCTGATCACAACTTCAAAGAACACTTTTTAAAAAGAGTTCTTGTAATTTTCATTTAAACATGTACTGTCAGCCAATACCAAGGAGTCTTGTCTCCTATGACCAAAGAAATGTAATGAGAAAAAAAATGTTTGACTATTAAGTATTGATATTCATCAAAATCTTTGTGAAACTGAGGTCTTAAAGGATTTTTTTTAAACCTGAAAATATATTGTAGCAAGTATTGTTAACAGATATATTATAAATATTCACCATTAATATGTGCAATGATGATAACATGGCAAGAAATTAAAAGGTAAATGTAGGCTGGACGAGGTAGCTCATACCTGTAATCCCAGTGCTTTGGGAGGCTAAGGCAGGAGGATAGATCGAGTCTAGGAGTTTGAGGTTACAGTGAGCTATGATCATGTCACTGCACTCCAGCCTGGGTGACAAAGTGAGACCCTGTCTCTAAAAAAAAAAAAAAAAAGAGGTAATGTGCTAATAAAATTTTCATAAGATAATTTAATAAAAGGATGAATATAAAATCTTTTCATAGGATAATTTAATAAAAGGATTAATCCTACTAATTATTGCATAATTATTTAATGAAATACTTTATTTAGTGAAACATAGTTTTTTATCTTTATATGTAAATTCATAAGAACATAATTGTTTTTTATAATGAGTATGGGATTTGAGTATATCCTTTAGGCATGATTAGTTTTGTTGCTAAGGATTAGAAAAGAAAAAAAAATACTGTGTATCCTTGGATAAACACATAAACCTATTTTGAGGGTTTTTCTTTTTTTCTTGGTCTTTGATGAAATTCTAAAATACAAGCTTGTTTGCTTTCTGATTTTTAAGACTTTAGACTGTCTTTTAAAATGTAGCCTTTATTTAAAATTTAGTATGTAACAACTGACTTTAAATGAGTTTTAAGTAGTTTATTTTCATATAAGGTATATTTTTAGCTATTTAAAATAGACCTTATAATTCAGAAACTGGACTTAAATAGTGTCAACATTTGAATTTCACTAAAATGCAAGCTCCATGAGGGCAAGAAGTTATCGAATTATTGCATATATTAATTAATAATATTTTAATGGCCATTTGAGAGCTAATGATGTAGTTAATTATGCTATAATGCTTGTTTTGAAAGTAAGCATTATTTCAACACAATTGACATATTAGGGAACAACTGGAGCAGAATGCAGCTTTTGTGTTTGCTTATGCACAGTTTACCCACAAGAAACAATGGGTGGATGCGTTAAAGTGCAATCAGCTGACCTAAGCCACATAGAAAAACTCAGACACACACACATCTCAAACATCTGCCAGCTACCTTGGTTTACCACGTATTATCCTGCAAGTTTACATTTTGCGATTCTTTCATACTTGTGAACTTTCCTACATAAAAACATGCTCATTCAATATCCCAAGTATGACTAAGCATTATAGTTCAAAAATGCCAAATAGTGCATGCAAAAGGAAAGCCTGAATAATTAAGAGAAGTTTGAAATAGTCAAGCATTTTGAGAGTCATGAGAACATGTGGTATCTCCTAAGCAGCAAGAATAAGGGAATAATACACATTGCGAGTTATCAAAGGCGATGCTACAAAAATGAAAGTCTATGGCTGGAGTAACTTCAGGTCCTGCAAAGTCAGGAACAACCAAGCTTTAAGAAATGGAAAGATTGCTGGGCATTTGGATTGAGGACCAAACAGTGAACGATATTTCTCACAATCCAAGAGAAAACACTAGCCTTATAGGAACACCTTAAAAGGAAATCCCCACACGCTGCACAAGTGCTCCTCTCAGCCCCAGAGTGCTTTTAGAAAACCACTCTTCAAACTGTGCTTTCCTCTAAACTCCACAACAATCAACAATCAAAAACACAGAAGAAGACTTCTGTGACCAAATGTGGGGTTTTTCTCCACACACCAAGGAGCGGACACCAGCTAAGTGTCCTCTAATTCAAGTCTGACACTGTCTACCCAGAGATAGTGTCAGATCCCACAAGGTGAGGGCTCAGGCCCCAATACTACTCCCCAACCCACACCAGTTACAACTCTGGGCTTCCAGAGCTTCTGACTGACCTGCTTCAAGTTGGAGTTCCCATGACCCCTGCCTTGTTTGGGTTTGATTTATTTGCTGGAGCAGCTCACAGAACTCAGGGAAACACTTACTTATGTTTACTGGTTTATTATAAAGGATATTACAAAAGCTATAGATGAAGAGATGCCTAGGGCGAGGCATCGGGGAAGGGGCATGGCTCCCAGGGCATGCCACCCTCCAGAAACTTCCATGTGTTCAGCTATCTGGAAGCTCTCAGAAGCCAGTCCTCTTGGGTTTTTATGGAAGCTTCATTACATGAGCATGATTGACAACCATGGAAAAATGTGATTGAACAAAAAGCACATGATCTAAATTCAGCAAGGCCTGTTTAGATTCTTCCTGGCCTCTCAGTGCAGCATTCCTTCCTCCAGGGTATGAGGCAAGACCCTCTCTGGAATGAGGGTCTTTTGACCCACAATCAGATTAGGGTCCTGCGTTGGGCAGGGGAAAAGAGGACAGGAAAAGGTCAGAAAGAGAGAATCTATCTCCTGAGGCCTGCTCCTGACAGATAAAGCACCCCAACATTATAACAAGGACTATGGGAGTTATTTTGCCAGAAAAAAAGAGATTATAGCCAAGTGTAGTAGTATGATTATAGCCAATTAACTAGCATTCATGATCCTGTTAGAGCTATTTGCTAGGAACGAACTTGAGAACCTGATCTAAACATAGAAAAAGTGAGTTTGTGTTCTGCATCTAGGTCCCTTGGAGTAAAGGGAAATGTAGGTGACTACCATTGATTCTTATGAAGGAAAGACTGCTTAATGTGTCCAGCTTTTCTTGCATCTTTCATCAGGAATCTCTTCCCTGGTAAACTTGCCACATGATGTTATAGTTGCTGATAAAAGGGGAATGGCTTCCTGCTTAAGCCTTTAACCATTTCCAGGGTATGCAGAAGTCAGAAGAACTTGAGCAGATCCTGTCAATTATTTAAAGCAGCCAAATGGCAAGCTTGAGAAGGAGAGGTTTACTGCTGCTTCTTCAAATCAAGGATTTTTGAAATTATAGGGATGAGGGACTCAACTGGTAGGACCCACTCCCATTCTTCTGTGGCTCAAAAAACTGTAGTTTCTTAAGAAGACATTTAAATTATTTGAATCTAAAACTGATGAGAAAAAAACAAGAATGTTGTTGATTTGTTCCAGTAAGTTCAGATATCAAATTGTACATGCAGCAGTATACCATGGTAGTTAAGAGAGCAGACACTGGCATCTGCCTGTCTGGGAGTGAATCTGGGTTCTGTCATTTTGGTATCCTTAGGCAACCTACTTAACCCTCCACAATACCTCAGTTTTCTCATCTGAACAATGGGGACAATAAAACTATCTATTTCAAAAAGTTGAGGGGTTTAAGTGATATAAATTAAGATCCTCATAAAAGTGCCTGGCACATAGTAAGTACTCAGTAAATGCTAGATGCTGGTAGCATATGATAATCAACAAGATGGCAACTGGATATTGCATTCCCATTGCTCAACTTGTCTGACCTTGGTGGAGTCACACACCTTGAAGAATTAGAGATAGTGATTTTGAGTTTCTATAGGCTGCATTTTGTGTCAATGTCCGGATATGTCTGAAATATTATTTGCCCTGTCTGTATGGTTGAATTTCACAAAGAACTGACTAAGCTGAAAGTCAACCATGGAAACATGGTATTCCAGGAATTGGGGAGATTGGTGTATGAATGTCATAACTATTCTGGAAGTTGCCCATGTGTTCAAATGCATAACAGTGTTGGGGCCACCTGACTCTAGGAAAGGAAAACCTCTAAAAAGTGAGGCTGGGAACCACAGTGAATTTAATGTAATTCCATTTACATTTAAGACCATCATAAAATATAGATTATTAGATTAATTAAAAGCCTATGTATAGCAAGTACTCATAATTGTGTGTGTATGTATATGATGAATTTTCTGTTGCTGTGTAGAAAATTACCACAATCTCCCAGTCTGTGGGTCAGGACTCCAGGCACTGTTGAACTGGATCTTCTACTCAGGGCCTCTCAGCCTTCAGTCAAGGTGTCAGGCACACTGTGCTTCTCATTTGGAGTTTGGCATCCCCTCCCAAGCTCCTCAGGTGGCTCACAGAACACAGTTCCTTGCAGTTACAGAACTAAGGTCCTAGTCATCTTGCTGACAGTTGGTTGAGGACTTCTTTCAGCTTATAGTTCACAGACAGTTCATGACATGGATGTTTGCTTCCTTCTAGACCAGTAGGAGCACTTCTCTCCGACATCCAGTCTCTCTCCAGTCCTGTGGTCAAGTCCTGTATAACTTAACATAATCATGGGAGTTACTATTCCACCACCATTTGCCATATGTTAACAAATCAAGGGAGCATCTTTCCCATCCCATTCACAAGTTCTGCCCACACTCAAGGGCAGGGAATTATACAGGGTCTATACAACTAAGGGGCAGGAATCTTGGGGAGGCCTCAAATTCAGCCTACCACAGTGGGTGATAAAGTAAGAGATCCCTCATGATTAGAGATAATCAAATCTGACAGTTAGCTGAGACGTGAAAACAGAGAAGTCCAGCATAGCCTGTGGGCATGTTTTCTAATTTCCTGAAGTTCTTATTGGTAAGGAAGATCAAAGGCATACTCCAGCCTAGGAGACTAGTGGTGCATGAAGAATCTCCATGTATTGTGTAAAAGCAAAGGCTGGTGTGGACCCTCTGGAATCCAGAAGGCCACAATCCAATTGCCAGTACAAAAATCATAAGATTGTCTGAGATTTACAGTATATTTTGTGAGGTACCATCAGAAGATGAAATGAGAAAATTAACAGGTAACAAACTGCTTGGGAAAGTGGAACTCTCCTAAGGCAAAAGGAAAATGTGGTGCTTCCCTCCATAAGATAAAGGGGCCAACAGCTGTAGTGGGGTTGGCCACCCCTCTAGGCAGAAACCAGTGGTAACATCTATCCCTTGGGTAACATCTGACTGTTGGTAGCATAACAATATTATAGCCAATATCATTTACATTTGTATCAACTCTGTTCTTACTCTTGGATAATTCTTCCATATTTATGTATTTATGTATCATACACTGTTTGCACAGCATCATGCCAAGTGTTTTCATTTCCTCTGTTACTTGAGAGACTCTAGACCAGCACTGTCCAACAGAAATATAATGCAAGCTACATGTCATTTTAAATTTTCTAGTAGCTACATTTTTTAAAAAGAACAGATGAAAATAGCTTTAATAATAGGTTTTATTTAACCTATTTTCAAAACACTATCATTTCAACATGTAATCAATATAAACATTAATGACATATTCTTTTCTTTTGTACCATCTTCAAAAATTCATTGTGAACAGACTCTCATTTCTCCCCATACCCACTTTCTTAATAATTGTGCCAACCCCAGTCTTTATTCAGCATAGTCCTATGTGATAGTAACTGTTAAATGTGTCTCTCCCACCATCCTACTCATTATCTTCTGCTGTGCATTCTGCTAGACCAAAAGCATCAGGTTAAACATGACTAAAATCCTTTTCCTCTGATTTCTTTCTTAACTTCTGAATCTTATGTAAATAAAAAATGTCTTCAACCCTTCTCTGTCCCTCTCTCTCAATAGATCCTTTCATTTCTTCCTTATAGTCTAATTCATGGTTCCTTTTATTTTTCTAATTCATTGATTCAGGTATTGGTCATATCCTACTTGAGTCTTCTCACTTATTAACCGGCTTGTTCCAAAACTATATTCCAAACACTGCTTTTCTGCCTGCACATTGTTATCTTCATCAGTCAGTGGACATTTACTGAAGACCAACTCTGCTCTAGAAAGAGGAGAATTTCAAATATATATATTTAAATATACATATAAAATGACCAGTAAGTAAAGCTGTTATTTAATATGCTTACACCATGTTCATTTCTTTTTATAAAAAATGTTTCAATAGGTACCCCAACTGAGAAAATAAGCAAATTGTGATACTTTAAAAAGGAAAAAATATATATAATGGCCAATGGTCAATATACACAATATGTGATGGAAGCCATGTAGACAGATAATAAAGGCCATAAAAACTGAAAGCCCTGAAGGAGCCTTTCAGGCCACCATGGTCAGGAAAGGCTGCTGCAAATATCCACAAGACTTGAGCCCTCCTGGAATGGTAAGTGTGAGGAAGGAAAATGCCTCCTCACCTGAGCAAAGGATGGAAATGAGGACACACAAGGAGAAAAGGTATCTTTGCAGCCCCTTAAAAATGAGGATTAAAATCCAGATCCTTGACTCTGCAGAGTGTTGTGGTGTCTCTTACCCTACCCTCTACCCCTTCCTATCTATTAAATTAGTTCAATAGTTCTTAACCCTGGTCGTATATCAAAATCCCTGGGGAGTTTGTGAAAAAAATGGCAGTGTCTGGGCGAGGACACAATAGGCCTATTAAGTAACAATCTCTGGAGCTGGGCCCCAATCAGAAACCAGGTGTTAAGACCTGCAGTCTTAATTCAGTTCTGCCACTCAACTCTGTATTTTGACCTATGTTTGGAATAATCTTCTCTATATCATATAGAGTCATGTTATTTTAGAGCTAAAGGGACCTCTTACTATGTTGTCTAATTCATTTCTCTAATGAGGAAACAGGTCTAGGAAGATTAAAATCACACAGCTATTTAGAGGCACAACTAAGACTCTTAAGTATTTAACAGTAATGCAAGCTGGATAGTCTAGATAAGAGAATGGGGAGCCAACACCCGCACTACCTCCCATGGACAACTAGAACCGAAGAGCATGATGTCAAGTAATCAGCATGGAAAGACAGCCAGTGGTCAGCCAGGAACAGATGAAGCTGAGGTCCTGCAAAGAGGCAAAGGTAATTCAGAGATCATCAGGAACTACATAAATAACGGCTCTCAAACTTTAGTGTGCACAAGAAACAACTGGGAGCTTAGTAGAAATGGATTTCTCTGGGTCTTACCCCATAGAGCCTGGCTCAGTTATACTGGGTGGGGCCAGAGAAGGGGCATTTTTAACAAGCCACCCAGGTGATTCTGATGTAAATGATTTGAGGACACCTGCTGGGAATCACTAAACATTAAGGTAAAAGAGTGTTGATGGCTTCCAGAAACTAGCTTTTGACCACTGGAAATGGAAGACTTTGGTAGGTTGGTTACCAGGTCTATACCTCTACCAGTAGGAGGTCAGAACACAATTTGGGGAGGATAACACACAGATCACCCCTGCAGAAATGAGTAAATTTAGAATTTATAATTTAAAGATTGATGGCAACCAGAAGTGACTCATCTGAATTTCTGTCATCAGTTGCAATCATCTGGGAGAAAGAAAGCTTTTTAAAAACTATACTTTCCTAATGGCCTAGCTTACAACATACAAGCAGCAAGTATTGTGGTTCTATTTCTATATTATTTTAATATTTGCAAAGGATTTTTTAATATAGACTTTCCCATTTGAACCATCTAGTACCCTTTAAAATAGATAGAAGAGGTGATATTTCCTCCGCTTTACTGATAAATAAACATGCCTGAGTTCACCTAAGTAGCAGAGAGGAGACTAAAACCTACATTTTCTAAATCCTGGTGCAGTGCAAGCAGAATAATGTGGTATAGACTGAGTTTTGGAATCAGGCAGACCTGGATAGAACTTTAGTTCCATTATAAACAGTGTGACCTTGAACAACTTACTTTCTCTGAATTTCAACTTTCTTATCTGTAAAATGGAGATAATAGTATCTTCCTCCTGAGATTATTAAATTAGATCATTTTTAAAATACACCTGGCACATAGTTGCTGAGTAAATGTACCACCTCAAGGATAAGCAGAAGAGAACCCACTTAAGAAAATGATAATTTAGCATAGGGAATGCATACCAAAGTTGAGCTCTGATTCCAATTAATTTGAGTGGAATATTGAGGGAATTTTGAGCTTGTGGGTTGCCTTGAAACTAAAACTAACTCAATGCCACTGGCTACCCAAGTGGTTGTTGTCAATCAATGCAGTAATTAAATTGCTCTTAAGGAGCTCAAGGTTATATGCAGACAAAAGGATTCTCCTGTGAATTTGGGGTTGTGCCAGACATTTTGAAAACATGATGCACCAACTCCTCAGTGTCTCTCTGTGCTAAAGTATCTTGTATGTTTGGATGCTCCCCACTTCTGTGCCCATGGGTGACAGAAGACGTTAGAACATCCATTAGATTTTGAAAAGGGTAAGGATGGAGAAGGCAGAGAAGCCCTGCACTTCTATACCAGTGTAATCAGTCAGCATTCATTGAATGTCAGAGGCCTTGCTGCCCTTTACGATCTCAGGGTCCAGAAGAGGAAGTCAGTCAATGTTGAATACTAATACAGCAAATTATTTTGTGAATGGCTGTCTGTGTCCCCAGCAGTATTCTAATCATTATGCATTGAGCAGTACAAGCAGATATATAGTGAGTTGTAAATATCCACTGTTGAGATTTTTATTTTCATGGCAAAGCAGTCCTGGAAGAGTATCTCACTTTGGTTTCCCAACACATTAATATCTGATTCACAGCCTTGAGAGGCGGCATTGCCTGCTGGAGAGGGTCTGAATGAAGCAGGACGGAGGGAACTTGAGCTTCCATGCTGCTGTATGTGACTTACCACATCTTTTAAGTGAAGCCAATGATTTGACCAATCTTGTCCTCTGCTTTTCTCATTTGTAAGCTGGGCACAATGATGTAGATTCTGCCTCCCTCGTGGCAAGGAGTGTGATACAATGACATAATAAATGTAGAAGTTCTCAACAGATAAATACAATTCCTGAGCTAATCTTCATCCATTTGCCACCAGGTTTATACTGCATTTCACCGTGCATCCTTTTATCTTCTTTTATATTTCCTTAGTCCTTTATAACTCAGAGTCTTACAATTTAAAGAAAAAAAAGGGGGGTGAGCTCGGAACTATTGTGTTTATTTGCACTTAAATTTGCCTCCATCATTTGTAGCTCAGTGTGCTAACTTCTTTTGCAGGGAAGATCAACTGATTGCCTAGGGAAGAAATTCATTGTGCCACCTTGACATGTCAGCATTTATTTACACAAAAACATGACTTCAGGCCGACGGGCCTTTAAGGCAAGCAGCTGGTTGATGAATCATATTCAGTATTCCTATAGTGCTGCTGGCACATATCAGAAGGACGGTCCTGGTCATCACCTGCCCCTGTCAGTTCTCCCTCTTCTAATAGAGTACATCTGTTTTGGTGACTGAATAAAAACACACCAAGTGCAGAAAAGCTGGGTGTGGAGTAATTTAATCAGGGCAAGTTAGCACGCTGCATTGAGCAATACAGTATCCAGGACGGAAAGATGGTTTGGTAATGGCTTAGTGAAACAGAAGTAGCCGGAAGCACAGTTCTTATAATGGGTCACACTCCTGGAATGCAGGCCCTCAGTACACCCCCCAGATCATGATTTTTAAGGGGACAAGATTCCCAGAAGTTCCCTTCTGAATTACCACAAACATTTTACATGACCTTTCTCTATTAACATCATTTTAACATTTCATTAAGGATTATAAATTTTTAAGGAAGGTCAAACCAAGGTTCAGAGCTCTACCAGCAATTCTTTTTAATATTGGCTTTCGTGGCTATGTCTGGTATCCTGAAGAATTGATTGATTTAAAATATCCTAGTTTTAAAAGTAAAACAGCAGGGACACTGACATTTCCAGGCTGGTATTTTGCAGTTCTCACCACCCATTGTATTTTTAAAATTTTTTTCTTTGTTGTGACTATCCAGTAGTATAGGATTTTGTGTTTTGTTTAAAAGAGGAGAAATTGAATGTGTTCAGGGTGCCTGTCTGCCTTGAATTCATCATCTCATAGATTGATTGGGAAGGAGAGGAGAATAATTAGGGATATGCAGAATGTTTGAAATTTGAAATGCTGTTAAGAAAAAATAACAATATGACTGTAAGCTGTAGCTTTAAGTTTTTTTTCTTTCTTTTTTCAATGATTCACCTGGTAGTGTTTTAAAAGTCATTACTTGCTGAGAAAAGAATCACTATCCAAGATGAAAAAGCTAGGAACTTCAACAACAGTAGCTCATTTATTTCCATTTCTAGTTCTGTTGGTGATTACACTGTTCGCTTTTTTACTCCAGTTAAGTCACTTTCACCTCTGTGTGGTTTTTTTTTGCCATGGGACAAGATCTGTGATATCTGATATTAACAGGTGTCCTGGAAATAATCTATTTCAAAAATAAAACACTAAATATAGCACACAAGTTCAAGGCTTTTGAATGTTATTATGGTTTTTTTAAAAAAATCAATCTAATGAATGCCTTACATTGAAAGCACTTATTGTTAGGAAACCGGTGGCAAATGATACATATATCCTCTAGCTCTGTCATCATGGCTTAATTCTCTCCTCACTCAGATCTCATATTAGCATTTTTACCATATGGCTGAAAGGGTAGAGAATGTATGTGCAGAGGAGCAGAGTCAGTAACATTTTTTACCATCTGGTAAATACATGTGTAAGTAGCAGGAGTATTAGTATTTATTTAGTTGTATGGATGCAACCTTTAACCTGAAATAACCACTAATACAGCAAAATAGTGGTAGATTTATATTTCTCAAATAATTTCAATCTAACTTATTAAACATTTTCACAGTCTATTTGTGGTCTTAAAATGACTCCTAATTGTATATTTATTATGTTTATTAATTTAGTAGGGCTCCTTACAGTGCCAGATTTAAAACATCTTTCATGAGAGGCCACATGATTCTATCCAGCACATGGGCACAAGTGCTGAAGTTCTGCTCTGCCACTAACCACTGTGTGGCCTGTGATAAATTACTTGGCCTCTCTGAGCCTCAAATTCTTCATGTGTAAAGAGTAAATAACATATTGTCAGACAGCATCCCTCAAGGGGTGGGCCATGGAGGACCATGGATTAATGCATCAGAATCACATGGGGAGCTTGTTCAAAATACAAATACCTGGGGCCCACCCTCAGCATGATTCTGATTCAGTATGTCTGGAAACAGTCTGTGAATCAGCATTTTTATTCAGTGTCCCAAGTGATTCTGAAATATACTGAAGCACTGCTACAAAGACTAGATGATTATAGAGCACTTAGCTACCTTGAAAAATATGTAGCTAGCTAATTTTAATAAATACACTTTTTATATCATAGAAATTTAACACTCCACAGTATTTGTGCTTAAAATATTCTAACTTCATAGAAAATGGGAGGTCAACTTGCATTAAGTAATGCTACTGATTCATTAAATATACCTCACAAGTCTCCTTTTTGTTTAATTAGATCCTTTTTCTTTTTTTCTTTTGTGCAGGAAATAGCAAAATGTTTGTGGACTAGATCTAAATCAGGAGCCAGATGAATTTAAAGAAACTAGCATGGGATTCTTAGTTTTTCAAGATCCATACACACCAAAGCTTTAGTCATCACCAACTCCAGGGTCCAGGTTTTCTCTGGTTTTGTGAAGACTGAGCAAAACTCTGATGATGGAAAAGCTAAAGACTTAATTACTTGCTTCAGTATCATCTAAAGTCATCTGAAAAGTGAACCAGACAGTAATAACAGCCATGGAAAGAAATTCCAGTTTGTGGAAGAACCTAATAGATGAACACCCTGTCTGCATAACCTGGAAGCAAGAGGCGGAAGGAGCCATTTATCATCTTGCCAGTATTTTATTTGTAGTAGGTTTCATGGGTGGCAGTGGATTCTTCGGGCTCCTTTATGTCTTCAGTTTGCTGGGGTTGGGTTTTCTCTGTTCTGCTGTCTGGGCTTGGGTAGATGTCTGTGCAGCTGACATATTTTCCTGGAATTTTGTGCTGTTTGTCATCTGCTTCATGCAATTTGTTCATATTGCATATCAAGTTCACAGTATAACCTTTGCCCGAGAATTCCAGGTGTTGTACAGCTCCCTTTTCCAGCCCCTGGGGATCTCTTTGCCTGTCTTCAGAACGATTGCTTTGAGCTCTGAAGTGGTTACTTTGGAAAAGGAACATTGTTATGCCATGCAGGGGAAAACTTCCATTGATAAACTCTCCCTGCTTGTTTCAGGAAGGTTTGTACCCTTGGTGTTTGCATGTCTTCCCTCTATATTAGCTATTTGTTTGTATGTCTTTCCACGATATTTTTCCATCTCAGTGTAGCATAGTCCTGGGTGGCATTTAGCACCCTGAGGCTTGAGAAAGTCTTTGATACATGAGTCATAGATATAGGCATTTAGAGTACACAGTATTATTTACTCAAAGCAGGAAATAATCTAGAGCTATAACATTTCATCTTAGAAATAAAATGACATGAATCTTAAAGTATGAATTTGTTTATCTGGATATGATATTTGTTTCCTAGCTAATCACTGAGGGTGAAGAAGAGGATGATGCCAGCTTGAATTACTAGAAATACTTACGTTGTCATGCAAAGTATTTTAAAAGACTCTTTGATATCATTTAAAAGCAATAGAGAATATTTAAGTTTTATAATTATCATTTTTTTTCAGAAAATTCTAGCAATTGCCCACTTGCTAGAAGCAGGGAGAGGGTACCTCAAGAATATATTATAGAAATCTAAACTTTGAAAAGAAAGTTTGCGGAGAAAACAATGATGAGATTACTCATGTTTTTAAAAAGATTAAAATTTTAGTTCACAGAGGTATTTACAGCAGAACTCTTTTATGTCCTTAAATGTTTGCCTACTTAATTTAAAATCTGAGTATACTGAAACTTTTTATTAAAGTATAATATGTATATATAAATGGACCTATATCATAAATGTACAACTTGAATTTTCTGAATTTCATTCAATATTTTAGAATCCTGTGTGAGGAACATCAGTACATGAATCTTAGGATATTATGTCACTATTATATGAATTTAATATTTTGTCTTTCAAAATTCTAAAGAAAAAAATGTCATTGGAGATCTGAAATGTATTTCCCCTGCCCCTTGCCCCATGCCCAGTTATGTATTCTCTTTATCCTTCTCTCATAAATGATATTTTTGTGTTTTGGTAGGATCAGAGTGACAGTTGATGGAGAATTTCTGCATTACATTTTCCCTTTTCAGTTCCTGGATTCTCCTGAGTGGGATTCACTGAGACCCACAGAGGATGGCATTTTTCAGGTAAAGGCTAACCAGACTACACAAGTAACACTCCTTCTTCCAAACAGACAATGTTTGCTTAAAAACAAGCAAATAAACAAACAGAACAATAATCGTTTATATTTAACTTTGGCATGTACCTTGACAGCATACCTGACTTCCCAATTCTGTTTGACTCCTGTTGATTAATGCCACTTTATAGGTCCAGCAACAAGAACAGATATATTAATATATGACAGGAAGGAATACATGATAAATATTCTTAAACTTTACTTTGTATAACTGCATATTTGGGAATTAAAATATAATTAATTGAGATTTGACTAAACACTACTAATGTGACAGTTTAGAAAACATCAAGAGCAAAAAACTGTACTTATTAAAAAATAAGTGATTTTTAAAATGTAAAATGCTGATGGATTTCAGTTGTTCTCCAGCAACAGAATGCTAAACTTATTGTCACTATTCTGCTGCCACATCTGGTAGTTTTAAGAGATAATCATTTCAGTTGGTTCCATTTATTATGCTATACTATTTTCCTATTAATTACACATATATATGTGTATGCAAATAACTCATATATATGCAAAATAGGTATATAAATACTATTTGTACTATAGAAACTGTGTTAGGGTTAAATGTCTACAGTCTTCAGAGTTGATTTGGAAATTCTTCTCTAATATTAGCCAATTTTATTTTATTATTTTTAATATCAAGTAGCTCTCCCTTCAATAAAATGCAAAATATAGCTACCCAAACTCAGAAAAACAGATAAATTAGAGATGGGCACAATATTGCGATCATTCATATTATAAATTATATGCATAGTAATAAATTTTGTATTTTTTTTCTATTTCGACAGCATATTGTGGGTCAGTGGGCTAGTTTAACCTAAAAAGGGCAGCAAGGGAAATTAATTTAAAATTTGTGGTAGAAAAAAATGTGGCAGAATTTTTCTTGCTTCCTAATATTTGTTTCTGTATGGTTCTTATGTTTTTTAGGTAACCCTCACAGCAGAAACTGACTGTCGGTATGTGTCTTGGAGGAGAAAAAAATTATATTTGCTCTTTGCTCAGCATCGTTACATCTCCCGCCTGTTTTCAGTTTTAATTGGCAGTGACATTGCAGATAAACTCTATGCCTTGAATGACAGAGTATATATAGGAAAAAGATATCACTATGATATTCGGTTACCCAACTTCTATCAAATGTCAACTCCAGAAATACGCAGATCACCCCTGACAGAACATTTTCGGAATACCAGACGATATTGTGATAAATGACATCAAAGTCTAAAGTTTTATAACTATAAAAAAAGGACTTTCTTCATCATTCCCCAAATTAAATAGCAAATTACAGAAAATTGAGCTCACTGGTATTTTTGTAAATCAAATTCAGAGGCGAGATGCCACTGCCAGCTGTTTTATTCATCTCAACTTCTGCACTGTGAATAAATTTTACAAATTTTTCTTGTATTTTTTATTATTATAATTGGGGGAGGGGAGTGAACAATTATGGGAAGTTTGTCCTTTTCTGCGTCAGAACTGGGTGAATGAAATTTCGCATTCTCAAATATTTTCTTGTATTTACTCAGTGTGAACTGTCCTGCCCTACTGACTTACGTTTTGCTTCTCAAGAAGCAGCCAGCAAGTATTCTCAGTGCAAGAATGGGTTACTACTGTCCACATAGACATTTCCAGAATTCACTGGAATACATCTGATAAAGCAAGATGTATTATTGTGGGCAGCAATTATTTATTTTAACTGTGAAGTTATTTGATGTGACTAAAAAGTAGAATAAATGCAAGACATAATAATATGCCAATCTCGAAGACTATTTTATTGCTATTAATACAAATAATTCCTAAGCTTGACCTTTACAATAACA
Organism: Cheirogaleus medius; assembly: GCA_008086735.1. NCBI lineage: Eukaryota > Metazoa > Chordata > Mammalia > Primates > Cheirogaleidae > Cheirogaleus > Cheirogaleus medius. The sequence goes on along the minus strand of VBSM01000361.1, from coordinate 57,568,464 downwards.
TTTAAAAAGAAGCATCTCATGGAAAACAAAATTGCCTAATAATTACTGAATAAAAAGAATTCCTGTGAACAAGTAGTAAAAATGTTGCACAGCATTTCCATTTCACATGTTCAGCTGAAAGGGCAAGATTTGGTGGTTTGACTGGACAGTGAGGGATCATGGCAAATGCTCACCCCACCACACAGACACAGAAGTCTGCCTTACAGCCATTCCGTCAGCTTTGTGACAAGCTTTAGAAAGAGACAGATCCTTAGTCGCAGATCTGATTGCTGCCTTTGGAAAACCGGTTTTCATGTGCAGGCCACGTTCTTCAGCAGAGAGATTTATTATCATACATTTAATTAATGTGTATTGAGCACCTTCTATGGTTCCAGGTGCTGACCTGGGCACTGGAGATGCATCGGATCCTAGGTGGAGACCCCATCCCTTACAGAGCTTACATTCTGCAAGTGAGGGAGACAGTAAAATAAATCAGAAACACCTGTAGTCAGAAAGCGATAGTGTCATGGAGAAAGATAAATCAGAGAAGGTGGATAGAAAAATTGGAATTTTAATAGCTTGGTCAAGGAAGGCCTCAGCAAGAAGGTAATGTCTGAACAAAGACCTACAAGAGGCAAGGGAGCAATCCATGCAGATACCTGGGGAAGAGCAATCTGGGCAGAAAAGACAGCAAATGAGCAGCCCCTTTGGCAAGAGCATGACTGGGCTGTTGCAGGAGCTGCTGGAAGACCAGTGTGCCTGGAGCAGAATAACACTAATAGGAGACAAGAGGGAACTGTGGGCAGACTGGGTGGGTCCTAGTAAGTCATGGTAAGGACTCTGACTTTGACTTTTATTCTGAAAGTGACCAGAAGCCATTGTGGGGTTTGAAGTAGAAGAGTGATGTGATCTGCTCTATGTTTTAATAGGATCGCCATGGCTAGTCTGCTGAGAACAGACTAGGGGCTGGAAGGACAAGAGTAGACTTGGAAAGGAAGATCAGGATTAAGAGTGAGATGCTTACTAGATATTGAAGTACAGCAGATAGTCAGATATATGAATCTGGAGTTTGGGAGTACTTGGCATATAGATGGGTATTTAAAGCCATGAGCCTAGATGGCCAAGGGAGTGAATGTAGATGCATAAGAAAAATGTCCTGAGGACTTGCCTTGGGGCACTCCATTGTTAAAGGGGCTGGGTCAGCAAAGGACCTGAGAAGGAGTGGCCAATGAGGCAGGAATAAAATCAGGAAGCAAAGAACATGTTTCAAAGAGAAGGGAGTGATTAATTGTCTCAAATGTAGCTGAGAAGTCTGAGAATAAACCATTTGGCTGAGCAATGTGGAAGTCACGAAGAGGAGCAGTTTTGGTGATGTGATTAGGGACAAAAACTTGACTGAAGCAGGTTGAAGGGGAATGGGAGGCAAGAAGTTGGAACAGCAAGGAGAGGTAAGTTTTTCAAGGAGTGTGATGTGAAGGGAAATAGAAATGAACAGTAGCCTGAGCAGGAAGTCAGCTCAGGAGAGAGGTAGTTGTTATTAAGATAACATGGCACATTTGCATGCAGATGGAAATGATCCAGAAGCAAGGAGTGAATTGCTGCAGTGATGATCTTGAGCAGGTGAGTGATGATGGGATCCAATGGCCCCAAACAGAAATGTGGACAATTCATCATTAGTAAGGGCAGAAGACAGAGTATATTGGAGAGTAGTTGCTGGCAAGTGGGAGATGTGGTGAGAGCTCATGAAAGTTCTCTAGGATAACTTCTGTTTTCTCAGTGACCTAGGAAGCAGTCAGCAAGGAGGAGAGGGAAGTGTTGGGGTTATATAAAGTACATTACTTTTTGTGTATAACAGCATTTGCCATAAGTGAGACAATGTGACAAGGTCTGTATCAGTCTGGATGAGCTACTGAGCTATTCAAGTTCAATATGAACAAAAAGAATAGTTGGGATGGTTTTTCTGTCTCCTGGTCACACATGGCCATCACAGGCAGCTCTTCAAAGCAGACACAATGGCAGCTATCAGCCAGGTGCAACCTCAGGAAGCACCCATTGGCTTTCACAATGCCTCTGGGAGAAATTCATTTCCTTGAGGCTTTAAGACTTTGTGGTATTTGTTAAGTATTTAAATACAGAGAATCCCAGGTAGAAGTCACACCTTAAGTTAATACCAAGTAATAATTTTAATACGCGTTAATTATTAGATAGCTTTCTAGCCATGAAAGTCACCTGAGAACAAAGCCACACAGAAATGGGATGTAGGTTTTTGGCTCAAATCATATGGCAAAAGGAGAATGAGAAGATATTATACATACGTTTTTCAGAAATTGAACTATTTTTAGGATAGGGAGGAAGGAATACAAATGTAATGGGATAAAGGGATGCTTGCAAACCTCAAGATCTTAACTTTTGTGTAGGGCTGGCACCATCCCTCGGTATTCACAGGTATGCTATTATCCAACACCTTAGTTTGCACCCAGGTTTTCTCACTTTATATATAAAAAAAACAAACCTACAGTGACCTCTATGTATCTACACTGTACATCTGGTTTGAAATGTTTAGCTGGCACATTTTATTATCTCATAATATGCTAATTATCCAGATGGAAAGCAGAAATGACAAATACCCTAGAAAAGTACCCCTCATCATAGTGTACTAAAATTATATTTCTATTAAAAATTGGGCTCATTTTAGTCTTAGCCTTATTGTTTATACCCCTAAATTCCTTTGGTTCTTTTATCATGGATAAGAGTGCGATAAGATGAGGAACAGCCTGTGTTCTTGTGTTAAAAATGCTTTATGGCTTTGTATAAAAGATCTGTATATTCATAAATAAATGGAGCTCCTTGTTCAAAGAGTATTAAACATTTCAAGATGGAGACAGCAAGCATTAAACCAAGTGTGGGGCTCTTGCAAGCCTGAGGCCCTTTGTGCCCACCCAGGTCACATGCCCAGGAAGTTGGCCTTGGGCAAGAGTTGTTCCTATGGCTTTAAGGAATTGGGGTGATTGCCTTGTGATTTTCTGTCCTAAATTTCATGGTCAGGAGAGACTTTGAGAAGTAGTGTGAGGGGAAAAGGGAGTGGCTATTGCACAAAACGAGCCCATAAACACCCCAAGCCCAGTCACCAAGGCTAGTTCCCCAAGGCTGCAGGCCCCTCTTGCATGGCCTTTACTTCACCCGGATATTTGGAGGCTTCCCGTCCCCTTTGGGCTATTTCTTTGAATCTGTGCCAATATAAGGAGGGTCCAGCCTGATTTGCCTTGGACTCTGCATGCCTAGGAACTCACAGTTCTTAGATTAATCTACCATAAAGAATAGCATGGTGCTTTCTGAGCACTCACGGATTGAAGAATTTTTCTCTCCTTTTCAACAGAGAAGCAAAAGGAAATTCATTTGCTCTCTGCTCATCTGGATAAGCTCTAGATGTCACATTGTTACATTGCCCAGACCCAGCAGGACAGAATTGATTTGACAGAGCAGTTACAAAGTGAAATCTCCTAAGCTGACAAGAGCCATAAGAAAAACAAACTAGACAGACAGTACATATTATTATAAAGTAATACATTTACAATATTATGCACATAAGATGCCTGGTTTGATACAGGGCATAAAACACACATGTGCGGCATTGGATGGCCCTTTCTAATTGGGTTCTATGTTCCCTTATATTGCACAATGTTAAAGAAATTATCCATCAGAAATGATATTCCCAAGTTAATATTTTTTAGTAACAGTTTTTACACAAATTAGATCAATGGGATCAATTAATTCCACTATTTTCTTCATTCTACTAAAATTTAACATATGAATATTAATAAAAAATACAAATAAATATCAATATTATATAGACCTATTATAATAAAATACAGGTTTAATTTGATAGACTGAAAATCTAACAGTTATGAAGATGTGGCAAGATTGGAACATTAGTTACTTTAGCTCTTAGTCATCTCATCCTAAGTATTACCATCATTATTAGCATCACTAATGCTGAATTGTACATTTGCATATAATATCAGCATGGTTTGAACATAACTTGAAGTTTTATTATTATGCTAAATTTGACTAGTTTTAGAACCTGCTAGCTATTAAAGATTGACAGGGAACTTTAAAACACTTTTTTCTCACTAAGAACTGATAATTTGTGTCTTGAACTATAATTTTCCCTTTTACTCTTTTATTTCAATTCACATTATGGTGATCTTAAGAAGCGTAACTTTATTTTATTTATAAGAGTCCAAAACATTTGTTTTTATATAATTTTAGCTCCACTTGATATTAATATAACACCACATGTTTTGGGTCATCAAAATTGAGATTACTACTCTTACTAAATGTAAAATTACCTCCCAAATTATATAATTACAAAACAATGTCTTACACCTATTTAATACTTCATAGTTTACAAAGCACGTGCCTACACCTGACTTCATTTGCTTGTTCCTTGGAAGAATCCCATTTTATGGATAAAGATTAGAGAGACTGAAACACAGTTAATGATGACACTCAACTTAAGCCTAGTTCTTCCAAATCAGTGTCCCTGCATTATTCATGTTGCAGTGACCATCTTCCCAACTTTGGAGAGTACTAAAATGTTCTCAGTCTAAACTGAAGGAAAATTCAATGCCAAATGCTGGTTATATATCTTCTGAGTTTGTTAGTTACAGCCTGAGGTGCATTATCTAAACATGAGCCTTCCTTCTTTTGAATCACCAGCTAGCTTGAGCTCAAATGTGGTTTACAAGTAAAATGTATAATTATGTGTAATTCTATGAAAATGGCTATAGGTCTATATAAGAGCAAGGCCAAGTTTTTTGGATGCAGTTTAAATAAGTTCTTTAAATTTTGGATCTGTCCAATTTCATTCCAGATATTAATATTTCCACAGCGCATTTGAAATCTCTCTAGATATCTCAAGAGGAGTTGTCATCCTTTCAACCCATCATGCTTTATCTGCTGTTGACCCTTCCTTCTTATAGTATAGGAAAAGTAATCCAGTGCCCCTCGTAGTGATGTTTCTCTCTTTTTTCTCTCAAGTAGAATACATTTTTTTTTTTTTTTAAGTCAGAGTCTCACTCTGTTGCCCCAGCTATAGTGCCGTGGTGTCAGCCTAGCTCACTGCAACCTTAAACTCCTGGGCTCAAGCAATCCTTCTGCCTCAGCCTCCCGAGTAACTGGGACTACAGGCATGCACCATCATGCCCAGCTAATTTTTTCTATGTATTTTTAGTTGGCCAATTAATTTGTTTCTATGTAGAGACGGGGTCTCGCTCTTGCTCAGGCTGGTTTCGAACTCCTGACCTTGAGCGATCCTCCTGCCTCAGCCTCCCAGAGTGCTAGGATTACAGGCGTGAGCCACCACGCCTGGCCTCAAGTAAAATAAAACTTTATGTACAGTGAAACTTTGTAAATTGAAGTATTTTAAATAGTACTGTGTTTTCCAGAAAATAAGACAGGGTCTTATATTTATTTTTCCTCAAGAAGACACCCTAGGGCTTATTTTCAGGGGATGTGTTATTTTTTTTAAGTACGGTACCACAATCTACATTTATTCAAATATAGTTAAGTCGTCTTTTTCTGGAACATCATCATAACTCTCCAAACCCCTAATTCCATCCTGAATTTCTTGCGACTCTATTTCCTTTAGAACCATTGGCCTCAATCTCTCATGTCGAGAAATAGAGCTCTCATGGGGCAGATGAGAAGGGCTGCTCGTCTTCTTTACCACTCCACGACGATATGCATGGGTTGTGCAGATACGCTGCATAGCCACGCCTATCAGTAGGTCTTATTTTTGGGGTAGGGCTTATATGGCGCAAATGCTTAGAAATCCTGCTAGGGCTTATTTTATTGGTAGGTTTTATTTTCGGGGAAACACGGTAGCTGGTAAGTGCTCCAAGACATGGAAGATATTTTTAATGTGAGGGTATAAGTGGGGTTTCTGAAGAATAGGGTATTACTGCAGTATAGAAACTGGTTCCTTTGAGATAAAGTTTAGGTAATACACAAGCACAATATCTATTGTTATGAGAAAAGGAATTCTCCTTTTAAACTGTTCCACTAGTCTATATCTTGTTCTCTGTTTGGGAACAATGCCTAGCACATGATAGCTGTTTTGTAAATATTTGTTTCATAGAAGGAAATTAATTGCATCTATTCTTCAATATGTATCTGAATTTTAATACTGACTGCCCCTCCCAATTGAATTCAATTATTCCGTGCCACAGCAGTTTTATCATGAAATAAAATGTAAGACCTGTTATAATGCATTTTATTCTGTATGATAAAGAATCATTTCTTTAAATGACACTCAAAGCCACATTTTTCTTGCCAATACTGTTGAAGTGAGTTTGAATAGCACTTGTTCAGAATGCACAGTTATTAGTGTTTAGGTTCCAAGATCATTCTTTGGATTGAAAATCTGAAAATTGATTTTGCTTAGAGACTTTCTGAGCTGGAATGTCAAAATGTAAACTAAAACACAACGAAATTTTGAAGAGTTTATTTTGGCAGAAACTGATTCATGAATTAGGCAGCACCAGGCCAAAAGTGGGTCAGTGCTCCACTGGGGAAATGGGCAAGAGAGAAACTTATAAGGTGTTTGCAGAAGCAAGACAAAGAAAATGTATTTGATTAGTTAAAGTGGAAAGTCCCAAATTAGAGGTTAGTTGGCAATTTCTGATTAGCTAAGCTTAAATTTGGTTTTACTGTTTACATTGGGCTTCAGTTTGCTTATGTAGGAACCCAAGGCACTGGAGCCATCCCAGTCTATTCACCTCCCAATTAGATTTTTTAAAACAGAAACATGTAATGGATTACTGTGTCCCCCGTAAGTACAGTCAGCCCTCTGTATCCTCAAGGTCTACATCCATCAACTTAATCAATCACAGATCAAAAATATTTGGAAAAAATAAAAGTAACAACATAACAATAAAAAATAATACAAATAAAAAACAATATAGTATAACAACTATTTATATAGCACTGACATTGTATTAGGCATTATAAGTAATCTAGAGATGACTTAAAGTATATGGAAAGATGTGCATAGGTCATATGCAAATACCACACCATTTAAAATCAAGGACTTGAGCATCCTTGGAGTCTGGTATCCATAGGGGTCCTGGAACCAACCCCCTGCAGATTCCCAGGGATGACTGTAATTCCATTTTAAACGATAAATTAAATAATATGGCTGATTTTTGTATTTCATTTTTTTTTCCAAAAATTAATAGTTTGGGAGCTTCTCTTACCTCACATAAAGCCACTCTCTATGCATCTATTATATTTATAATTATGTTTTTCTGTGCAAAAATCACCCTTGGTCTAGTGCCAGGTATATAGCAAGTGCTTGTTACATTCTTTTTTTTTAAAAAAAGAGAATAAAATGTGCAAGAATAAATATGTGCAACATATGCAATAAACTGAGGAGACACACTGATCAGGCATTTGCAAACACACTTCCTTTTAACCTGCCATTGAGCTCATCTTGCTCACTCCCTTGCCACTTGATCCTGCTACTTAAGCCTCTTTCCATTTTAGACAGTTATTTTAAATAATCCCTCATCTTTCTGTTTCTCTCCTTTGCTCCAGGCATGGAGGGGCAAGTTTGCATGGTTTCATAGCATAGCTGGAGAGGTGCTTTGAGCCTCACTCTGTCCTCTGAGTCCTCCCTGGATCAAAGGCAATGTTGATCGGCTACTTGGTCTCTGGGCATCTGGGCTGATGACACCTAGAGTGTGGCTGGCCTTGCTGTTGCCTCTGACTTTGAGGTCTCTGCATTTTTCTTCTACTGCAGCAGCTTGACCAAAGCATTTCTCACTCATCAGACTGCTTGGCATTTCTGAATGCATGAATGAATGAATTCTGAATGAATCTCAGGGTTAAATCTTCCCTCTGCTTCATCAGATCTTCCCAGTCCTTCCAAACCTAACTCTTCCAACTTGTTCCTGTTCTTTTAGTATCATTAATTGGCTAGCTGGGAGAGGGGAGAAGAGGAAAGTGGTGGTGGGGAGTTTGAGGGTGGGCAAGGGTGTAATGCTACTATCATAGTGGGGAGGTCACCATAATTCTAATAAAGTGATCTAACCTGGTAGAATACCAAGCGTTATCTTGTGGTTATTTATTCCTTCTATTAGACAAATAATGTGATCATATTATTATATAAATAAATTACAACAGAAAAAAGAAAAGACAATAATTCCTATCCTAACCCAATTTCTATTAACATGTTGGTATACATTTCTTCTATTATTTTCCCCATTCATAACATTTTAAGTTGAAAACACAATTTAAAAATGGTTTACTATTTCTTCTATTAGAGAATATTTGAAAGCAAATGCACTCTATAATTCAATCAATTAATATTTACTGAGTACCAAATATATGTAAATCACGTGCTAGGTACCATGGAGATATGAAAGATAAATCAGACACACTTCCTACCCTTGAGAAACTTTTGACCTAGAAGAAGAAATGAGACTTTTACATGAATGTGTAAAAGGTAGCAAGTGATAAAAAGACCATAAGACAGAAGAAAAACTGCTCTGGGGAATCAGACATCTGTAATATCACTTTAAAACTAGGAGGAATCACATTTCAACATGTTAAGTCATTAACAACGTAAGTACTGAATGCCAAGTCATTAATAGCAATATTTTCTATTTGATTTTTTCCCATTCAACATCAATTTTCTAGGTATTAGAAGTTTTATTTATTCATTAAGCCAAGTCATATGAAACCTTCAAAACATCTGCAAGATTTCCTGACTCATGTTGTTATGCTCTTTGCTTTTAGTTGCCATTTTCTGAGCTTGTAATACATTCATATACTTCTAATCAGATGACTTAATGTGGGTGGTCGATGTAAAAAATATTAAAACTGCATAAGAAGAGTTTTGTATATCGCATATAAAACAAAATCATCTTCTGTCAGAAATTGCTCTACCCAAAGTGTTTCTATTCTTCCTGTACTCTAAAAGACACTCAATGACTCTAAAATCTCTATCTTTTCAAGGCATGACCTTTTTGTTCTTTTATGGGAGTGTGTGAGGGTGTCTGTAGTTTTCAAACCAAATAGCATTATAATCATTTTGTGTAGTTCTAAATTGTACCAAATATGTTTGATCTTAGACTAAAGAAATGTTTCATTGTGTTTACCAATATTTTATACAAAATGATAAAACTGCTTTTATGTGGCTCCTAAATATTTTATTAGGTTTTATATATGCATTAGAGAGGTATCTTATTTTCATGAATTTATTACAACAATTTAAGTAGTAGTAATGATAAAAATTTGCATTTAAATAATTCTTTTCTCCTGGGAACTCTGAGTGCTTTTGCACATCAATTAATGCCGGATGGCAGTGTTATTATTCCCAACTTTATTTTATTATTCCATTTTTATAATGTGCTGCTTTGGGTTTTTGTTTCTAGCCCTATGTCAATTACTTGGCTGGCTATTACCAGGCCTCACATTTGCCTCTAAAACCAGCCTTTTTGGAGGATTAATTGTATAACAGAATGATGTTGTATAATAATAATTGAAAGTTCTGCCTTTGTCAGATACGGATTAAAAGCCATTCCATGGCTTCATTTTCAATCAAAATCTTAATCTATACCATTAAATTACATGTTATTAAGAATAGTTATTTCTCTAACATTACAACTTTTCCTTTCTAACCACTAAATACTTCACATAAGTAAGTTGCTTGCATACTAAAAAAATGGTACCTTTAAAAATGTTGTCCTCAGGGACTAAATGGTTGTTGCATTTCTCTCCTCTAAAAGTAGAGATGCTTAACTTGGGATTCATAGATGGGCTTCAAGGATCTGTGAATTTCTAGAAATTCCCAAAAGGGAAAGAACAAAAGATGAGAGACGTTGTCACTATAGTTGGTACCAGACATTTGAATCTGCCTGGGCCCTCAATCCAGTTTTGTTGTGGGGATCCAACCTGGCCCGTCTGGGTTTGAGGCTTGTTTGGGAATTGAGTGGAATTCAGAGCCACTTCTCTGATCCTCTTTTTGCACTTATCTCTCTCTTTTTTTAAAAATGATTCTGTTATGCCTGGTTACCTATAATAAATTGCTCCTCTTTGAAATAATTTCCTAAAGGATTAGGAAATCCTATTAAATGCTTCATCTGTGGCCTTTATTATTATTAATACTTAAAACAAATAATTCACAAATGTAATTTTTCTGTTTTAGAAGAAAAGCTATGTGAAAAAAAACAGACAGTGGGAAAATCAGGCCTCAGTTTTTGACATTAAAGTCACTGTATACACATGTCTGCCAACTCTAAGATGGTAAATTATTGTAACTTAGCTCTGCCAACTGCCCAGCTTCTAGAATCGAGACTGTTGCATATTTCATGAGTTTGCTTTTGAAGCCAATATCTCATCTCTGGCTACTCCAGGGAAATCCCAAACCACTGGAAATTTTAGCATGCACCAAAGTCTTGCAACTTATAAACAAACAAGTTTTGTTTGAAATATCTTGTGTACGCCTATTTAAAACAAGCAAATATGTGGAAAATGAAACTACATTTTAGCTATTTCATGTGTTCACAGGATAGTTCAACTACATCTTTGAATTAGGGAATTTTGATTAGTGAAATTCATTTCAATTAAATTGAAATTCAAACAATTTTTATTGATGTGTACCATGTGCAGAGCACTATGAGGGAGATAAAAGAGATACAATTAAGCTACCAAGACATGAGTGCCAAGTATTTTTTAAAACAGTTTCTAAAGGTCAAAATAATCCTGTTAGCTGTGTTTTTCCCCAGTTTTACAGACAAGTAAACTGACACTCAGAAAAGTTTAATAATTATTTGAATTCACCCAGCTTATTAAATGTAAAACCATTGTTCAAATCCAGGTGCTAACTCCAAAACTCCCACTCTTTCAACTGCCTTTACAATTCCCTGTCCTGTTAAAGTTCTGGGTCACTTTTTAAAAATTTTAGTTGTGTGTCGTTTCAAGAGGTAAAGTCTTTTAGTAAAAGTTTGTTGTTCAATGATTTGATTGTAATCTGATTTTTTTTAGGGAGCTTATCCCTGAATTTAACATTAGAAATATTTAGACACTGCTTTAACCATTTTTTAGACTGTGGGACTTGGGACACTATAATATGAAAGTTTAAATCCCTCTGCTTTGAGATGTTTCCCATTTTCTATCTAACCAAGATATGGAACTGTTCATTGCATAAGCTGTTTGGTTATTATGAGAAACTAAACCAACTGAATCAGTTTAGAGAGCAAAAGAAACATCTATTAGAAGGGCTAGAACTCAAAAAACTGACATCAAATGCAGTGGAGCAACAGGAACTCTCCTTCATTGCTAGTGGGATTGCAAAATGGTACAGCCACTTTGGAAGACAGTTTGGAAGTTTTCTTACAAAGCCAATACTTAGTCTAAGTATTTATTCAAATGATTGAAAATATGTCCACACAAAAACTTTGACACCAATGTTTATAGCAATGTTTATATATGTTTATTCATAATTTCCAAAAACTAGAAGAAACCAAGATGTTCCTAAAATGGTAAGTGGATAAACTGTGGTACATCCATACAATGGAATATAATTCAATGATAAAAAGATATGTACTATTAAGATACAAAAAGGCATGAAAATGACAACTGATATCACAGAAATACAAAGGATCCTAAGAGACTACTATGAACAAGTGTATGCCAACAAACTGGATAGTCTAGAAGAAATGAATAAATTCCTAGAAACATACAACCTACCGAGACTAAATCACAAAGAAATAAAAAATCTCAATAGACCAGTAAGAGTAAGGAGATTAAACCAGTAATCAAAAATCTCTCAACAAGAGAAGTCCAGGACCAGATGGCTTCACTGGTGAATTCTACCAAACATTTAAAGAAAAATTAATGCCAATCTTTCTCCAACTCTTTCAAAAAACTAAAAAGGAGGAAACACTTTCAAACACATTTTATAAGGCCAGCATTACCTTGATACCAAAGCCAGAAAGGACACTACAAAAAAAGAAAATTATAGGCCAGTATCTCTGATGAACCTGGACATAAAAATACTGGACAAAATATTAGCAAACTGAATTCAATTAGAATTGATTAAAAAGATTAAAAAGATCTTACACCACAATCAAGTGGGATTTATCCCCGAGATATAAGGATGGTTCAACATATACAAATAAATAAATGTGATACACCACACTGACAGAATGAAAGAAAGAACCATATGACTATCTCAATAGACGCAGGAAAAAAACCTGACAATTTCAACATCCTTTCACGATAAAAACCCTCAACAATTTAAGTATAGAAGGAATGTTCTCAACACAATAAAGGCCATACGTCACAAGCCCACAGCTAACATCATAGCCACTGGTGAAAAGCTGAAAACTTTTCCTCTAAGATCAGAAACAAGACAAGACTGCCCACTCTTACCACTTCTATCCAGTATAGTACTGGAAGTCCTAGCCAGAGCATTTATGCAAGAAAAAGAAATAAAAGGCATCCAAATCAGAAAAGAAGAAGTAAAACTGTGTCTGTTTGCAAAGGATGTGATCTTATATATAAAAGCCCTAAAGACTTCACAAAAAAACTATTAGAACTGATAAACAAATTCAGTAAAATTGTAGGATATATAATTAGAATACAAAAATCAGTTGCATTTCTATATATAAATAACAAACTATCTGAAAAAGAAATAAAACAACACTATTTATAATAGCATCAAAAAACGTTAAAATACTTAGTAATAAATTTAACCAAGGAAGTGAAAGACCTGTGCACTAAAAATATAAAACACTGATGAAAGAAATTGAAGAAGACATAAATAAATGAAGATATCCCATAGTAATGAATTATAAAAAGTAATATTGTTTATGTCCATATTACCCAAAGTGATCTATAAATTCAATGCAACTCCTATCAAAATTCCAGTGGTATTTTTCACAAAAATGGAAAAAACAATCCTAAAATTCATATAAAACTACAAAAAACCCCAAATAGCCAAAGCAATCTTGAGAAAAAAGAAGAAAGTTGGGACATCACACTTCCTGATTTCAAGCTACATTATAAAGCTATAGTTATCAAAACAGTACGGTACAGCATAAAAGCAGACACATAGACCAACAGAACAGACAGTCCAGAGATAAATCCACTCATATAGGCTCAAATAATATTTCATAAGGCCACCAAGAATACACAATGAGGAAAAGATAATCTCTTCAATAAATGGTACTGGGGGCCGGCATGGTGGCTCATGCCTGTAATCCTAGCACTATGGGAAGCCCAGGCGGGTGGATCGCTTGAGCTCAGTAGTTCGAGATCAGCCTGAGCAAGAGTGTGACCCTGTCTCTACTAAAAATAAAAAGAAATTAGCAAGATGTGGTGGCATGTACCTGTAGTTCCAGCTACTTTGGAGACTGAAGCAGAAGGATCGCCTGAGCCCAGGAGTTTGAGGTTGCAGTAAGCTATGATGATACCACTGCACTCTAGCTGGGATGACAGAGCGAGACTCTGTCTCAAAAAACAAATAATAATAATAATAATGATAAAAAGGTACTGGGAAGACTGGTTATCCGCATGCAAAAGAATGAAATTGGACCCTTATCTTATACCACTCACAAAAAGTAACTCGAAATGGATAAAAGACTTAAATGTAAGACCTGACACTATAAAACTACTAGAAGAAAACATACAGAAAAAGCATCTTGACATTGGTCTTGGCAATGTTTTTTTATATGACATCAAAAGCAAAAATAAACAAGTAGGATTCTACCAAACTAAGAAGCTTCCACACAGCAAAGGAAATGATCAACAAAATGAAAAGGCAACCTAGGAAATGGAAGAAAATATTTGAAAATCATATATCTAATAAGGGGTTAATATCCAAAATATATAAGAAACTCATAAAACTCAAGAGCAAAAATATAAATAAATAAAAAATGGGCAAAGGACATGAACAGACATTTTTCCAAAGAAGAAATACAAATGGCCAACGAGTACATGAAAAGGTACTCAACATAACTAATCATCAGGGAAATGCATATCAAAACCACAGTGAGATAATCACTTCAGACCTGTTAAGACTGTTACTATCAAAAAGGCAAGAGATAATAAGTGCTGGCCAAAATGTTAAGAAAAGGGAACTCTCATTCCCTGCTGGTGGGAATGTAGACCTGGTATAGCCCTTATGTAAAGCAATATGGAGGTTCCTCAAAAAATTAAAAATAGAACTACCATATGATCCGCAATCCCACTTCTCGGTATATATCTAAAGGAAATGAAATAAGTATTTCAAAAAGACATTTGTACTCCCATATTCATTGCAGCAGTATTTACAACAGGTAAGACATGAAAACAACCTAAGTGTCCATTGACAGATGAATGGATAAAGAAAATGTGGTATGTGGTGGGTATGTGTATGTGTGTAATGGAATATCATTCAGCTATATAAAAGGAGGAAATGCTGCCATTGGCAACAACAGGGATAAACCTGGAGGGCATTACACCTAGTGCAATAAGCCAGACAGAGAAAGACAAATATTATATGATCTCACTTACATGTGGAATCTAAAAAAGTCAAACTCATAGAAACAGAGAACAGAGTTACCAGAGGCTAAGGGGTGAGGGAAATGAGAAGAAGCTGGTCAAAGGGTACAAACTTTCAGTTATAAGATGAATAAGTTCCGGGGAAATAACATACAGTCTGGTGACTATAGTTAACAATAATGTATTGTATACTTGAAATTTGCTAAGAGTAAATCTTAAATGTTTTCACCACACACAACACACACACAAGGTAATTATGTGAGATGATGGATGTGTTAACTAATTTGATTGTGGTCATCATTTCACAGTATACACATATATCAAATTTTTAAAAAGAAAATAAAAGGGGCTGGTCGCCATGGCTCATGCCTACAATCCCAACATTTTGGGAGGCCAAGGTAGGAGTTGCTTGAGGCCAGGAGTTCAAGACCAGCTGGCAACAGCCAAGGCCCCATCTCCACAAAAAAAAAAAAAAGAAAAGAAAAGAAAGAAAGAAAAGGAAAAAGCATGGAGGAAACTTACTGCTTAGCGAAAGAAGCCAGTCTGAAAAGGCAATACACTATATATTGCCAATTGTATGACATTTTGGAAAAGGCAAAATTATGGAGACAGTGAAAAGATCAATGGTTGCCAGGGGGTTTTGGGGAGATAGGCAAAGGGATGAAGAACTGGAGCATGGGGGATTGAAACTATTCTCTATGATACCATAATGGTAGATACAAGACATTATACATTTGGCAAAACCCACAGAATTCACAACACAAAGAGTGAACCCGAAACTATGGACTTTTGTTAATAAGGATGTATCAATATGAGTTCTCCAATAGTGACAAATGTAACACACTAATGCAAGATGTTAATAGCAGGGAAAACTGAACAGGGGAGAGAGGGGTTATACGGGAACTTTCTGTCTTAACTGCTCAACCATCTGTAAATCTAAAATGCTGTTTAAAAAAGTCTATTAATTTTTTTAAAAAGCAAAAGAAATTTAAAAACAGTCAATGAGTTCGGTTGCCAAACTAGTCAATGAAAAATTTAATGAAAGGAGCTTGGATTCAGAAACAATCTAATTAGTTCCTTTTTTTTAAATTTTAATAAATTTAAAGTATACAAGTTGAATTCTGTTACATGTATATTTATATAGTGGTGAAGTCTGGGCTTTTGGTGTACTCATCACCCGAATAGTGTACATTTTGCCCATAGGTAATTTTTCATCCCTAACCCCCTCCCACTGTAATTAAATAGTTTAATGATCCATCTTTGACCAGAACTGTCTGCTATGAGACCATATCAGAAGAAGCTATGGTCTCCATGCAATCAGGATTAACAGTTGAAATAAAGTCTACACTGATGAAAACAATGGGCAGATACTTATTAAGGAAGATAATGCTACTTATCATTACTACTTATTATATTTTTAAAACCAGTGACTCCCTCAGATCTTGTTGTTTTTTTTTTCACAAAACTTACTCCATCTGAACTTTGAAGTCTCATCAAGGTTTTATATAACTAATAAAAGCAGACTAGGATGCCTGTAGAAAAATAAAGGTAAAAATGTTTATGTTGATCTAATACTGGCCAAAGATTTTACAAAGGAGACAGACTGCCCTATAGTTTGTTATTTATGTCTCTTACCCTTTTCATTCTATGCATCTGTCAAGTTAGCTCCTTGCTTCATATTAATTTTCTCAAACAGTGCTCGGAATCTTTCAATCTGACCTTTCCATAGTCAACAGGGGAAGACCTGGGAGCTTAACGCATTTCCAAACCTAGGGTTCTGTGTCTGGAATTCTTATTTTGAATTTTATAGAGCTACTATTCATACATTTGTGATAAATTAAAATACAGGCCAGGCACAATGGTTCACGCCTGTAATACCAGCACTTTGGGAGGCCAAAGCAGGGATCACTTGAGGCCAGCAGTTCAAGAATAGCCTGGCAACACAGCAAGACTCCATCTTTACAAAATATTAAAAAATATATATAAATTAGCCGGGTATGGTGGTACATACCTGTAGTCCCAGGTACGCAGGTGGCTGAGGCAGGAGGTTTGCAAGCATTCGAGGTTGTGGTAAGCCATGATGGGTCACTGTACTCCAGCCTGGGTGACAGAGTGAAATTCTATCTCTAAAAAATTTAAAATTAAAAAAAATTAAAATACAGTAAGATATTCATCATAATTATGATTTTAAGCCTTAGATGGGTTATAGTGAGAGAATTAGGGTGTTTTTCAATCTTTGCTTTCTATAGAACACAGAGTCAGAGAAAACACAGACTCTGTCAAAGGCTAGAACTCATCTTATGAAATCTAATTCAGTGCTCTTTATATGATCTAAATGCCTTACAGGTAACCTATCCTGATTAAGGAGTGTGTATTATAATAGGTGACAATATATCTAAATCACTTATAACAGTGCCTGGCACAAAGTACACTCTATGTGAGAGGTTAGTTAACTTTTTTTGTAAAGAGCCAGGTAGTAAATATCTTAGGCTTTGTGGGCCACATGGTTTCTGTTGCAACTACTCAATGGCACCTTTGTAGCACAAAAGCAGCCATAAAAGAGAGCATGAATGGGTTCCAATAAAACTTCATGGACATTGAATTTGATTGTTATACAATTTTTACAGATCATGAAATATTCTTCTTCTGATTTTTTCAACTATTAAAAAAAACATAAAAACTATTTTAGCTTGTGGGGTATACAAAAATAGGCAGTGGACTGGGCCTTTGGGCTGTAGTTTGCTGACCTTTGCTCTATATAACTAGTAGACATTATTATATCTATAATATCTTTCTATAGATTATTTTTAATGGCTGCTTAGAGCAAGATTGTTTGAATAGTCTATAATTTATTTAATCCCCCATGATTAGAATTTAGGTTATTTCCAGTATTCATTATCTTAAGTCACCCTCCAGTGAACCACTCACATACTGAAATCTTTATGCACATGTTTATTATAGCCATGTCTTAAAATGTATTTAGTGGTAGCTATAAAAATGGCTGGCAGAGCATATAGAAAGAAACAGACCCTGAAGAAATAGCGTTGAAAACTAATCCTGTGCAGTTATAGCAAATTTCAGATATGTTAGAAGAGCTTTATAAATATATATTCTTATACATAAAATTTATGTCCCAAGCATCGTTTTAAGCCCTTTATATATATTTCACCATTTAGTCTTCAAAACAATCCTATGAGATACAGGTGCAGTTATCATCATCATCCCCATGTTACAAAATGGAAACTGAAGCACAGAAAGGCTAAGTAACTTCTCCAAGGTCACACAGTAAGCTGACAGCAGAGGTAGGATTCAAACATGGCCCATGTTCTTGAACACCAGGCTACATCGCCTCTTCACTAGAGAGACCTGGCCAGTATGAACTGGAGACACTATAATGTACCTTTACACAGTCAATGGTAGTGTTTTTTATATTTAGGTCACGTATGGCACGCATGAACGACCTCATATTCTAATAACTGACGCAAATTCTATCCCCAAATGGTACACTTCTGGTGGAAACTGGATACCCATCCAACCTTTTTCTTTTGTCCTACAGCACACACCCCTCAACGCCTACTCTTCATTAATTTTCCCTAAATTTCTTACCCAAAATAGTTGTCCAGTAAACAGTAAGGATTGATTGGAGCATATTTTCATATTTTATTTTACAATTTATAGTCTCAAATCTACGAGGCAAACTTCGGGTGGTGCTTTGCCTATAGCGGACGGCCCTGCATCGCGCGGGACCAAGAGTTTTGGATAAGCACTCTTGCTTGAACACAAAAACAGTGGTCTGTGTCAAAAGTCTCCCCCACGTGGCCTCCACAGCAGCAGGAGCTCCAGGGCTGGCCCCTCGCCGCGCCCCAGACGGCTGTGTCCGGCCTCCGTGTGCCCCAAACGTCCGGCCCGCGCCGCCAGCCTCACACACTAAGCCGCGCGCTCTCCGGGCCATTCCCTGCTGAGTTACGGGCGAGTCTCTCAAAAAGGAGTTATGCGAATCGGTCGTTCAACTCTGAGGTGAAATGAAGATGTTTAGTTCTCGTTGCCTATCATGATTTCTCTCGCTCACCGAAGCCTACTTCTCACACTATCCCTGAGGGGATGAGCGACCAACGCCGCCCGTCTCACGATGCTGCCTGACCCCACTCAAGCCCAAACAAAGAATCCGAAAGTAAGAGCGGAAACAAGAAAAGAAATAAGCGGGCCTTTCAAATTGCAATCACTGGTGTGCGGCGGGGCCGCGGCGTCGGAGGAGCTGGGCTGGGGAGTCGGGCCGAAGCGCCGGGCTCCGCCCGCCGGGGGCGCCCGGGCGGCGGGCGCGTGCGCGGTGCGGCCCCAGCCCCAGCCGCCGCCGCCGCCGCCGCGATGCCTATTTTAGTCAAAGCCGCTGCGGCCGTGGAGACCCGGCGCGGGGCTCAGAGGTTCCGGACCCGCCGACCTGCCGAGGCTGGCGCGATCGGGCTCACGTCGAGCAGCTGCCTCCGCGTCCCGCGCCTCGTCGCTGCAGCCCGAAACTTTGGCCAGCGCCGTCCAGGCTCCCTGCGCGGGACAAGCCAGGTAAGGAGAGGGAGGCGCAGCTGCCGCGGGCTCTCCGCGCGCGCTGCCCCGGCTATATTGGGAAGCGAAAGTTGGATCCCCGCTCCGTTAGGAGCAACTTTGCTGGCCCCGGCGCCGGCTGCCTGTCCTCCGCGCCTCGGCGGCTGGGGGCGCCGCCCTCTGCCCCTCCTCGCTGGCCGCGCCCTCGCGAGGCTCCCTGACCTTGGAGGCCGCCCTTCTCCCCGGGTCTGTGCGCCACGGCCACAGACCCTCAAGGGTCAGCTGCTGCAGCTCGGGTCAGACAGCACCAGCGTACCCGGCGATCGGTCCCACCGGGTGCCGGCTCCCGCGCTCTGCGGCGAGGAAGCCCTTTGGTGAGCTCGGCCTCTCCCCTCTCCGCTGGGTTCCCGGGGCTCCCGGCCCCCGAGCGCACCGCGGCTCCTCCTCGCGCACTGTAGGGCCACCAGGTCCCGCGCGGAGGCTGCGTGCGGCCGGGCGCACGGTGTCGCCCACCCAGCTCCGCGCTGGGAGTGTGAGGTGGGGCGCGGCGCTCACTCCTCGTTCCTTGCGTCCCGAGGGCGCCTGGTCCAGGAAGACAGTTGACACCGTCTTTCTTTAAGGAGCGGGGTCCCAGGGGAGAGCAGATGGCTGGGGACCCATGGTCCTCGCCACATATCCACACCCTTGTTCCCAGAACCTTTGGGAAACCGGTCGTTGGCCAGAGAAGTCCCACAAACTGCATCCATCGAAGCATAAGTGTGAAAGACTTAGTAACGTAATGCCATTTGCTATTCCGAAGATGAGCAAAGATTCCGTTAGAATTACAGAATGAATTAAGTCTACTAGCACGACTTTTGCTCGTTGCTGTCATCTTCATCATTTTTGTAGTTTGGGGAAGGCTTATTGTTAGTTTCATCATTTACCTATTTAGCTCTGCAAACTCCTATTTGAAGACCAAAAGATAAACAGGACTTTACTAGTATAAGTGTTTTAAGGAATTAGACTTTGAGGATCTGATGAGAGAAAGATGAATTTCTCTTGATTTAATGAAAAAAATTTTATTTAGTCAAAATTAATCTGAAAGTTTTTCCATTTACCAGTCTAACCTTTCTTATTAGACACATTCAATCTTTGTATAAGGATAGTTAAGTGTAAGCCACTTAAATCATTTAAGTGGTAATCAAAGTAAGCTGAAGCCAGTAAGATCCGATCAGTATTTTTGTAGCAATTGGTAACTTGCCTTTTACAATAGACAATTTTATATATAGATATATATCTTTATAGATGTGCATATAGATATAAATATCTCTTATATATCTCTATGCAAATATGCATTTAATAACGTGTGGTGCATCAAAATATATTGTAGAATGATCCCACCTTTTAAAAATTGCTATTACTGTTTTCTGGTTCTTGGGTCAGTAGATTATAGTTTTCCTGTCATTTTTCTTGGACCAGAAATTCATACTTTTAGTACCACTTTAAGAAATTTTAAAAGCCTGAAATTGAACTACAGTGGATTAATAGGCAATGCAGGTGAAATCAGGTGGATTCAAGGGGGAATATGTGCTGATTAATTTGTTATATAAATGTGTATTCGAACCATAGGCTATTAAAACTTGAAGGAGTTTTAAAGACCATCTAGTCTAGCTGCCTCAATTCCAAGGAAGAAACAGACCCAAGGAGCAGAAATGACTTTCCTGGTGGCTTGTGGTTATAGAAGCTGACCTTCTGAATCTTGGGAAGGCTAGGCACTCCCCTGTCTTTACTGAGGTGTGGAGAGACTGAAAAGGGATTTCTCAAAGTGTTTGTCATGTTATGTCCCTTCAGTATGGCATTCATCTCTGCTAAAGTAGAGCTCTCTATAGAGGCTAGGCCTTGGAAATACATAGACTCTATGTATCCCCTTGACCGAATCCAAACTTCACAGAACAAATCCCTTAATTAAAAGGATTTGTTCTGCAAAATTTGGATTCAGTCAAGAGGCTGCATTCAAGGATCCAGAAGGCCACATGTGGCCCCAAGGCCACAGGTTCCTCACCCTTGACATAGATGAATAAACATTGTCCCTGCCTGATAGAGGACAAAGGGTAGTTAAAAGAACAAATAGGACAATGGGAGTGTGAGCACATTGTGAAGTGCTGTAGAAATGGTAGTTATTATGGTATTAACTTATGTAATGCTAGGATAGTTAATGTTAGCTTGTGAGTGATAGAGGACAATTAATATTATTCTCTTTCCTGTAGAAGTTAAGAGATTAATTCTGATTTGACCCTCAAAAGCAAACTTTTATAAATGGAGTTACTAAAAGAATGATCCTCCCCCCATCGTGTAATAGGCTTATATTTTTTTGACTGAGACATTTGGAAAGTAGTAGAAGTTTTATGGTTCTTTCCTTTTTATAGCTAATCAGTACCTAAGCCAACTATTATTCTATTGGTAAGCTAGTTCAGAATTATGTAAAGAGATCTTTAATTGACTTGATCATTTATTCCAAATTTGTAAATTTAGGTGTATTTTTTATCATCTTAAGAGATATGGAATTCTTTCATATTTGTCTGTTAGTATCTTTCTAAGCTGCCCATTCTGTACCAATTATTCTACCACCTAAAACCTTTAGTATGTCAAAAACAATGAATAGAAAAGTAAGGTTAATTGCATGACCTTATTTTGAAAGAAATACATATTTCTAAATTAAATTTAAAGGTATTTTGGGTCCCCATCTGGAATTCTTTTCATGAAACAGAATAATTCACATATTCTTTAAACCAACATAGTGTTTGTCAAAGACCAAATTTGTATAATTAATAATAGAGAGTATTTTAAAGAAGAGACCAAGAACAGGTAATATAGTCAAAAAATAGTACCACTTTGTGTTAAGTTTTATGTAAGCATGTGTAAAATGTATATTCTTCGAAATGTATTTGCTATGGATTTTAATATTAAATAGTCAAGTGCATATTCATGACCTCTCCTACATATAAATAAACTGGAAGTTAACTACTTTTTAATTTGTGAGATGCTACCAACTAGAATTATTATGGTAAAGAAAGATTTAAATTATACAATAAGAGAAAGTTTAAATGTTACATCTCTCTGTGTATATGTAAATGTTTAGAATAATGTATATGATTATATATTATGTATTTTTATGTTAATGTATTGTATATGTATCTATGATACAGTGATTTAATGATGGTATAAAAATAGAGTCTTCTAAATATTCTAAGCTTTCAAATAGTAGATATGAGGGTTTTAATATTTTACAGAGTGTTGAAACAATTAGTTTTTCCAGTTATTTTTCTTGCGTTTGGATTCAGTGTTACCAGTGGAAATATGCTAGAAGACTATACTAAATAACTCTGTAATTGCTGTGGCATATGAACTTTGGTGATTGTCTTTTAGACTAGTTAATTCCATCACTCCTCCTTCCCCCACCAAGTATGTATATATACACGTACATGTGTGTACACACACGTACATATATATAAGTGAATAGTTGTGCACTGTGCTAAGTATTTTATATATTTCATTTCATTTAATCATAAGGCAAATGAGGTATTATTATCATCATTTAACAGGTAAGGAAATGGATATATTTAATATATGACAGGGCTGGGATTTGAACATGGGACTATCTAATTCATAAGCACTAGAGAAGTCTGTTTATCAACACTTCATTCACAGAAATAATTTTGGATGAACACCTACAGGGGCAATAAGATACAGTAGACATTTTTATGATTGTCCTATTGTTTGTTTGTTTTTACAGGAATTTTCAAGATGAATTATACAGATTCCAGCCCATTGGCAGAATCAACTGCCATAGGTTTTACACCTGAGTTAGAAAGTATCATACCTGTGCCTTCCAATGAGACCACTTGTGAAAACTGGAGAGAGATACATCATCTAGTTTTTCATGTAGCAAATATATGTTTTGCAGTCGGATTGATTATTCCAACTACTCTTCACCTTCATATGATATTTCTTAGGGTGATGTTTGCTATAGGTAAGATACCTGATTGAGATTTTATGTAACTTTTCTAAAAACTGGCATCAGATGGGCTTTGTATTAAGGGCTTCAGAGTATTCCTTGTCAGGCCTATAGCATACCAAAAATATGTCTTCATTACTGAGTTAGTACTATATGAAGTAATTTAGAACATAGATCTTCACGTGCCATATCTCTCACTTACTTTTGGTAACACTATATATGATTTCATATGTTGTTTAGATTTTTCAGATATCAGAAAATCCATTCATGTGTAAGAGTGTGGGCTTTGGAGCCAGAATGTGTGATTCAAATCCTGGTTTCACTACTTGCTGAGTAACTTGGGCAAGTGACTTAACCTTTCTACTGCCTCCATTTTCTCATGTGTCAAGTAAGGGTAAAAATAATACCACTTCCTGGGGTGGTTTTGTGAGAATTAAATGAGAGAGAGAGAGAGTGTGCGTGTGTGTGTATGTGATATTATTTGACTTAGAATAGTGCCTGGCACATAGTAAGTACTTACTATATAGTTTTAACTATTATTATTTGAAAAGACACTTGCTGTGGCCAATAAAGCAACTACCCAGACACAATAGTTTAAATAAATAAATATGTATTTTAAATATATATATATATATATATATGCCCCAGTAACCCTGGTGAAGCAGGTTAAATTGATTTACATCAAAATATTAAAACAATTAAATCTATTAGCCAATGATTGTTGACAAATTACTCTCTATGTGATTATTTCCCTAATGACCCATTTATTCAGGTGCATTTTTCATTTTTGAGTGCTACAGTAGTAGTCTCCCCTTATCTATGGTTTTGCTTTCTGAGGTCAACTGCAGTCCAAAAATATTAAATGGAAAACTACAAAAATAAACAATTTGTAAATTTTAGATTGCAAGCTATTCTGAGTAGTACTTTGAAATCTCATGCTATACTACTCTGTCCTGCCTGGGACATGAATCATTCCTTTGTCCAACAAATCCATACTGTATATGCTACCTGCCCATTAATCACTTAGTAGCTGTCTTGGTTATCAGATTGAAAAAACATAGTGTATATAATAGGATTAGGCATCTACTGGGAGAGGAAAAGGGTAGACTACTGCATATACAGAGAATAACAGATTTATTCAGCTACCTGCTGAAGCTGTTCTACGTATCTAACATGTTCACTTTGTTATTCAACAGGATGTGTCCTTTATATCGTCTGGGCCACTCTCTACCGATGTGCCTTGGATATAATGATCTGGAACTCTGTGTTCTTGGGTGTCAACATTTTGCATCTTTCATATCTTTTATACAAGAAAAGACCGGTAATTTACTAAAATTAATTAATAAGGAAGTGATTTTAAAGCTAAAAACTTTTAAAGGTACTTTGTTTAGACTTAGAATGAACATCTAACATTTTTAGTCCCTTTAATATCATGTCTTTGTGTTTATATATGTTTGAAAGTGGAAGCATTTGAGTACTATCAAATTTGTTCTACAAATGAGTTTTTAAAACTTTGTTAGTCATTAGGATATGAAGAATGTGAAATATTTTCTTTTTAATGCCATATTACTTGATTATTTCATTTGTCTATTGATATTCACATGCCACTCGGGACTATCTTTGCCTAGTTATAAAATGACTTACTAATAGGTAACTTCTATAAACATCCTAATGATTTACAAATAGCTGATGCTGTTTTTTTAATGTAATGGCTATATATTTTTTCTTATGCCCAAAATATTCATTTAAGGAAATAACCATTTTTGGTGGGTTGTTACCTGAACATTAGTGTTTAACTCCTTTTCAGCTCTGGTCTATCTTGTATTTTCTTGATCATACCAAGAACAAAAATAGAGTAGGAAAATAGCAGGGCTCCTAGAAATCACTCCATACATGTCTACTGACTATCTTAAACACAAACAAACATTCTGTAAAGTAAAAGATACAATGCTTGCCCTAATCTTATGTTCAAGGCCAGACTTACATATAGAAAACTATTAGAAAGCAAGATAATTCATAGGAGATTACATTTTGAATGGTATAGGTGATATATATAATAGACATTTCACTAGATTGTCACCTCCTCCATCATAGTAACTCAGTCTGTGTTGCTTTACTGTATTAGTTTTCTCTAGGTGATGCTGTATAATAAACCTGAAAAAACCTAGTGATGTATAATAGCAACTGGCTCTTTTTCTCACCCATCTTACATGTTGACTTTGGCAGCTGTGTGTCGGCTGTGATTATTCTATGTGTCTGATTCATTTCAGGTCTTTGCTGAAGCAGCAGATTCTATCTGAACCATGCGTTCTCATGGCAGAGGGAAAATTACAAGAGAACAAAAGGGAAACCCCAATGTCTCTTAAAACTTCTGCTCAAAAGGAACATATGTCACTTCTGCTCACATTTCATTGGCAAAAGCAAGTGGCATGGCCAAGCTTGATGATGTGGGAAGTGGGGTGGGGTAAGGAGACATTTAATCCTCTTACAGGGGTTGGAAGCAATAAATAATTAGGAACAATAATATAATCTACCACACTGATGTTCCTATCAACCATGACTGACACACAGTAGGTGCTCAAAAAAACATATGATGAGTGGATGATTTCAAAGAGAATAAGAATTAAGAGGGCTTCATGAAGAAATTGGGACTCAGGCTGAGACATACAGGATGAGTAGATTATGAATATGCAACAGTAGATTTTTCAGATCGTATGTTCATTGCTGTGGTAGTTTGGCTAGTGTGCATGCAGGAAATGGAACATATTTGTGAATAAATTATTTTAAATGTTCATTACTAGCTCTCTGGAGTGGAGGAGATAGATGATAGTAAAAATGAGGATTACAATTCCTGAATGTCAGAACTTGCTGACATCCCAAAATGTAGGGTTCAGAAGTTGCCAATGTGATCATAGCATCAAGTGGGTAAATCACCTAGTATCTGTATTTTTATTTCTTCTCAGACTATAAACCTACTTTTTTGAAAAATATAAGTGCTGGATCTTCATCAAAATGAAACAGCAGGACAAGTAGAATCATTGGAAATGCTAGAGTGACGTCAGGTTGGAACAGCTGTCATGATCTGGGTCTATAAGCTTTGTAGTATATCTGCCAGCAATTTCACTGGGACAGATGTCCATTTGATTTGAACACCAAAGTTCATTCCCAGTGCAGTGCAGTTTTCTATCCACCCAATTAGTGTGACTTGCAGAGACTAATGCAGGGCCCGAAGATGAGGCATGACCTGGGCCTTGGAGAATCTGACAATAGCCATTACACCATTGCTTTTCTCTTTCTCCAGTAGCCAGCCTTATTTGCCAGTGGCTTCTCCATTCTACAGAATTCATTATCGCTTCCGGTGAAACTGCTACACTGAAACTCTTTTACACACTTTTTTCTTGAGAATACATAAATGTAAAGCAATGATTACAGCTGTACATGTTTGTTTTCCTGTATTAGTGCATAAAATAATAATTGCATGGGGTTAAAATGCTTAATGGGTGTATTATTTTTGTAAACTTGTTTCCACATTGATTCCCATTTTGTGTATTTATTTTCTTGCTGTGGTATTTAAAAGTTAATGTAATTTCCCTCTGTCAAACAAAGGCTTCACAGAAAGTTTGGTGTTATTTATGAAAGGTGCTAAGATTGGGAAGGTGAATGTTGTGACAACACTCAAAACGTCAACAGTTGCATTACAGCCCACAGGAAGAGGTGTGATCAATAGTGCAAATCTTTCCCTTATGCTCTCAGAGTTCAGTTTAACTGCAAAAGTGCCCTTTTGGCATCTGATGTGTAAACCTATATCACCATTTACTCTCTGTGTAAGATTCATTTGACCTAAATACAGAAGGCTGCTGGTTTGTATCACAGATTTGAAATTCTCAAAACTGTGTTTAGTCCACAGAAGTCCATGTTTCAGGGTTGCTGCAGTAGTGCAGCATCTGGTCATTCCTGCATTTCAGGTAAAGATTGAAAAGGAACTCAGTGGCATCTACCGACGATTGTTTGAACCACTCCGAGTGCCTCCAGACTTGTTCAGAAGGTTAACTGGACAATTTTGCATGATCCAAACCTTGAAAAAGGGCCAGGCTTATGCTGCAGAGGATAAAACCTCAGTTGATGACCGTCTGAGTATTCTCCTGAAGGGAAAGTAAGTGCTCTGTGAAGATCGAAATTCCTCGTTTACCTTAAATCTTTTTGTGGCCACAGGGAAGGAAATAAATGGAAGGCAGTGTTGCCAACTAATGGAGGAAGCAGTAACGGAGTTTGTTGTTGGTGAAATTGTATTTTACGACTATACTTTGGAATGCTGTAGAGTAACATGTGAAAGCTAGGAAGAATTTGCTGCTCTAAATCTTGTTGATGTCAGAATTTTTAATTGTGAATATTTTAACCATTTTTGACCTTTTATTTAAAGTTAATGAATCATAATAGAAGTAGGTTTAAATAAGGCATTAAAATTCAACAGGCTGATGCATGCTTCGGAGGTAATTTGTTTATTTTTTGAATATCGCAAGAATATAACTTCTAGGAATTTCAGTTTTCTGGGGAGAGAGCCAGTTTATGTTGTATTGGAATAATTATTAATAGCACTCTTTTCCCTCTCATAAGTCTCCCAGTTTTAGTCACAGATTATATGGTCACTCCCCTTATAAGAGTGATGCTGGCCATCAGAAGGCACCTGTCTGATTCAATACTTGACCTCCCCCTTTTTTTTTTACATTATCTTTTGAAATACTTGTGCCTCAGGAAATACTTTTAATTATGTCCGTCATCTGTGGAATCTTTAAAACTTTAGTACAAAATATAATCTCATAAGATTATGGTGCTTTTTTAAAGATTATGTTATTTGTGGAATATTATGTATTTTTTTAACATTAATTTCTGTTATCAGAATGAAGGTCTCCTACCGAGGACATTTTCTGCATAACATTTACCCCTGTGCCTTTATAGATTCTCCTGAATTTAGATCAACTCAGATGCACAAAGGTGAAAAATTCCAGGTATGTTTTTGCATGATTTTTAATCAGATTGAAACTAGTTTGTGTCTCATGCAGAATCCAAAGGATATTAATAGAAAAGTGGCCATGATTTATCGAAAAAAAGAGGTTACCATATGGTATTATAGCATGATCCCAGTTTTTTAAAAACTTAAAAAAAACAGCGTATATGTACATATACGTAAAATATTATAGCATGATCCCAGTTTTTTAAAAACTTAAGAAAAACTGTGTATGTACATATACATAAAAACGGTTCTAGAAAGATATATCCTAATTTGGCCATAATGTTAACACTGTTATTTCTAGGTTGTGAGTTTGATTGCTTTTTTATTTTTTTACTTATTTGAATTTTTATAATTTTTTCATAGAAAACATGTAATGCTTTTATTATGAGAAAAAAGGAAAACATCCATTATAGGTAATCAGTGTTCCTAAATCATGTAAGTGATTGAACAGGAAATTGGCTTTGCCCTAGGGAATTTATTTTGTTCATCCTTATGAAAAAATATAATCATTTTTATATACATTATTATACTTAATGAATATGTTTAAGAGTAAAGAATGAAGTTCTTCATAGTAGTAATAATTTGAACGTCAACTATTTTGTGTGATTTTTTTTTTATTTAAAAAAATTATGTGGCACTTTGTTCTTATTTTTTCTGTAAGTGCCCAGCCCTCCTGTTTTATTCATTCACCTTGTTATTGGTAGGAAAGTAACCAAGAAAATTGGTGAGAGTTTCCTTTAGTCTCAGCCTCTGGATAAACAGCAGTGAGGAAATATCCCGAGAACAGGATTGCTTACGAGCAAGAAGGCAAATCTATTTAGGTAGGAAATGAAATTGAAGGGGATGTTACCACCTGAGGGAGGAAGAAATGTCAGTGTTTCTTGTAGGCAAAATCTGTCTTATTTTAGAGTCTCATTTTGAGATGCCTTACAAGTTGGGATGCCACAAGAGTGGAGCTAAGAGGGAAAATTTACAGACATACAGTTTATTTCATTTACGGTGGTTTCAGCCCTGTCCCACTCCCACCTAGCCTGAGTAATTGTGCAACGTGTTAAAGTTGTGTGCATTTTACTCGAAGGCCCCATGTAAGTTCACTGTGTGCAACACTGTTCCCAAGCTGGCTGGGCTTACGGTACAGGAGGAGAAAGCTAATGCTATATCCTGGCTGCTTTAATGTATATTCTCACCTCGTCATTGTGAGGGTCAGCTTTGCTGTGAGATTTATGTTCTTATTTTATCTTTAATCACCACCATCTACAAACTGGTGCAGGGCCACCGCTCTCCTCTCTTCTTCACTTCTCTGACCTTTTTATAGTTTCTTCTTCCAAAGCCCAATATTTATCTGTTGTATCTATTTCTCTGTGTAGTGCAGCAGGTGGTTTTATATGATAATTATCTCATGTAATCTTGAGGAAACTGGTATTTGGGGATGGGGTAGGGACTGAACCTCCTTTGTTTTCAGAATGAAGTAGAACCTCAGAGGCCAGAAATACCAAAATGTACTATCTTTTCCACTGGACTTCAAATTATATTTATAATTAAGTTAGCAAAAGGGAAATTCCTACCACTAGCTATAGTTCTCTTTCTTCTTGGGGACTAGGGATTGGATTTTGGTAGTTGAATCATTCCCAATAATTACTGTGAAGATTCCAAAAACATGACCAAAACTGTGGTACTATAGCTGGGTGCAGAACAGGTATTTAGCTTTTCCTAACCCCAGTCAGCTTTTCTCTGCATAGAGTCAGTGTGGCATTTCCTGATCAGTGGATAAAAACTACTCTAGCATCATCAAACCTGTGTCTTGTACAGTTGGAGCCGACTCTATCAGAGCAAGTCCTCAGGAAAAATTGTGCTTTGATTGTTTACAAAACATTCCTGTTGGCAGATACTCAACAGTAAAAAAATAGGGGTTACACGTCTGTGTAAGAGTATATATATTGCCACTTACTGAAGAAAGTTCCCAATGAAAAATGCTATGTGCTCCCAGGGCCAACTTCTTGCTACCTGTGCCAATGGTGGAGGACACTTGAAATTGTCAGTGATCACATTTTCTCCACCCTCACGCTTTTTACCTGCTAATCTCCTCTTTCCCTAACTGTGACCACTTACACATGTTCTGATGAGGACCTACTTCCTTTGAATTTTTCTTTCTTTAATTCATTCTGTGGTTAGGGTGTTCATGATTTATACCACAGGATGAAAAGGAGGAAAGAAAAGGCAGGTGGACTCAGTGATTGTCTCTTGAGATTGCACTGCGGGTGTTACTCAGGTAAATGTGTAGTAATTATAATGGTAATAGACATCATGATACAGCTGGACAGATGCTGAACTTAAAGTTCATTATCCCTAGGTGCTTAGAGTCCATTTTTTTCTTTTTGGTTGCTATTCAAACTGTTGCTATAATCTTAAGTATCATCGTTACAAAACGTAGAAGTAATGTTTTGTGTTTGGTTTCTTCTTCTTTGTGCAGTTGTTTTATATCAAGTGAAGTTTATCATTTACGAGCTTTTCTTTTATATTCTGTCTCGTGCTGTTGCCTCTCCATAGCCGGTAGGATGTCCTGGTGCTACAGAGACTGAAAATCAAAGCTTTATTGACTTTAAGGGAAGAGGAATGTCTTGGAGGCATATGTCCCTATGCTCCTGTGAAATAAATGAACACTAAGTTTTAACTGGTATTTAAAGAAAACGTTATCTTAATGTTAAGTAACTATTTCGGTGAAGCTGTGAAGCAGTTTAATCTGCCAGGTTTGAATCTGCTTTATTTTAGTGCTTATGAGAACTCAATAAGCGTTAGTTGAATAGACCACTTCTAGGACATATTCATGTTCTGGTGTGCGATGCATGAAAAAGTAATAAATTCTTCCCCCCGGGATAGTCAGCCAGTCCTGTTCTCAGACCGCTGTTGCAGATTCTGCCACACGTGGCAATTCTCTCAGACAACCCCTCATTCTCCTGATGGAGCCCACTGTCTTCTTTTTATGTCAGGCTGTAGAATTGGTTTGGAATCTAAAAGGAGGGACTAATTCACAATTGCAAAGCTGTGGAAACAACCCAAGTGCCCATCAATTCATGAG
>VBSM01000361.1:57484292-57537218 GCA_008086735.1 Cheirogaleus medius | reverse complement strand
TTTGTACCCCCATAATATGCTGAAATAAAAATAAATAAATAAATAAAAATAAAAGGAGGGACTGATCCTTGAGGTAATCATGGCAAACCCGGTTGCAAACACGAAGTCTCATTCTCTACCTCAGAGATATCCTTTTGTGTCTTCCATTGCCATGTTTGCTTTTGTCTCTTCAGTAAAATTCTTCACAAGGACTCACGCGTAGCACTGCTGAAGTACCCAATAACTTAAGAAGTAAATTCATTTTATGGGAGCTTTATAAATTCTTACATTGCTTTATTAAAAATTCTCATTAAAAATATGCTTTACTTGACTGTTGTGACAGGAAATCATTAATTGAAACTGTCTATTTGGCAGAAATGAAGTATTAGCTATCAAGTAAAATGACCTTAGTTGGCACACTAACTGCTGGCTTCCAACTAAATCCCTGCTCTTAAGGGCCTGTAAGTTACTCATATGTACTATAAGTATAGCTTATTATTTGAATATTGTTACTAAATTTATATTCAGTAATTATGTAAACAACGTAAATTTAACGTAAATTTCAACCAGCAATAAAAAATGAATTTGTTAAGCAAATTATTACAGTGTCATAGTAAAAATGATGTTTAACTTTTTTACCTCAGAGGAAACTCAGGTAATTCAGATGGTAGAAGAGAAGTTAAATGCCCTGTGTATCACTTAAGTACGATTTCTTCTTCTCCTGGAGGATTTTCAACCCCTCTTTTAAACTCCTTCCCCCACTGCACATGAATTATATTTTCCAGTGTCACAGATGACATCTTCACGCAAAAAAGGGACCTCAGTTCTCCTAACTCTTTAGCACTTAAGTGCCTGGCTGGGCTGCCACGAGAACCCACTGCTCACCTTTCTGTAGTTACTCCTGTGGAACATTTTTCAGTTGCATTCCGTTTACTCACTCATATCCTACTGTTTCTGGGAATTCCCCAGGGCTGATTTGCTTAACTTCTCATTCTATAAGTCTTGCCATTTTTTATCACATTTCTTTATTTATTGTCAGCTTCCTCCACTCAAATGTAGGCTTCATGACATGCATTCAGCTATTCTTTGTATGAGTGGCTCTTACTGAACTGTGCAGCCAACCTTGTGGTCACTAGGCCAGGGTGCTTTCTATGTGATCATCTTATGAATAGTGGATACATTGGGTAGATTTTGACCTGGTGGGAAGGTATATATGAACTGAAAGTCAAAAGCTTACTCTACCACACTGATTAACTTGTGTTTGTGAATAAGTTTTTTGGTCCTGCTCATTTGACATTTGAAAAATGGGGAAGAATATTATCTGTTTTATCATAAAGGCACTTTTGAGGACCCACATACTTGTTAGATGTAAAAGCACCTTAAGTGTTTACAAGTATGATACATATACAAAGTGAGTGGCATTATGTGCAACTCTCACTCCCTAGTCATTCTCTACCACTTTTCCCTGTTCTATTGTTGTCAAAACTCTTATTGCCACCTGAGATTGTCGTATTTCTTTTTTTATTATTAGCTTTCTCCACTAGAATGTAAGCTTCATGGGGCAAGGATCTTTTCTTTCTTGTTCACCATTGTAACCTCAGTGCCTTGAACAGTATCTGGCATAAAGTATATGCATAGTAAAGCATTGACACGATGAATGAAATTTAGTGTTATATGACATCTTAGAGCTGCTAATGCATTTCTGTAGTCCAGTTACAGTGCCTTCCTGCTTTCATACTTAACAATACTTAAGGGAAGGGTATGGTTTCCAGTTCTGAGCTAATTGAGGAGTCTTTGTGAATATCCCCAGTGGACTACCCTGGAGCTAGCCTTGAAAAGTCACGCTCTAGAAACACCTATGGTAGAAGGACAACCATCAGCCATCTTCATCAGCAACAGCCTGGGCCCTTACAGTTTTCTCAATTTCTGGTGTGTATTTTTGGAGTCAGCTGGGCAGATCTTTCCTCTACAACTTGCCTCACTAATCTTATCTCAATTCCTTTGCTTGAAGCTGTATTCTTAAACCTCATTGTAATCCACAGGGTGTAAAGAAGTATTTTGCTATAAATCATATGTCCAATTGCAACCTCAATGTAGTACATTCTACATCAGTCATATGGACACAGTGACCATTCTGTCACCAGACCTCGAAACAAAACAACAATAGAACTCAGAGAATTTGCTTTTATTTACTCCGCAGATTGCTTGTTTTTAAATATGATTTTATACATAGTTACAGATGCTGTGTGTATTGGATTTTATTTTAACTAATTTGAAAAATCATTACTGTGATAGTATCCACAAAATTATTCTATTCTTCTCTTCTCCCAAGTAACTACAGTCATAATTCATATACATAGATGTACTTTTTTCTTTGGCAGGTCACCATTATTGCAGATGATAATTGCAGATTTTTATGCTGGTCGAGAGAAAGATTGACTTACTTTCTGGAATCAGAACCTTTCCTATATGAAATATTTCGGTATCTCATTGGAAAAGACATCACAAATAAGCTCTACTCATTGAATGATCCCACCTTAAATGATAAAGTAAGTGCTTTCTAAAGTTTATTTTGTTAAATAAATATGTATATGAGGTATACCTCACTTTATGGAATATATATATATTTTCCTGAATTTTCATTAACTAGCCATATGTTAAGTGCAGTAGGGATACTTGTAGAGATCGTTCAAGGAATCATTTCTTGAGAGCACAAAAGTATTCTGTAGTGATTACATCTGTTACTATTTAGGGAAGAGTCAGGGACCAGCATTTATGGGGATGAGGTGCTGTCCTCTTCCAAAGAATCTTTTAAGGAAGATGGTTAGGGTGTTGGGGGTGGAGTAGGCCAAGGAGGGCAGGATAGTGGGGAGGCTGCAGAGAGAGAAAGGCTGACAAATCCCAGCTAGCAGGAAATTGGCCTTTGAACCATGGTGTCTTCCAGTCCTGCGTGGCTTCCTGGTCAGGCACCCTCCCTGGAAGCCCACAAGAGATAGGAGAGGTATGGAATTTCAGAGCTGCATAGATCTTCAACTATTTGCAATTTGATCTTAATTTTCCCATATTTGTTTAGAAGGAAATTCAAATGATTACAAAAGAGAACTTACAAAACATCATCTCTGTGATAAGTACTGTTCTCCAGAGACAATGAGTTATGTATGGGTATGTGCCCTTTCAAAGTCATCTCGTCTAGGCAGTTTATCAAGTTAAGTTGGTGTTTATTGTTTCAGATTAATAAATAGGCTATTGAGTGTATTAAATTTTTTATAATGTATTTGTAGTAATAGCTAATAATGAAAATCATAGTTTACATTTATTGGGCACTTAATTTGTACCAGGTACTCTTTTTTATGCCCTAACTTATTTCAAGAAAAACTACATACTGCTTAAAGGGAATGTATGATTCAAGTTCCGTAAATCTCAGAACTCTTAAAACTTTGCTTTGTAGAAGGCCAAAAAGTTGGAACACCAGCTCAGCCTTTGCACGCATATCTCCATGCTGGAAATGCGGAACAGTATAGCCAGCTCCAGTGACAGTGAAGACGGCTTACACCAGTTTCTCCGGAGCACCTCCAGCATGTCCTCTCTTCGTAAGTTGTCCCCAAACTGATAATACTGCAGGATTCTAATGGATGTCACTGGAAGTAGACAAATGATAACTTTGATCAGAAAAATAACTTTGCAGGTAACTATTTGGCAACCTAAAGATAACAATAAAAACACATATTTTGCCATATGTTTCGCTTAGATACTGGCTCACCAGAATATGGTAAGAGTCCATATGGGTTGGTGAATGTTTGGCTTTGTTGTTTTCATCATCTTAGTTAGAGTGAAAACTTAGACCCAGCACTCTGTTAAAAATGGTAAGAAAACAATTGCTGGATGTTTTACTACTGGCTGGTTATCTCAGTGTGAGTGCCAAGGGTTAAAAAGTGATTTGGCAACGGACTGTCCCTGACAATGAAGGAGGTCACTCAACACCCCTGTGAGTCACCTCACTCACACACCTATCAAGAAGCAAGTTTTCTAAGATTCTTCTACATTTTAGATTGTTTTAAAACATTTTAAGTAGCAGTAATGACACAGATGATGAAAATTAGTAAGTAAAATGAGGGAAACTAAATTATTTTAAGAAGTAAATGCTTAAGATTATATTAAGAATTATTGTAAGAATGATGATATAAAAACTTTGAACAAATTCATGTGAAATAGCAAAGAGGCAAACACATTATTCCATTGCATAAACTAAGAACTATTCATATTTCCAATTATATTTTAAACCAAAGTAACTTTTTAGAAAATGCAAACACATTCAGTAATCCCATATGTTGATGTAAATGATCTTGTAACTGTGCATGCCTCAGATAAATTAGGTTAAGGATTAAAGTATTGCGTAGTCGGGAGAGGCTGGAATTTACAAGGCCATATAATTGGTGTGTAGGGGGAGGCAAAACTTTACCTCTTCCCTTCTGGGGTTTTTTGGCTGGGTCTGAGAATTAAATTGACATAAGACAGATTAACAGGAGAAAGGCATACACATTTAATATGAGCTGTATGAGCTTGTATAAAAGCTCATATAAGTTTCACGTGGCACAGAAGCCTTCAGGAGGAAATGAAGACCCAAAGAAGCAGTTAAAATCAAACACTTGTATACTGAATTGAACAAAGAATAGCAAGCTGTGAAAAAGCAACTAAATTATGTTGGAAGACTTAAAGATGAGAGTTATTCTAATAAGGCCTGTGCAGAATTCTCTCTGTCTCAACTTCCTGTCCTTGTTGGTAAGAATGTTATTTTCCTTCTAATATAGGGAGGGTATCTTTCACGTGGGAATTTCATCTCCTGTTTTTAAGAAACAGAATTAAGGTCAGAGTGATCTTCTTATACCTGCTATTTTTTTTAAGTGCCTTAACTCAAAAAGTCAATATGCCAGAATGGCCTAATTTTTTAACTCCTTCAGGTGAAAGCTTCCAAAGCCAAGTCTGGGCATAGAAATGCATTATGGACCTAAAGGGGATTTTAAGAGCAGCACGAAGGAGAAATTGGAAATTGTTGTATTTTATTCCATAGTGATTTTCTAAAGGGATTGACAGGCTCACATACAGGTTGGGGGCTGCTCCTCCCCACTCTGGGGCTCGGCCAAAGGTGCAGCTACCATCTGGGTCATTGTCATTGTCATGGCAGAGGGAGGACAGTGGTGGCACATTCATGAGATGGCTCTTAAAGCTCCCACTCCGAGTGGCCACTGCCACTCATGTTCTCTGGACCAGAGAAGTCACTTGGCAGAACCGACATCAGTCCTCCCGCAGGGGCTTCATGGGGAGGGGCTGATGAGAGAAAGCAAGGAGGTAGTTTGGCCATACTTAGTCCACCACAGAGGTGATATATTATCTTACAGAAGAGGAAATTGGGAGTATGGGATGCTTATTCACTTGTTCCTGCTCCTCAGGGGTCAGTGCTGGAATACAAACCTAGGGATCCTGTCTGGTTCCAAAGCTCATGCTTGTAGACCAGATTGCCTCTGTGTTTTAAAAAGAGAAAACAAATGCAGCTAACATTTGACTAGTGCTTTATGATAGGCAGGTCACCTTCACATCTATTCCTGCGTTTGAACCTGACAACTGTGTGAGCTGGGCTCAGGAGCTCTTACTATTTGCCCCTTTGCAGATGAGTCCACCTGCAGTTGGTGAGAAGGTAGTGACTTGCCCAAAGTCACTTCTTTCTACTCCCGCCTACTTTGCTGGAGAAACCTGCCATCCCCTGGTTCCTTCCTCATGACCACCCAGTGCTGCAAGTAGGTTTTCACAGATTGGTTAATATAACTCATTTTGGTGAAAATTTTTGCCTTATTCTTAGTGCTGGGGTCCTAGGATTCTACATAGGAACATTTAAAATTATCCAGTGATATTCTCCAACATCATGTAGCTTTTGGTTAGCTTTCACTTTGCCTAGTATGTACTTACAGAATTATAAGCAATACTACTCTAATAAAAAATTAAACATACCTTATATTTTCTTAATTAAGCATTTTTTACATTATCTCACTTATTCATTGACCTAAGTATATAAGTCAATGTAAACATTAACATGCCTGTTAATATTTCTCATAATTCTTTTTAAAATCAGGATCTGAACAGTATTGCTATAAATATACTTTGTAACATTACACAGCAAATGTTCAGTTAAACAGAAATACAGTTCAGAAAAAGGTCAAGGGAACCATTTCAGTGAAATTACCGCAGCTCCCCTTTATTACGTTGTGCTCTATTTTTATACATACCATGTGATGCTAAATCCACAGCAAGAGTTCTAGTCTTTGCCACACAGATACCATGTCCTACTTCAATTTGTCATTTAAAAGGGTGAAAGTAATGAGATAGTCTGAGAAAAATGTATTCTTATTATTCAGTAGTTCATAATCTGATTAATTTAACTCTGACTTTCCCATTGCTTCATTTACTGGGTTTCATGTTTGCATGTGGTTGCAAACATGAAACACAGTGAGATAGGAAGAGAGGAAGGGCCAAGATGTCCAAGATGTGTGAGAAGGGTTAATGCCACTACACTTATGTAAGCTGTCTTCTCTGTGCTCCTAGACCAAGCTCCTTGCTCCTCAGGGTCCCTTGTCATCATTGAGTCATCTTTCTCTCCTTATGAGGTTTAGCTCTCTGCATGTAGTGTGTAAAACACACACATCCACTCGCATGGACTGATTGTACTGGCATTTTCATCACCAATAAGTGGTGCCCAGCATTGGCATTGCCATGGCAACAGAGGGACATATGATGTTTCCTTGAAAGGTACAGAACTCTGTTTTGGTTAATTGGGGTTAAATAATCTATTGTTCGAGTTGTGTTGTTGTTTTGTTTTGTTTTAGAGATAGGGTCTCGCTCTGTCACACAGGCTGGAATTGCAGTGGTGCAGTCACAGCTCACTGCAGACTCAAATGCCTGGGCTCAAGTGAAGCAATCCTGCCTAAGCCTCCCAAGTAGCTAGGACCATCAACATGCACCACCACGCCTGGCTTTTTTTTTTTTTTTTTTGGTAGAGATTGTGTTGTGTTGTTTTTTTGTTTGTTTGTTTTTTGGTCATCAGTTGGAACTCATCTTTGAAAGAGTGCTTGTTTAAACCATGCCTTTTTTCATGAAAAGTTAAAATTTATGATTTTTTTATAATAAAGATACTATAAAATATTTAGAGAGATACTTCTTACTGAGAAAAAAATCTTTGTAAGTATTTTCTTGTTATTAGTGTCAAGATGGTGCTCTGGATAATCTGCGAATTTCATATGACCTAGTTGTACAAATATATTTAAGTCAACTTAGCGTGCATCTGGTTAAGTATTCTCATCTGCAAAGACTAGCAACATGTCTGACAGTGAGCTGCTCTCAGCTCTCTTATGTATTTATTTACTTGGAAAGATCAAAAAAAGCCACTATAACATTCTTAGTTTTGAGGCTGGTTTCATGAATAATCTGTTCAGCTCAATTTGTATTTCATTCCCCCTGTGAACAACCATAGGCTCACAAATAATCAGCTTTGCATGAATGATAGACAGAGAAAGATAAGATCAGGCAGCAGGTATATGGGAGATGAGCCCATGAACAATTCTTAGACCCTCCAAGATGGCTGGAGAAAAGCAATACCCTCATTTTGTAGGTTAGTAAAGTGTAGTTTAGGGAGATTAAATAACCTGGTCAAAGTCACTCAGCTTGAAACAAAGAAGCATTCAATTTGTTCTAAGTTCTTGCTTTGTTTTTTTTACCTTACCTTCCATGTCAGTGTGAGCATAGACTTGTTTGGGGATATTCATCCATTGCTGTAGCAGCTGACACATCCTGACCTCTTCTGTGTTCCTCACAGCCTAGTAAACCAACAACTTAATCCTCACAACGGCCCTACGAGGTAGGTGTTGCATCTTCCCCTTTTAGGCTTGAGGAATATGACGTTGGTCCCCCCGGAGCAGGGGCTGTGCTGTCTGACATCAGGGCCCTGTCTTCACCAGCTCATTAGTTGACTCCTGTCCTCATGCAGCATTTTCTTATCTGTAAAATGACAGTGAAGGGATTTTATACAGGTATGCATTTTAATCTTTTAATTAAAAATCTAAAAATATCATCCAGTTAATATACATACATAAATATCAAATAGTAAAGAAATCTTACAGTGAAAAGAACTGACTCCCTCCAGCCTAATTTTGGTCCTGCTCCCAAGGATCAATCACTTTGGGGCAATTTTTGTCCAAAATTCTGAATAATGTGCTGTTATTTAATGATTTATCCACTTAATTTTTATCTATTAACTTAGCTCACTTCTAACTTCCCTCCCTCATCTGTCAAATACGATGATGTCACTAGTTCTCACGTGATCCTCCTGCCTCAGCCTCCCA
Source organism: Cheirogaleus medius (assembly GCA_008086735.1). Lineage (NCBI taxonomy): Eukaryota > Metazoa > Chordata > Mammalia > Primates > Cheirogaleidae > Cheirogaleus > Cheirogaleus medius. The sequence goes on along the minus strand of VBSM01000361.1, from coordinate 57,528,852 downwards.
AGTAGCTAGGATGACAGGCACATGCCACTATGCCTGGTTAATTTTTCTATTTTTTGTAGAGATGGGATCTCACTCTTGCTCAGGCTGGTCTTGAACTCCTGGCCTCAAGCAATCCTCCCACCTCAGCCTGCTAAAGTGCTAGGATTATAGGTGTGAGCCACTGAGCTTGGCCTATTTTTTATTTTTTTATTGTTTACCATTGTAACATTAAACAATACACTTATACCTTCATTTCTCTTTTTCTCCGTACCATTTTTAAAAGTGAGGAATTAGCATTCCTATCCTTTCTTATTCTTCCCCCTTCTACTTTGAAACTGTTGTGGTCTTTTACTGTGAAACTATCAAGGTTGTTATATGTTCTCTTTTATAACTGTAATTAGGTTTCCTTGCTTTGCCTATGAATTGTTTCCAAAAGTTTAAAACAAGTAAACAATGTTGATATTATTACACTTTATGCAGACCCAAATAGTGGGTCGCGCCTACATTTATTTCTTTTTGTTTCCAGTGTCATGTCTCTTGTTCTGTTCCAAGGAGATTGTTCCTAATATCAAGTTCAAATGGATTCTTCTCCTTTCATATACAACATAAAAATGATGCTACAGTTTACTTCGTACTTTGAAACTCTTTTTTCCCCTGAAGTTGTTTCACTGCCTTGCTTTGTTGAGAGGATGCATCATATTCACCATATCCCTGGTATCTTCCAGTTTCTTACTTATTCTTTTACGTGAAACCCATTTCATTTCTTCTTAAAGTCTCTGGGTGGCTATCCTCTATTTGAACTATGCCTTTTTATACTGCTTTTTGTTTTTGTGGGCATTTCTAATTGCCTTCTTTTTCCTTATCCTTCCCATTTCTGTCCTTGTCCTATTCTCTCAGTCTGCTGATTTCACATCGCATTTTTCTCAGAGACCCCCCCTCAGAGAGCCTCCCATCCTCTGACCTCGTCCTGGACGGGTGTTCTCTGGGCTGTTGCACAGCTGCCGTCCCGGAACCTGCCCTCACCCTTCTCCTGGGTTCATCCACTGTCTCCTCCACCCTAGAGCTTCCTCTTGGGGGGCAGGAAGGGGCTGCAGGACTTCTGCTGTTACTTGGCTGTTCACAGCTGGTGCTGTGCCGCTCAGCACCCCGATCACCCATCTGAGTGGTCAGGATTTGACCTGAGGATGACCCCTTGGGCCAGAGAAAAACCTCTTCATGGGAGCCACTAACCTACTGCAACCTCCCCATTCACCCTACATTTGTATGCTTTGCTTGAGTTTCTCAGCGCTGGTGCTGAGTCCATTTAAGCGAAAATAGGTGCAAAGGCCACAGCTACCCTTCAGTATTGTTGTTCAGAAAGCTTCAATTCAAACTCAGTTTCCTCAATTAAAAAAAAAATCTTATGATATAAACAGACAAAGGCAGGAAAAGGGATGATAATTCTTTCTAGCAAAGAAGCTATTAAATCCTTCCCCATCCCCATTCTTCAAAAACTGTATAACCTAATTAAAATTCTAAACTCCTGTAGGTTTTTAATTACTTGCTAAAGCAGTTGGCCAGATGGTTAAACATAATAAAAATAATAACACTTTGAAAGGAATGAAGAAAATGTCATTAAAGTTTATAGAAGAAAAGAAAAAATCCAAGGGCATTATATTAGTTTATAAAAGTGTTGCTCCTTTTTAAAAAAGTGTGTTTCTTAAGCAAAGATAAAAGCCATTCGACAAACTTCACATCATGGCACTCTACTTATCTGAAGCTCAGACTTGAGGTAGCTTATTTATCCTCTGGAACAGGTATGACCTTCATTCTGAATTTAAGAACAACAAATATGCCTGTTTACTTTTACTTCCTGGGAGAGACCCTATGTCTAGTTCGCATTTGCAGGCAGTGACCGTCAGGGACACACAGGGCATCTTAATGGTAAGCTCCTGTCCTGCTCAGCTGACATCCGGCACCAGCCACTGTCCGAACACGTCCTCTGAGGAGAGACTCTGCTGGCTGTATCTAAATCCCCTTGTGGGTACCCACAGTGTGGCCACCCCCTGACATCTGACATGAGCAGAGGTTTTTACTGTTTGGTTCAGGGCTCTTACTGCTGTCTCCGTCTGCTACATTTGCTCAAAGCCCACGTGCTTGAGTTTGAGTTTTTCATTCTTACGCTGAGGACTGCAGCCTGGTGCTACAGTTCTCTTTCTCACGCGAACATCCACGTGTGAACGTGGCATACAACTCACAGTAAAATCCTGCTCCACCGGCTGCACCTTTGGTACATCGATATTTATGGAAGGAATGCAGACGGCCTTTTGGGAGAGGATTTTTTGCCACTTGGTGTATAATATTATACAGCCCCCAACCAACAATAACTCTTGATGAAACTACTTAACAATTTCACACCTGATAAGTCTGGATTACAGTTCAGTCTGAGACGGTTTAATATACTTTTATAATAAACTATGTTAATTGGTAGCCAGAGTCTAGCAAATTAGAAGGCTAATAGCAAAAAAAAAGTATAATTATCTTTGCCTGATCGTAATAGATACCACAGGATAGAGTTAACCACTCTGTCTCCCAACTGTAAAAGTGGTTTTAATAAAAGAGTAAGAATCTGTTTTCTGGAAAACTTATGGTATGGAATTATTTACCCCTGTAGAATTCAGAATAAATGAAAAGTAAAGCGTTATACAGAGATTATGAGCCTCACAGTAATGTCCTTAAAGGGTAAAAGTAATTTGAAAAAGAATTTAACTAAAGATAAGCTCTATTTCTTCCTCTCTCCTCTCATGCTTTCACATCTCTGTAAGGTAGCTGGGCCTTCTGGGCAAATTTCTGATGATGCATTGGTACGTGAAATTAATAAAGAACCAGGAAAACTTGTAGAAGGAATTTACTAGTGTTCATCTTATAAAATGTAAGAGAGTTCCCCTAAAGTATAATATTCCCTCATTTTTTTGTCCATACTCCAAATTGATTTTGCATTTATTAGAGGCTTAAGAAACAATTTCCTGCTGTATTCTGATGGGCTCCGAGTCTTTCCATGGAGCTGGCAGGTCTCCAGATAGAGGCTAGAGAGCTCCATGCCGAGGGGCCAGGTGAGCTTCTTGTTCCTTGAAGCCGGCCTTTCTCCTGGCTGTGAGGGTTGCAGATCCCTAGGTGGGCCCAGATGATCCTTTCGTTTTCCTGGCTATGAATATTGTACTTGGCCCTTGTGGTCCAGGAAGCCAGGCTAACTGAGGCTGCCACAAAGAGTGCACGCTCTCTGTGACTCTGATTCCTAGTGAGGGGTCAGGCAGCCAGCTGGCACTGGGTAGCTCCTGGCAATTACAGGTCGGGCTGGGTTCCTCTTGTCTGCTGATGCATCTGCCATGGTGGAGAAAGGGCAGCGAAGCAATGTTATGAAGATTGGGACTTGGGGGGCTTGGAGACTCTCAGCCACAAAGCCTGAAATGGAAGTGAGTCAAGTGTTCTGGGTGTGAGAGAACTTTCACAGAAAAATTTGATCTTGCCAGGCTGTTCGGGCTGCCTGCTCTATTCTCCCAGGATGTGTTTCTGTCTAAGTGGTTCATGCCCTGGTGAGAAATGAGCTCATTAATTGCAGCCACCCCTCTCTGTTTTCTTTCACAGGTTGTCTTTGTTTCAGTTTCTTGAGTATAAAGTAGAAATAATAGTATGGATGTCTATCAAAAGTGCATTGAGTTCCTGAGAAATAAAATAAGATAGAGTCAGAGACTAGGTCTGATTTGTTTTTATTTCCCCAACATTTAACACAGCACCTAGCACCTCGTAGTCTCAGTGATCCTTTTTGCTGATTGGATAAAAATGTTGTAGCAGGTGATGGTGCTGTTAAGTCTATTGAAGTTCCCTTGGGAAGATGGCAGTCTTGCCCATTTTCTAGGCAGCACTGAGTCAGTCAGTTATATGAAAGTTTCCTTCAGGGGACATGACATAGAAGAGAGTGGCAACAGTCTCTTTTCCTAGCGAGATTTTACTGTACCCTGAGACCTGCCTGCATGTGAGGAACGCTGGCATGCCCCACTGCAGGGTTTGGGCCTGAGCTGTCAGAGATTCCATGTGACGGCCATGTCTTTCTCCCACAGGAAAGGAACAGAGGAAGGATTTTTTTTTCACTACCATGCACTTAAATAATTATAAAGGCCCTGCCTATGTGTGGGGTACTTCATCGAAGCTACAGGGGAGAAGAGGCCATGGTCACAGCCCTCAAGATGCCTGCTTTCCCATGAGGGAGAGATGCAGACCCTGTAAGGGCTGAAGGTGCTGAGGAGGAGGATAGAATCTCCCCGCAGGAGTCAGGGAAGATCACCCTTGAAGGAGGTGGAGTTTGAGCCCCGCCTTGAGGAAAAGATAGGAATTTGGTGGGTAGGGAAGTGAGTGGCAGGACCATTCCAGGTGGAGAGAAAAGCAGGAGGAGAAGAGGAAAAGGCTGGGTTGGATTCGGAGAGCAGTGAGTTTGCAAGAGCTTTGACTAGAAGCCGGAAGCAGGCCCAACTTGGAGGCCCCTGGATGTCACGCTGAGGATTGTTAGTGACTCTTACTATCCTTTTAATGTTATGTAGTAAGCACCATAACTCTGCTTCTGCCCAGGCAAATACAGTGGGAACAGAATAAATTATTTCATGGAAAATCTGGAAGTCCTTGGAAAGTTATTTATTTATTTATTTATTTTATTTTCTTGTTTGCATCATGAAGACCAGATTATAAAGATCCTTGGAAAGTTTTCACTCGATCATTTCTAATTATATTGAGTCCTCTCTTCATTTTCTCTCAGCGAAAAAATGCAGCAATGGGGGAGATAGTTGAGAGGGTCAGATAACGCTGGCTCCAGTGTGAGTACCAGCCTCTGTAGACTATGGAATGTCACCCCTGATTTGATAGACAGGCTTAAAAACTGGAGACCAGTTAGTCCCACTTCCTCAGACAAAATAAACTAGGTGTGTTTCTGTAATGTGTATTACACAATTATGTTTGGATGTTATATGTTATTGATTTGGTTTAATGCTCTCAGACATGCCATCTTATTGTTTGTTTTAAGGGTTTTATTTGATCACAAATACTTAGCCTAAGTTAAGATTTTATGAAACTCAATCATGACTTAAGGCTATAAATATGATGGAAGCCATGGCTGTTGCTGTTTTAAAAAAAGACAATTTTACTACACTCAGGACAGCTTAGATTGAGAAACACAAACCTATTTTAGTACAAGGCCTATTTCCTTTATTGGCATTTGTATGGGCAATGATGAATTTTAACACTTTTGCTCATTATTAAGGCCATTGCCGTCCAAAGACCACATTAGTTAATTAATTTTGTATTCTAACAAATATTTACATGGTGATTATTTTATCCCAGGCATTGATCTAAGAAGTTTACGAATATTGTAATTTAAACCTTAGCCATACAAGGTAGATACTGTTCTTATTATTCCTGTTTTACAGATAAGGAAATTAAGGCACAAAGAAGTAAAATAACTTGCCCAAGGTCACACAGATAGTATTCATTGCCATTTGAGTAGACATGTGAATTAAAGGTTATAAAAACATGGTGTGGCCAGGCGCGGTGGCTCACGCCTGTAATCCTAGCACTCTGGAAGGCTGAGGTGGGCGGATCGTTTGAGCTCAAGAGTTTGAAACCAGCCTGAGCAAGAGCGAGACCCCATCTCTACTAAAAAAATAGAAAGAAATTAATTGGCCAACTAAAATATAGAAAAAATTAGCCGGGCATGGTGGCGCATGCCTGTACTCCCAGCTACTTGGGAGGCTGAGGCAGGAGGATCGCCTGAGCCCAGGAGTTTGAGGTTGCTGTGAGCGAGGCTGACGCCACGGCACTCTAGCCCAGGCAACAGAGTGAGACTCTGTCTCAAAAACAAAAAAAACATGGTGTGTTTGATGTCACCTACAGGAAAAGAATAAAAGGAACTTGCCTGAGAACTTACTATGCTGTGCTCTGGGACAGAATTGTGTTCTTGGACCATTTTAATAGAGGTGTATTTTCTACAGTTTATATTGGTAGTTATCATTCAAGAAACTCAGTATTTTGACTTTAAACGTTTGTAAGGGAACAATTTCCATGTATGTAAAGCCAGTACACATCACCTAAACCAAAGCCCAGCCCTACAAAATTATCTTTTTATGTTGGAAGATGGGACTGTTGGTAGTAGCGTTTCCTCAAATGACTGTACAGTTAATAATAAATGACATTTAGGGACATTTTGGTTGTGCCCCACACCCTGCTAAGCACATCCCTTGCAGTATTTTGTTTAATCCTCCCAACAATCCTATGAAGTTGGTCCTAGGCATATCCCTTTTCTACAGATATGGAAACTGAGGCCTGGAAAGGTTTAGTACTTGAGGAAGCAGCAGAGCAGGGATTTGGAGCCTGGAAGTGTTTCCTGAGCCTCTGATCTTGACCACTCTGCGTGTCTCCCCACCCTGTGCCATGGCTGAGTGCAGCGCCCTCGCCACCGTCTCAGCCTTTCTCTCGGGAGCAGCTTGGGACATGCTGCCGGTCCCTTCCCCTCCTTGCTGAGTGCAGCATTCTCTCGGTGCTGGCCGACCCTCCTGTTTGCTGCTGACTCTTGCCAGCAAATGATAGCTGACCTTGATAGATTCCCTTGGTCATCTTGTAGCCAGTCTGCTTCATGTCTTAATGAGATCCCTCCACTCTCCTTTGCTCTTGGCAAGTACTTAAGGATTCAGGTTTCACCCCTTGCCCTTCCACCATCCACCTTCTCCTCAGCCTGAGTTCCGCATTTACTGGCTTACCAAGTGCCACTCTGCCCTGCCCTTGGGCAGCAAGGAGATGGCACAGGTGGGTGGGTCAGAAGGAGACACTGACAGTGAGTTTGGAACTGTGGAGGGGAGCTTATGTTTATGCTGTCATGTGACTGCTCATTAGGTACCTTGAGAAATCTACTGATAACTTCTCTTACTTTTGGACAATATTTTCTTCTACATTAGGCATGGTGCCCATTATTGGTAGATGCTCTATAAGCATTTGGTGAATGCATGAACCAATGAGTGACTGAATGGATGAATCATTTCTTGCTACCTTTGATTAAATGGCATCCCAGAAGGCTCTGGTGATGCTCTTTCCCCTGCTGCTACCTGGGACTGTATTTCCTCTATCTGGCTCTTCCCTCTTGAATGCCTGGACTCTCTTCCTCACCCTCTGTCTCCTTCCTGTGTCAATCCAAGGAGTGGCTGGACCAGTAAAGGCAAGAAATGTACTTGTAGGTGTTATTACAGATGGTGTTAGGTTCCATAGTTTTAGAATAGAACTATTCATCTGGGAAATTAGGAGTTAAATCGGCTTTCAAGGTCCAATTATTACATTAATATTATCGACTGGGTTTTTTTTTTTTTTTTGAGATGGGCTATTTTGTTGTTGTCACCCAGGCTAGAGTCCAATGGTGTCATCTTTGGTCACTGCAATCTCCGACTCCTGGGCTCAAGCGATCCTCCTGCCTCAGCCTCCAAGTAGCTGGGACTACAGGCATGTGCCACCACGCCTGGCTAATTTTTGTATTATTTTGTAGAGATGGCGTCTCACTGTGTTGCCCAGGCTGGTCTCAAACTCCTGGGCTCAAGGGATCCTCCCACTTCAGACTCCTAAAATGCTGGGATTATGAGCATGAGCCACGACATCCAGCCTAATAGCAATATTAATATGTATGATATTAATGTAGAAACATGCATTCTGAGTCTTAAACAGACTTTGGGGTAACCCACTGGGAACTGCATATATTTGAAAAGCTCATATCGTCCATGCATATGCAGTGGAATCTGTTCCACATCAGTTCTCGTGACCGGGAAGCTCTTCTTGACTTTGTTGTTTTCTTGAAATGCTGAATTGAAAATAGAACTTTTATGGAAATTGCATTCCTGGTACTAGCTATAGATTCCCACAGAGTTTTCCAGTTGGAGTTTATAATTGATCCATCACGCCAGTATCAGGGCAGATTGTACATTAAGCAGTTTTCTCTCTGTGTCTTTCCACAGACGTGTCGTCCCCACACCAGCGTTCCTCCTCCAAGATGAAACCGATAGAAGAAGGGGTGGAAGATGACGATGATGTCTTTGAACCGATGACTCCAAATACATTTAAAGTCCATCAGTTGCCTTGATCAGAGAGAGAATTCAAGTTACCAAGATGGAAATTGTCTTGAAGAGATCTTAGAAAATACCAGCACTTTTTCGTGGCTTTTAGGTTATTCTGCTTTAGCACATCCAGACTGGTAGCGTCTGAGGGCAGGAAAGTGAGGAAGGGTCAAAGATGGAAAGGTTATTTTACCTATCTTTTTAGTTGGTCAGATTTTAAAGTAATTGTTCTAACTGAGCCTTCTGACTAAACCTTGTTCTATTTTGAGATACGTACTTTCGCAGTATTTTCTAGACATATTATTGTTTTAACTTAAAAAATCTTAGCACTGTGTTCATGTAAATCTTTTCACTTATTTTTCCAAGTTGTGGTTCTTTTTTCCTCGCAGTTTTTTTCTCCACCATGGTAGTGGGGTTGTCCCTGTGATACAAGTTTGAAATTGAGGCTAGGGTAACATTAAACATCAGGGAATCTCAGGCTCTTTATTCAGTGATTTTCTTTTTTCAATGGGGAATTTTAGAGAAAGATGTGATTTGACTGGTTTTATTTTTCTCCCAGCCCAGAAGTGTTACTTCACTAGGTCACCCTTATTTGTGTGCTGTGCAGATAGCGTGATAATGAACAAAACTCATCAGACTTTATTCACATTAGCGTTATGTTAGCCGTTTATAAACTGGTCTGAAACCTGAAGCTGGAAAGATAACAAATGGAAGCATTTCTGAGCTCGGTGTTGACCTTCAGCCAAACTCAACTTCCTTGTGATTTGGAGCCATCTTGTCTCATACACTCGGTGTAGGGGACACTGTATTTAGGGTCAGGAGGATAGAGGAGTCAGATGGCAGAACAGGATGAGGTGACTGAAAGATCAGCTTCATTCTTTGGTCTGTATTCTGAAGTTTCAAGTTGTTCCTCCAGAGACAGAGATGTCAGTTTATGTGAACATGAACACAGCCGTGGAGCAGACGTTTGCCAAAGGCCACGCCATGGACGCCCAATCTAGATACTGCTGTGAGGACCTTGATTCCAGAGCTCTCTTTTCTACTAGAATCGTGGTTTAGGAAACAGTGGTATTTAGCTGGTGGGGAATGAGGACAGTTTTGCGTCACTCCCTGGTCTGTCAGGTCAGTGCGGCTGTGGCACTTGGCCCGGCCACTCAGCGGAGTGAGGCCCATCGATGGGCTGTGCTAGTCATGCCCCATTAATGTTTATTTTGGTTCATCCAATAGAACCAACTTTGAGCCAGTCCCTTCCCTGTCACATTAAATAGCTAAGAAAAGTCCCAAATGAAATTATCTTAAGGTGAACTGAGCCAAAAGCAGCATCTCTTGCCAGGAGGTGATTTCTTAGTGAAGGCATAGAAATAAGCTTGTCCAGAGTCACCTCATTTTCCTAAATCTATTTTTTGAGAGCATACTATCTTAGTAATTTCATTTGAGTTAAATTTACATGCTGGGCATCCAGCTCCTGGCATATTTATCCCATCTTGGCTCATAAACACCACAGTGAAAAGGCTGATTTCACGTTACTGCCATAGTAGTCTCTTTAGTTAGCTAAATTAGGAATTTGTTTTGGAGAAATGAAGCAAAGGTGAATGACAGCCTTGGCTTTAAGATTGTGAAGCTCACTTAGGTTGACCTCTGTCTCTGTACCTGAGAGCACAGGTGTGACAATCATGTGATGTCACCATTGGAGTAAGGTCCGGCAGCCCACTTAGTTCACATGTGCATAAGACTTAACTTGCCAAAATCACCCTATACGGTCATTAGATAGAAAATTCTTTTCTGGGTAGAAAGTAATTTTAGATTCTGCTGTGTCTGTGTTTTTAAGGTTCTGTGGATCCAGGGAACCCTGGGGTTTTCTTACCCTGTCTTATTTTCAGGCTTGTCTCACTTTGCCAACCCCAGACGGCAAAGAGGGTCATCTCTAATGATCAACCTGGATGTGTTTGGGAGGTTACTTTCTGTAGTGCTGGGAACAAACTCATTTTCAAAGCACACTGTTAAAAGTAGGTGATATAAAATCACTTGCTGTTTTTATTTATATTAAAGAGAGTGAGAGAGTGTGTGTGTGTGTGTGTGTGTGTATGTATGTATCGGTGTCATTGATAACAAAGATTGTAATCTCAAGGTTAGGAATCTTGAAAGAGCCATTTAGCCTAAAAGGGAAACATGAAACTATTTTTAAATACACACCCCTAAGGAAGACAATGAGACTCAGAGAAAAGGAGCTGTAAGCCATTGGGTAGCCCTCCCATATAGAGTTGATTGCAAAGAAGTAGATAAGAAAACAGAAAAGTGTTTTAAGTGTAAGATCTCCTATGGAGCACTTTAAATTCATTTATACAGATAAACAAGTGTATCTTTGTATAAACGCATCTATACATAGATAAAAACATGTTTGCTGCCAAAGTCCCCAATGAGATGCTTCCTGTGATTTATGTATTCACTTAGCTATGAACAAGGTTCAGAAAATGATCTGCAAAAATTATTCTACATATAACCCCAAATCTATGTTTAAATGTAACATCAAGTCAGTTGTATGAATCTGGAGTGTATATATTTATACTAGAATGTATATGTCATTTACAGTATTTTGAAGGCCCTCATAAATATTTATATTTATAAAACTAATAGCATAAGTACTACATAAATCTTCAATAATGTTTATATATCTTAAATGAGTAATAATTGGTGCTATATAATTATTTTCAGTTACTATCCTTGGCTTTCTGGAATCTTTTCTGTTTTTTCATATCACTCAATTTCACTTTAATCATTGGACACATTTGTGCTTTGCTGCTAATGGTGTGTGCTAGGTGATATCGTTTTCTTTGTATCTGGTTCTCCTACACATCTGAAGCTTTTCTGGTTTTATGACTTTGAAGCTGCTAATTCCTGCCTCCCAAGTCCCATCATGGCCCCAAAGACAGTCACTTGGATGCTGGAAGAAATCTTTGGGGAAAGCTGGTGTAACCTACACACTGCCCCGTCCCCAGTACACCCAGGTGATTGCTGCCCCATCCCCAGTACACCCAGGTGATAACTTGGCCCCGCAGTGAAGATTTCCTGCTCATGTGTGTGCTGGCTCCAAACCAGCACGTGGTATGCAGGTCAGTCCCTAGCAGTGGGGCTTGGTGCCCACCTCCCTGTGGTCCCCAGGGTGCAGCCCAAGGATCCACTGTTTGGGGTCTTTTTTAAATCCACTTCCTTGGCCATTTCTGAAGCTGCTCTATAGAAACCTGTGACCCTGCCATGCCATTTACTCTCCCTTCCCTCTTTTTAACCCTGGTTTCCCAACCTCCTTTTCTAGTTATTCTCAACTAGAGTGATTAGAAATTCCCACCTACTCAATTCAAGGTCCCAAGGATTTGGAACAGTAGGACGTTGTGCAGGGAACTTGAGGTTGAGGCATAATCACTGTTTGCTTCTGCTTCTTGTAGGATGACACTTTCTCTTATTGGTGGCAGCCACATTTTGGTTATTGCAGAAACCCCCAAAATACCTATGTATAATGACATACTGTAGGCATCACAAATTTAAGAAACCTGCTTATAAGTACAATTCATAGGTTTTGCTGTTATACTTGCAACCTAGTTTCAAGATACACGAGGATTTTATGAATGCTTTATATAGATGCACTATTTATAGAAAGCTCATTCTTTCTGTTTTTAGGTTCCATTTACATTGATAACATTTACTTTATAATAACGATACATTTTATCTGAATAGAGCCTTAGAGTTCAAAATATCTTCATATATTGCCATTTGATCAAATAAATTTCTTACTTAGAAAATGTGTGTATTTTTTATTTCGTTCCTTTACATATAGCTGGTTTGCTGTAACACCATGCCCAAAGGCTGGGGGTTGGTTCAGTTACCTTCAGAGGTTATGGAAATCACCCCGGTTTAGGTAGTCTGAGCAGACCTGCAAAGGTGGTGCTCTTGAGTCGGTCTTACCTAATGTCAAAGGCCCTGGCCTGCCATCCTGGCTGCCTTTCACTGTGAAAAGAAAGGGCCAGAGGCAGTTTAGACAGTGTTGAGTGGATGCAGCAGTTGAGAAGCTACATCACCACATCTGAACATCTTCTAGTTTCATAATGTTCAGCAACACAAGGAGTCATATGAAGGAGTCAGAAAACCCCCTCTGGATCTATTCTGTGGTGGGCAAGAGGAATCATTTCTATTCTCGGAGAAAACCACATTGTATTCCATCAGCTGTCCTAGATACTGGAATGGAAACTTGACAGCCCATCTTTTGGGCTCCAGTAGCAAGTCCTTGGCACCTAAAAAGCTAGCTCCAGTCGGCCCCAAGGCTAGACCCAAATGAAAGGGGCATCTTACACTACCATGAGAGGAATTAATTCTGTCGCTCAATAAGCCATGTCATTGGGGCCTGATGTCTGGGTTCTGAGCTCTGAACTTGCTTAGCCAGCTTCAGGGCAACTTCCCTTTACCTAAGGCTGTGCTGTAAGACCTGAGAGTGTCCACTGATGTCCACCTGGGGGTTTTCTGTGGACAGACGTGGCCACGGCCCACCAGAAGGTACAAGTGACACACTTGGCTATGGATTTGTGGAAGCAGAGGGCTGGGGAGGGAGGGGCATGTGGAAGATTCCTGGCTTGTGTTAGTGCTGATCCCTCCCTAGCTAGGAACACGTGTGGAGGAGGGCCAGGTGTGCGTGCACAGCCTGAATATGTTTTCTTCATGCTGAGTTTGACCTTTGAGGTAGTGAAGAGATGTCAAGTAGGCAACTGGATGAGTCTGCCTGGAACTCAGAGGAGGGATCTGGACTGAAGATACAGATTTCTGAGTTGAAGGTACCATGGTGAGCTTGCCAGATTTCTAATACATAAAGATTTTTCTAATGTGGGTTTTTTTTCCTTTATTCTCCCCAATGAATGAATGAATAATAATGAATTTTTAATGATGTTTTGATCTTTTATTTTGAAATGTGTTAACATTTGGAAGAGCTGCACAACTAAGTGAGCAAGTATTAAATGATCCACGTGTGCTGTTGTAAAGTCACGCACGATCATGGAAATAGATCCATTTCAAGTGCAAGCTGGACCAGGGTGACAGCACAACAAGGTCATTGATAGGGTTTCAGATTCCACATTGCAACCAACCTTTAAGAAACTATCATTTGTAGAGTTTTTATGTGGTATCAAGAATAGCCACAATTATCTCTAAAGGCTATTAAAGTACTCTTTCCTTTTCCAAAATCTAGGTGAGGCCAGATTTTCTTCATTCACTTCACCCAACAAAATATATTGCAACATATTGAATGCTGAAGCAAATGTGAGAATCCAGCTCTATTATGCTGAACTTTTAAAAGATTTGAAAAAGTGTAAAACAATGCCACTTTTTACTTTTTTAAGGTTCCATAAAATAGTTATTTTTCAAGAAAAATGCTCATGTTAACATGTAATGAGTTTTTTATTGTTTTAAAATGGAATAATAAATTTCACCATTCTCTAAGCGCCTCTATCTCTGGCCTCCACGGCTCTCCCCTGGTTCCCGCAACAGAACCCCAGCTTGTTTCTCTACCTCTGGCCTGGCATTTTCCCATCCACCTCCACGCTGCCATCAGAATCATCTGAAAATTTGCCAACAGAGATGGAAACCTTCTGATGGGGCCTCCTGACCTGCTGAGAGAAGCCCCCACTCTCAGCATGGCCTTCGCACACTGTCACTCCTCTCCCTGCACCCAGCCAGGGCAGTGACTTAGACCTTCCCTGAGCTCACCACCGCGAGCCCACCTCTGCCTGAAATGCCCGCATGTCCCCCACAGCAGTGCCCTGCGATAAACTCCTCCACCCCCCAGCTGAAGTGCCATGCCCTCTGCAGAGTCAGCTCTTCCACCACGCGCCACCCTCTGCTACCCTGGCTTACACCCACGGTGTGGCTCATTGTGTAGCAGCCATGGCAGGGACATTTGTGTAGGTTTTCAAAGTCCCTTCAGATCACGGTTGAATTTAATGAAGCTCTTTCATGAAACCCCTTTATTTGAATCCTTAACAGTACCGTGAAGGTGGCAGGACAGGCTGAGTGTCCCCTTTTTGGAAGGGAACGAGGGGAAGTACAGAGAGGATAAGTGACTGGTCCAAGGTCACGTTTCCACAGGCGACACAACCGGAACCCAGATACATGCTTGGTCTGGGCACTTTCCCAGTTCTACCTTACAACTCTGAAAAACCAGCTTATTTCCAACATGTTCTTATTCGACTCCCACTCGGTGCTTAGGCCTTGTTCTCATTCCACATTCGGGCCACACTCACGGTCCCCATATCATCTGTACCAGCGTTGTCTTGCTTGCTGCACCACAGGGTCCTGGACGTTAAACACGACGTTAATATTAATATTATCTTGCTACTTGATGGGGGAAAATACCTCCCCGCTGACTTTCAAGTTCTCCCAGCTTTCTTCTTCAACCTGTTGTGGGAGAATTCACCTCTCTCCAGCCTTCGGCTATACCTTTCTAACCTTCCTCCCCCATTTGCTTGACACAGCTGCCTGCTCTGCTGCGGAGCTCGGCATCGCTGGGCCAGCTCCCAGGAAGATGAAGCACCAATGATCGGGGATTTTACACTCCAACTCCTTGAATGACGGGCCAACGGGACCGAATGTGGTTTAAACAGAGCTAAACGATCTCACACCTGAGTACATGAAAGTCCTGCAACTTTAAACCAGCTCTTCTAGGAAAGGAGTCTTGAGGGGGAAACAATACCAGCTTTTTAACTCTTGACATTTATCTGTAAGTGATGAAAACTTACAAGTTGTGAGCTGCTCACAACTGTCGGTGGCTACACATAATTATGCCATTTGTGCGGAGACTGGCGGAGGTGAAACCTCAGAAAGAGCTCAGACACGGAACAAACCCTGCAACGGACCTGCTACACCGCGCGGGACAACACCACGATTCGTTCCTCTGCTCTGGCGTCATTTCTCTTCAAATAGCTTCTGTTACTCGGGGGACCTAATTGCTTCCCAATGTGCTTCCTACTGCTTTTGTTCTTCTCGTCTGATCTCTCTTAACTGCTTATTAGTGTTGATATATTTTGCTAGGAAGAATAATTACAGCATAATGTGATATAGTAATAACAGCTATCTATTGAGTGCCTGCTAGTTACCAGGGACTGCATTTGAAACACACAATTTAGTATGTTCACAACAATCCCGCAAGGTAGTTTTTATGATCACCACTTTACAGATGAGGAAACTGAAGCTCAAATAGACTAATTTCACTAAGACAACCCAGCAAGTGCAGGAGCCGGGCCTCCCTCCTGGACCTGGCTGGCCAGAGTCTGCCTCTCTTCTGCGCCTCTCGGATCCTCGCACACGGTGAGCAGGAAGCCACCTGCACGTCTTATTCTCAGTTTCTTTCCTTCGGTTCTCAAGGAGTTTCCGTGATGAAGTAGAAAAATGTAAGACTTTCTATTTTTTTGTGCATGTATTTCTACGGAGGAGTATTTTCTTAGAAAAAAGAAAAATTAAAATCTGACATTGGCCTTTATTATCAATTCATGTGAAAATGTGGAGTCCTGCTTACCTCTTGCCCCAGATTTCTTATCTATGTTGTTTACCTCAACCTCCCTCTTAGATCTAAGCAGATCAGCTCTAAAGCACAGACCTAAAAAAGAAGGCGGAGTCCTTCTGCCTTGGATGGGGCTTTGAGGTCAGACAGATGCGGTTCTGAACACCGGCTCTGACGGTGTGATCTTAGGCAAGTTGTGAAACCTCTTGGAGTCACCGTGTCCTCGTGTGTCCACTAGAGCCTTTCCTAGCACAGGGTTGGCGCTCGTGTTAGTCCTCAACTCCTTTCCCCTTTGGTTGTCAAGCTGAATCCTTGAAGGCTTCTGGAATCTTGGCAACCACAGTCCTTGTAAAGAGCCGGAGGGAAAGTGCCAGGACCTGAGGGGTGGGGCAGACAGGACAGGGGACTGTCACCAGGCTCATTCTGCTTACAGCAGACCTGGCTGGAGGCACAGGTGGCCCAGCACCCAAGGCTGCGGTCCTTCTGGACCTGTTCAACAGGGGCAGAGATGAGCCAATCTTGCCTTAGACAAGCGCCCCGGAGAGCACTAGGCAGAGAAGGGGAGCTGAAGAGGCCTCTCTGAGGCAGCAGCGGGTGGAAAGTGCTGGCGTTAGGCTAAACGATCTCCTCAAGGTGAAGAGAAGGAAGAACGTGTTAAGCCGTGGCCAACATTTGCACATATTATTTTGAACGAATCCCCTTGCTTGTCTCCCCGTGGCGACCACCTGTAAGCTGGGGGAGCGGGTGGGGTGGATCCACTCGGGACACAGGATGGGTTCATTCTGACAATAAGAGGGATGGGGAGAAGTTCACCTAGACCTCAAAGAGTGTGGGGGAGGAAGAAGTTCTCAAAATCTCTCAGGAAACTTGTTTTCCCAACCAGGTCTGGCTGCTGATTAATGCTGGGACATGGGGCAAGTCACACCACCTACTGGGCGTCAGTTTCATCCGTAAGATGAGGTTAGACCAGCTGAGGCGTCTTCCAGCTCCGGCGTACACACGCCTTCAGGCTGGCACGGTGTCTCCTTGCTCCGTGTGTCCTCGCTGTCTAACTGGGTCAGGATTTTATTTTGGTTGAGGGTGATTTATAGGCAAAGTCCTCCTAGCTGTCCCCTCTGGCTGTCCTTCTATTCAGGGCAGTCCCACCCTTGTCCTATCCTTCACACAGGCTGTGTTGGCCTGAAGTCATGATACCAGTATCATCAACACCCAGCACTATATTAGCGCCTTTCACCACCAAATTGCCGCTGTTTCGTTTCATATCATTTAAAGGGTTTCTCAACAGTTATCCTTAAAGCAGTCAGCCTGCTGAAAACCCCCTTCTAGAATGGCATTGATTGAGGTTTCCCTTCAGAAGAGACAGAATCGTTGAATTTTAGAGCAGATAGAGCATATAAATTTCAACCAGTCAGAGGTTCTCAAACCTGAGTGTGCATCAGAATCACCTGGACGGTCCTCAAAGCCCAGCCTGCTGGGCCCCACGCCCGGGGTTTCCTGCGGTGTATCTGGGGTAGGGCCCATCAATCTGCATTTCTAAGAAGTTCTGAGAAGACGCTGATACTGCCATTAAGGGCACCACATTTTGAAGTCCCCTTGACTAGCCCAAGCCCCTTATTTGGCAGATGAGGAAACTATGGCTGGGAAAATTGAACCCAAGAAAAACTGGAACCTAAGTATTCTTGTTCCATCAGCTCAGTGGCTTTTAATTAAAAGCAACTTGAATTTGTTGGCTCTTGGTCAGTAGTTCTCAAACTTTTTGTAAAGGAGTCACTCAGGGAACCAGTTAAAATTCTATCTCCAAGAACCGCCCCCCCTTCACACATGCTAACACAATGCACCAGGAAAAATGATCCTTAACGTGGCCGCATGTTGGAATCAGAGGTTCTGGCGCAATTCATCTGGGCATCAGAGAGTCATAAAAGCTCTCCAGGTGATTCAAATGGAAAGGAAATTTGCATTCTGGTCTGTAGTAATGTCCAGGAACTTTCCCGTGTTCTAGCATGCCAGGAGATTTGGGTGGCGGTCCTGGCAGGTCCAAACTCTACAACTAGCACATTCATAGTCTTGTTGCCTGCTGTAAGAAACACGTGGAGCAGAGCGAGTGTTAAAGTGGGTTTGAGGAATGAATAGAAGTGAGTGGCACGGACAGAAACATTCAGACCAAAGCAAATGTAGGTGGTCTTGTTGGGGTGTGATTTTGATCCTTTCAACTTCTCTAGTCACTTTCTTTTGCTCCCTGCAGCTTCCTAAAGAGCCAGAAAGAAGCTCACTCCCTGCTTCTGGTGTCTGGGGGAAGAGAGTGATTAAAATCAGAATTCTGAGCTGCCTTTTCTAGCTCGAAACCTGATTATGTGACCTAAGCAGTTAATGTGATCTCCCTGAGCCCAATTGTATATTCCTCTGTAACACAGGAATATTAATATCTGCCATTTGTACCTTAGGAGGGTTTTGTGAGAACCAAATTTCAAAGTACCACGTGAACTATAAAGCACTATAAAAGTGAAAGCTATTATGTTAATCAGTGACACACGGATGGAAGATTAAGGTACAAGAAATAGCTCTTCACTAAATTATAACTGAAAATTTTGTTTTTGAAACTTGTGTCTAATTTGTCCTTGCTACTTGGTGCACACATTTAAATCTAATACTCAGAACACCTGGGTGTGATAACATTAGCATTTTAACAAGATGCTGTTTGTTCTCAGATAACGGGAAGTAGGAACAGATCTATTAAGATGTCTAAGTGAGAACAACCTAAAGATTTTAAGTAATAAAATCCCAACCAAGAATTTTAGAAGTCTAATATTTCTTATAGCTTGAAATGTGGAGATTTATGAGGTAGTAATTCAATGAATTTTTAATGTAATATGAGTGTTTACAGTTTTGAAGTTTCTTATTACAAGAAGACTTAGAAATACTCGGATAAGAAACTTTGTCCTAGGCAAGTTACAATATCAATATCCCTTCAGCATAGTGAGCTCCACATTGACAGCTTGTGTCTTCTGCATAAGAGCTAAAAGTCATTACTTATAATTACACATTTTTCCAAAGATTTTCCTAGGTAAGTTTATCAATCATATGAAATATTCAGATATTTAAATAGTATTAATAGCTCTGAAGTAACATAAAAAATGTTTGCAAGCAGGTGAAGAGTGCCCTCTGGTGGTGTCAAGCAGCAACTGAACTGCATCCTGTTCAATCTTTAACCAGATTACATTAAACTTGGTTCTTCTACAGTTTCTTAAAAGTCAGACTTTCACCTTTAATCCTAACCAGAAGGAATTTTTACACCCCCAAAGACCCACTGCACAGTGAACTGCATTATGACACACTATTTAGATTGTGTTATATTATTTAGGACATCTTTTACATAAGTGCCGAAGAACAGTTAGGTGGGGACAGTGTTCCAATCAGAAATAATTTTTAACTAAAAATAAACACTGTTTGTTGTCAATATGGCCATTATAAATGAAATCTCTTAAATAATCTGACCTTGTCCCACAGTCTTTTATTGCTTATTTGTTTCTTTTTGTTCTAAAGGAGATTGCTGAGTCTTCTCCAGCAGGTTTTGTAAATTATTAATACCATTTTGTTCTGTGTTCAAATTTCCCTGGCAATCTGATGTTTCCCCACAAATGCTGTGCAGTATCAACAGACAAAAACCTACCCAAGGAAATAGAGCATGGACTGGTCCATCTCCAGAATACTGCAAGAGTAGCTTCTCACATTGCAGCCCTTCCTCTGTTATTTTCCAAATTTTCTACCATGAGAAAGTTTATTATGGTCATAATTAGATTTTATTAATATTGTTTTAAATAGATTGCTATGGCTAATTTTGATTGCTTTTGGGCAGATCAAGTTTAGCATAGAACTAGCTAAAGTAAAATCTGGAATAATTAATGAAAATTATTTGTGCAGAATTAATTTTATGAAAAAGTGAGAAAATCTGAAGAGCCGATGTGGAGATACCTGTAAGGGCTTAAATATATGACATCATGATCACAATGAAAGAAAGTGATAAATAACACTTAAGGTATCTGACATGCCAGTAGTGAGGGATAGGCCACGCTTCTAGAGGAAAATATGGAAAAACAGTAAGAAGACCTTATATCAATAGTACATCTATTTGAACCAAGCCAAATGTAAATGTGGTTTAATTCCTAAGTGCTAAATTGTCTTTCCTTGTACCTTGGCTTTGCAGCACTGCCCTTCCTGTAATAGTTGGGGGTGAGTCTAGCCTCTTCACTTTTCTTGACAAAGAGAGCAAACCATGTAACTTGGAAAGCAAAAACCCCAAGATTGGAGTTGGTACTTTAAAGAATTTTTACAAACTGGAGCAGGCAGATAACTACAGATGCTGAGCAGCTCAGAAATTAAACAGAAATTGAGGTCCTTGACCTTCAGAAAAGAGCTCACATCGTCAAAAAATTGTGATTAATTTTAGAAACAAAATATACACACTATACTGTATTGTGTTAAGAAATATGCCTGATATGCAGCCTCAGAAACATTTACCATTTTCCAGGTACCCAAAACTAATTTAGAAAGTGTGTGTGTGTGTGTGTGTGTGTGAGAGAGAGAGAGAGAGAGAGAGAGAGAGACTAAGAGAAGGAGGGAGAGGGGGAGGGATTAGAAAGGATAACATGCTGATTTCTAAATTAAGGGTAACAGGAATTATATTTGAATAACAGTAAAATCTTCTTTTACTGTTTTCAGTAAAATCGTTCAGAAACAATTTGAATTGTTTCTAGAAATCAAAGCAAACAAGAAATCCCATACAAAGAATTTTTGAGAGAATATTTCAAACACAAAAAAAACCAGGAACAGAATCTATCACAAAATGGTGGCTATCACACAGCAGTTGTTTTGATTTAGTAGCCTTGCAAGCAAAAGCTTCCTATGAAGGCTCTTACAAACAGCTTATGCAGGAGGTACAAGCACTAGGTAATGCAAATGCAGTGCCTTGTGTAGTAGTAGGAAAACCTGGATTCTGGGTCTTCTTGTTGTCTTCAATGGGCCTCACATTTGTTCTTTATTAGAAGAAAACAAAATAAACATTAATTACAGAAGCATATTGAACTACCTGTATTTTTATTATGAAATACTTCTATCTATAATTTAAACACCAATTTCATCGTTTTTCCCAGTGTAGCTCCCTGGAAAGGACACAGGTGGTGAACTATGTTTCTCCAAATCAGCATGTGGGGTGCAATAGCATCATATGGTTGTGTGTTTCTATGCATTTATAAAAATTCAGATCACCCAAGTCCCAGCTTTTCAATGATGGTCTAGGAAGTTTCATTAAAATACGAAAATTAATTATTTCCGTCTCAGAATCCATATCCACACAAACTGTCTGATACTTCCCTTGGCCACTTAGAGAGCAACCAAAAGAAGTGATGAGAAGCCCTTTCTCCTTATATTCTTTCTTGAAACTGGTTCCCTATTAGCCTCTCTTCTAGAACCTGCAGACTCTTGCCCCACAGCTTCAATTCTCTTCTGCCTTCAGACATGTGAGAGAATATCCCTAAGGAGTAAAGGACAAGGTCATGAGAAGACACTATTGAGGAGTGGAAGCAAAGGGTTGTTTTTCCCTGGCATTGGGATCTATCCATCTCGTCTGTCTTATTGTCAGAGTCACTATGGTTTCAAACCTACAACAATGAGGTTTGGGGAAAGATATCCACGTTCAGGAGTAAAAGTGAAAAGCAGTAATCCAACCAGGCTTCTAGCTACCATTTCCCAAAGTTGGGAAGCAAGACTATAATAACTTTGCTAAAGAAACAACTGTATAATAATTGTAATAACTTCGTTGAGACTTGTAGCCTTTCCACATTCATTATTCCTGCTATTATATTTTTTCCCATAATGAAATAGTCGTGCTGCAAAACAAAGTTTCGGTCAATGACAGACTGCATATGTGATGGTAGTCCCATAAGATTATAATACTATATTTTTGCTTTACCTTTTCTATGCTTAGTTATGTTTAGATACACAAACACTTACCATTGTGTTGCAATTCCCCATAGTATTCATGCAGTACAGCAACGTGCTGTACAGCTTTGTAGCCTAGGAGCAACGGGCTATAGGAGAGCGCCTAGGTGTTCAGTAGGCTATACCAGCTAGGTTTGTGTAAGTTCACTCTATGATGTTCACACAAAGACAAAAATCACCTAAGAACACATTTCTCAGAAAGTAACCCCATCATTAAGCGAGGCATGACTGTAAAACAAAAACAGTAAACAAAAAAGTAACTTTTTTTATCTGAAAAAATTCTTAAGTCTTTTCTAGTTGCTGTATTACATTTATTCTCTCTTTCACTCCATTCCAAACAAGTAGTATAGACTGTCGCTTTTTTTTTAAAAAACCTCTGCCATTTGGTTTCACATATATTATACTATCCAATTTTTCCTGTGCATCAATCTGGATACTCTCTATGGATCTGTCTTCCCATTTTCTAATCTTCTGTTCTGTTGCTTCTAAACTGAGGTTAACCTCATCTGTTGAATTCCTATTTTCAGTCATTATAATTTTTGGTTCTAGAATTTCTGTTTCACTTCTGTATCTTCTCCTACATTTATTTATCATAGTTATTTTAAAGTCCTTTTATAATAATTGCAATATCTTAATCATATGTGTATATCTTTTTGTTGTCTGTTTTTGCTTTCAGCCAATTGGTTATTAGCATGCCTCATACTTTTTGATTGGATGTCAGATACTATAGATGAAAATTTGTAGAGGCTCTTCTTCCAAAGAGGGCTGTTTTCTTTTTGGCAGGCAGGCAGGCAATGTATTAGCTGGCCACTTTGGTCCCATTAAGGGTTAATATTAGGCTTTATTAGGGCTAGTCTGTTTCAGCTTTGCTCTTTTTCCTAGTGTATAGCCCTTACTCCTAAGGCATAATTCTTCTGGGGTCTACATACCCTTTTGTGGGTTAACACTGACAGCTCAGGGTGTTTACCAAGAGCCATCTAAGTCAATGAGGCTTGAAATTCAATCTCTATCTCCCCAGCACTAGATGACTGACATCTCTCCCTCTTTTAGACTCCCAGCCAGGGGTAAACTAGGGTGAGACACGAAGACACCTGGGGCAAGGTACCTCCCTGAAAATGTGCACGTCCTTAAATTTTGTTCCCTAGGCTCCTCTCTGGCCTCATTCTGATCACATGCCGAGTCATAAGATTCAGTCAATGTCTTGAAAATAATCTGTATGAAGATTTTGGGGGCTCCCTTCTCTGAGTCCTCTTCTCTGGGATTTGTCCTTTAATTTTCTGTTGCTCAGATGGCCCTGAATTCCTGTTTCCTCAGCTCACTATGCTGCCACTTCTTGCTGGGTCCTGTCACCCGGTGGCGCCTCAGGGAGCTGGAGAGTGCTGAGGGGAAAAGCTGGGGTAACATGCTCGCCTCAGGCGCTTCCCTTCCTTCAAAGCTATAACCCCTCAAGTTCCTGGCTGCCTGGGTTGCCCTCCGAAACATTCAGTTATTGTTTTATACTTTGTCCAGCAAAATGAGTCTCTTTACTGACTGCTTCAACATGGAAAGCTTATTCTTGATCTCTTGTTTATGTTGTTTCTTCAACATATTCCTCTGATTCCCGTCCTTCAACCAAACTAGGCCCATCTTTTGTGCTCAACCTAAATCTCACTTCCTCAAACCCAATGTGTATTTATCAAGTTGTTTTTAAATAACTTTTGATGATATGATAAAATGTTATATGATGTTAAAGGAAAAGCATAAAGCTCCAAACCATATCTTAATGCAACATAATTTTAAAAATCACCCCCGTGTGTGTATATGACCAGAAGAAAATTAATAAAAAGTGTTATTGGTTGTTTCCAGGTGATGGGATTATTTTTTTTAAGGTTTACCATGTTCTCTACAGTAAAGTACAATACTGCTTTTACCATAACAAAAAGCTTTTCTAACCAAAATCCCTTCACATCGCAAGCAAAGTGAATCATCCACTGTTGCACAAGAATGTGAAAATACTCAAAACTACGGATTGTACTATACTGTACAATTCAAAATGGTTAAGATAGTGAAGTTTGTTATTTTTTTTTTACCACAATGAAAAGTAAAATAAAAATGAAAAAGTAGGAGTCATAGAAGACCACCAACAAAATAAAGTGAATCATCTTGGTGTAGAGTAAAAAATAAGTTTAATTCTGGGATTGGCCAATTTATAGAACTCAATAGAACTCAACAGTTTTGCCAAATTGTTTTGTTTTTTTCCTAAGAGATGGGGTCTCTCGCTGTTGCCTATAGTGCAGTGGCACAATCATAGTTTATTATAACTTTGAACTCCTGGGCTCAAGCAATCCTCCTGCTTCAGCTTCCTGAGTAGCTGTGATTACAGGCGTTTGCCACCATGGCTGGCTAATGTTTTATTATTTTTTGTAGAGATGGAGTCTCACTATGTTGCCCAAGCTGGTTTTAAACTCCTGGCTTCAAGTGATCCTCCCTCTTGGGCCTCCCGAAGTGTTGGAATTACAGGCATAATCCACCATGCCCAGCCTTAAATAGTTTCTTACACTATAATACTGCATTCATAGTTTGATAATCTACATTCACATTTTTGATATTTGGTACTGTTGTACCCTGGCTTTCATTTTTCTTTCCAAATTCTTTATTAGGAAAAACTTGTAGGAAAATTCTAAAACGATTTCTCTCAAAGGCTTTGGAAATTTTGTTTCAGACCATTGTTCCTGACTACATGGAGTATGTATCCTGACTAACAAGTTTGCACAGCCAGGTGGTGGCCCATGTCTGTAATCCCAGCTACTCTGAAGGCTGCAGTAGGAAGATCAGTTGAGCCCAGGAGTTTGAGACCTGCCTGGGCAACACAGCGAGATCCTGTTTCAAATATTAATAATAGAAATACTGAAAAATTTAAAAAACAAACAACAGCCTTGTACAATCGCTGCTGGATAATGCAGGACAATTCCTACTGATGGCAGGACCCACTTTTCCCTGTTCATTCACTCACACTGCATTTATTCACCATCTGTACTGTCATAAATAAGTTCCATGTAAATAATCACTATTACCTGAGGATATGTTAAAACCACTGAACTTATGCTCAGGTTGGTGTAAATACTGCCCAAATGGCCTTTTATTCATTTATTTACTGTAGCAATCACATAAATCATAAAAAATCTCCAAAACCCATTATAAATGCCAACGTTATATGTTTTATTTTTAATCAAGTAATTTTTTAAGCCTCAACATATCCATAATTGACAGAATAAGACAATAGGCATGAAATGAGAATATTAAATCCATGGTCTGCAGAAAGGCAAACAGTGTTTTAGTCCATCAAGATGACCACACACGAGGGAAATGCCATTCCAAACATCTACTTTTTTGACCTTTAGAAACATACAGTTCAAGTGTTATTTCCACTGTAAACAACAAGAGTCAAAATGGACAATGAGGTAATCTAAATACTACACAGGATAATTTAAAAACCCTAGATAAAACACCATATTAAAGACATATAAAAATCAGGGTTCACTTTGGTCTCTAGTATGGTTAGAGTTGTTAACACCAAAAAGCAACACATACTTATTAAAGCCAGCTTGGTGGTAGGTGCCAGTGGTTGATAGATGTAAGTGGTTCAAGAGGTAGTCAACACCATCATTTTCAAGCTGGTAACTCTCACAAGTGTTAAGCCACAGATGTATTAAATATCATAATACTCTCTCACAGTACAGTACTTTACCATAACTTGCAGCTTTGTTCCAAATATAAAATTTAAAAATGAATTATGTTAACCTTTCACTCTAATTGAACAACTATGACATAGATCACATAACCACCACATCTTACAGAGGCTGTTGACAGTTATGTAAGACAGAATTTGATGCTTTCAACAAGCTGTTCTTCTCTAAAACAAATAAATCTCATTAAGACATCTAGAAAATTAAAGTCAGTGCAGCTGCACTTGTACATACTTTCCCAAATTTTATAACCAAAGGGGAAATACACATATATATTTTATGATAAACATTTCTTAGAGAAAACAGATAAATTAATTTAAATTAATTTTAAGACTTAATGAGATTCCCCATGTCCTGTATAATTCATCTTACAGTGAATGTTACAAAGTCTATTAACACTCATGGGCTTCTATTCACAAACTAAATACAACCAGCAGTAACTTGGGGCCACACTGGTGCAAAATAAAACAGAGCCAGAATTCAAAGAAAACATCGGCAATAAAAGTATTCTATGTTTGGTGGTGGAATGATGCTAATAACATGACATTTCTTGATCTCTTTTGTTACATTGCACACTACACTTCCAAGTTATAAGCAGGTAAAAATCTTTCTAAATCTTTCAATTGTAAAAATACATCCAAAGTCTTGTAGCAAAGACTAGAAATGTAAGTATAAAAATGTTTCCACTATAATCTCCCATGTAGCAAATGAATAGCTCATAGGGCTAAGAGACTGGTAGGGCATCTTTTTTTAGGAATTACGTTTGTGTTGACATGAGGGTGAGGTTGGTTAAGAGACAACTTAATTCACAGACCTGCTGCCCCACCATTAGTAAACCCTGCAAACTGATGCTTTACACAGACTCTTCTTCCTCAATAGCTAGGCATGGCATTGCATGTTCACTCCTTGGCAAGCCAGTGCTAGTTAGTTATGTGCCTGGGGCTATGATGTTGCAATATGCTTGGCTTCAGGGCAACACACACATAAATGAAGGAGATTGGCATCTTTTAAACTGTTTGCCCAGCACAAATATACTCATACATGGACCCGTCATCCTGCTACCCCTTTCCACCCTCCACCTCTGGGCAAAGCAGATATTTCTAAGATTGCTTCTGCATTCTGTTTTGCTTAAGTTGAAGAGTGCCCATAATTCTTTAAGCTAAATACATGATCGTTTTAAAGAAATGCTTGGGGACTTTGCTAACTAAAACGAGATGCTTCATTATTCACAAGTGTTTGTCAGAAACATGCAGTTGTGAACTGCTATCTATAATACAGATAAAAAGGTTCTGTACCAGAGAATTATCAGCCACCTGTAAGGCTAGAACAGCATCCAGGTGTGCTGTGCATCAACTATGAGGTAGCCTTTTGCTGTAAACAGAATAATATTTCACCCATGTAAATGGACAATATGCTCACATCAGTGATATTCACATATGCAAGGAGTGGAGGAATCCTGCTTTAGAGGATTTCTCACATGAAATAAAAATAGGAGAACTGATATCTGATATCTAAAAATTTTGATCTATGTCAAACTCAGAGGTAGTTACTAACATCAGTACATACTACTTACATAAAGGTCTAAGTTATTTGGTTTATTTTGAGTAAGCAGGACTGTAGACTACTCTGTAAAGAAACAACAACAATAACATTATATGGTATGTTCCCTGAGCAAAGTTCTTTGTCCTGAGTATGTATGTAATAGTGATAATATTCTCATATAAAAAATAAACCCCAACTTTTAACCATAAGATAGGTTTGGTATGTGCTCTTGTAGTTCAGTCTAGTAAGATGTTGAAAAGGATTTCAAATTGCACCCATAAGGTCCACAATTCAAAAGTGTTTCTTACCATGATCTCAGCTGTGAATTTTTATATGTAAACAGGGAATGTCCAATTTTCAAGTCCATAATTTCCTATTTCTATAAAGTCAAGGAACTTTGGTTTGAATTTTCAAAGTGACTTAACATGTTTTGCATTTTTACTGTTAACCTGCTTATTATACCTGCCAACAATTAAGCAATGCCACTTTGATTTGTCTACATAATTTAAATAAGCTTGAAATCCTCACATAAGGCAAGGAAGTACTGCTCTACAGCTATATCACATTCAATATCGTCAAAGGTAAGCTTTGCATCATAGCACAATGATATTTCAGTATATACCACAGAGATTCTCACAAACACTGTCATGAAATTCAAGCTGAGTTGTAAAGGGCTGGTAACCCAACCGGAGGCATTTTCTTCTTAGGGTGGCTTGCTGAAACAGCAGCAACTTACAAGTCTCCCGTAACACAGGACAGTACAAATGGGAGAAGGAACAGAAACTGTTCAGCAAAATACGTCTCATTTGAGTCATGCTATTTTCTTTTTTTGATTATCTGAGCTTACGCCAACAGGCCCATACAAAACTATACTTATTGTCAATAGTAAGCATCATAATTACTTGGTACCTTCTTGAAGATGTTTCAGAAATTTGCCCATAATACCTAGAACCAGGATGACCTCAAAATAATTTTTTTTAATGACTGAAACCTAAAGGGACCAACACTATGATTGGTCCCTAGCCAGTTTATTACTACAACTGAGAATCAACCTGAGAAGATTCTCTATCCCCAGAACTGAATGTTCATCCTGAATCTACCATATAGGTTACTCCAGCATAAGCACTGAAGATAACTTCCATATGATCAATTTATCATATAAAACACTTGTAGCTACCTGGTGGAGAGGTTTTGGTACCTCTGTCCCAGGCTTGTCACTCTAGTTGCCTGACACCAAACACTGTACTTTTTAAATATCATTCACAGGTCATACATATTGGGCAATTGTGAGCATCCACTTAATTTTCACTCTCAACCCCAGTCTTTTATTCATTTCTGTGCTGCTTTTGTTTGCTTGTTTTAGAAACAAGTTGAATAACTCTCCAGGGGGAATAAAAACAGCCACCAAAAATATATGCCAAACGATTGGCATTTTCCCCTAAGGTCTTCAGTAGTAAATAAGGAGGGCTCCCTGCTCTAAGCGATGTTTACAGGATTGACTTAGTTGAGGGAAGCTGCTGTTGCCACAATCCCTCAAAAACCTCACAGCAAGAAAAAGATTACAATGAGCTGGTATCAAAATACCACGGAAAACAATCAAGTCACTACCTTTATACATTACCCCTCCCCTTCACTTCTCTTAATAGGCATCTAATTTACAATCAAAACATAGAATTAAAAACATTGAAATTTCGGCACAGATATTACACATTCATTGTCTTTTCTGGAGTTATGAATCCCAGAATCAAAAAAGCTTATGGCAGTCAGAGGCATATGGAGTTAAGGTACTGCCTTCAAACAGGAAGAAGAAGAAGAAAAAAAATACCACTCCATAGATATCAAGAAAAAGAGGCAATCCCAAACTTGGGAGAACTAGATGTTTTAAAAACCTTTAGTACCATATGATTGGCAGCTCTGAGATCTGAAGTATCCTTTGGTTCACACAAAAAATAACAGTCATGTTTTTATTTTTATGTAATATAAAAGAAGTGGTATTTCAAGAAAACTGCAGGGGTTATTTTTGAAAACACCTAAAATACTTCCCATGGGCTTTCAATTCTTGGAAATGTCCAATTATGTGAGGGAGGGTGTGTGCTTGTTATCTATATACACACATATATAAAGACAAACCCTCTTTATATATATGTCTACATTCCTATATAAAAATCCTCATATACACACACACAGATTCAGGCTCTCTCCCTCTCACACAAGCACATATAGATATACATAGTATCTCATTCTCTGAATAACACAAAACATGACACCCTGATCAAATGTAATTTGCTTAGAGTGATTTGTCTGTTTAAAAAATTCACAGTTCCTCAACAGTAGTTAAAATCCCAGGTCAGCTGCTGTTTGTGAAATACTGTTCCCCTGTACTTGCATGAGGTAGACTTCCCAACCGGGTAAAGAAAGCGATACATTAAGAAGAAGTGTTATGTCTTTTTCCTTTTTTGGACTGAAGGCCCCTTTTTGCTTTGCTCTTCTGGTGCTGCAGACGACTTCGAGGAGGAAGCTTCTTGAGGCGACCTGCCTGACCGTTCCGAGATCTCTGCCCTAGCCTCCTGAGGAAACAGTGGTGATGTACAGCCGTACCCGCCTCCCACCTCCAGAGGGAAAGTCGAAGTGCATGGCTGGGACTCTGCTTCCTGTCTTCCCTGAGAAATGGCGGGTGGCTGCGCAACAGTTTTATGCGGGCAGTTTGCCACCATGTGCATGATGCTCTGACAGTAATGGCACTTCTTTGGCTGAGGAGGTAGACTACATTCCTTAGCATGATGATCAAGGCCACCACAGTTGTAGCATCTGCAAGAAAGAATGATGAAAACACAACTTAGAATTAGGTAGCATGTTTCATAAAACACATTATAAATTTTAAAAAATAGTGAAATATACAACTGTCAATGAGATCAGCTTATTTTAATGT
The DNA here is from genome assembly GCA_008086735.1 of Cheirogaleus medius. Lineage (NCBI taxonomy): Eukaryota > Metazoa > Chordata > Mammalia > Primates > Cheirogaleidae > Cheirogaleus > Cheirogaleus medius. The sequence goes on along the minus strand of VBSM01000361.1, from coordinate 57,499,035 downwards.
ACTTTTTTTTTTTTTTTTTGAGACAGGGTCTTGCCTGGGCTAGAGTGTAGTGGTGTCATCATAGCTCACAGCAACCTCAAACTCCCAGGCTCAAGCGATCCTCCTGCCTCAGCCTCCCAAGTAGTTGGGACTATAGGTGCGTACCATACTCCCAGCTAATTTTTCTATTTTTGGAGACACAGGGTCTCAGGGTCTCCTTCTTGCTCAGACTGGTCTCGAACTCCTGGCCTCAAACAATCCTCTCGCCTCAGTCTCCCAAAGTGCTAGGATTACAGGCATGAACCACTGTGCCCAGCCTAATGTGCCTTCTTAAAAGTATTTATTGTTATTTATATTGGTTATACGGGTTGCTTCAAAGCCTATCATCCCAAAGTCCTCTAGCAAAGTTATACAATTAGTTGTACTAAACATAACAGCCAGTGAAAAACAAGAGTACTAAAACATGAAAGAATATTTAATCACTTCCATATAAAAATGACTCATTTAAATTTGACACGGCTTGGTTATTTTACAAGAACAGTTTAGCCCACTAGAGGGCAGCGAATATTCAACAAAAACCAACAAGCTAGTTTTAAAAACAAGCGTTTAAAAATACGGCTGTTGACATGATGTGAAATAGCAGTTTACTCAGCAATTGGGAAAATTATATACCAAATTAAATTTTATGAGGTTAACATTTTTTGAGCATTAATTATTTTGATTATGAAAACCAGCTGAACTGGGAGAATTTTTTCATTTGTACAAAATTGAGTAGTACATTGAAATTTGATACATAAGAAACTCAGATGTTTAGTCAGAAAGTCAGAATGATATCTGACAGATTACCAAGTAATTTTACAGCAATACAGTAAGTGTCCGACTCAGTGCTTCAAAAAAAGCAAGCTTCTAAATATTTAGATCGGATTGATAAAGATCAGTCAGTAATAGGAAAAATTTACTTTCTTTTCTTTTGGTAAGAAATTAGTTTTCCTTTGGGGTGATTTCTCTTAAATGGAAATAAACATAAATCCACCCTTAATTAATATCTGAATGCATTCTGGGGACACGGCTTGTCTAATACATTTCAGACATGTATTAGATGTCTGAAAATTCAACTTATTAAAGAAAAGCTGAGCAAGGAAATTATTTGGAAGATATATTTGCTCAACTTCAATCAGATTTTCTTTCTTTTAAAATTTTGTATTAAAAACAAAAAATAACTGCAAGTGGAAGAAACTAAGAAAAATTTATATTTACAAAGTTTTTTATCTGATTGTCAAATACAGAACTTATTGATTTGTCTCCAAATGAAATATTTTAAGAGCTTTCTATTTTAAACTTCTTTTCCAAATACATTTATGACTCCACAATTCTCATTATGAAGCACAAATAACAATAGATCACATTGTTTTTAAAAAACAACAGCAAAATAGGTGGTAACTGTGAGAAAATTAAGACCGTAATGACAACAAAATTATAATGAATTATATTTGTATGTATATGAGAGAACATCAAGGTTAATAACTTATGCTATCTTATATTTCAAAGACAAAGTATTAATCTACTCCTTACCTGCTAAACAGTATATATGGGATACTTACTATTTTATCTTCTGGGATAATTTATAAAGGGTGGATTTTTAAACTGGCAAAAACTCAGTGTAATTATTGCCGGCTTATAATTATTGCCTTATAGGTCTTATAATAATGAATTCACAAGATGGACTTTTAATTCATTACAATTAATAAGTATTTATCTTAGGATAGACCAGATTATATTTTCAAAAATTAAATGGAAAAACTAAGAAATCATGTGCTCTAATTGAATTATTTATTGTGCAATTAAATATCTTAATATAACAAATAAAACATTACAATGCAGATTCAATATTGTTTCACTCATATGTTCTAAGAGATAGTGCAAAATTAAATAATAGAAATTACTAATGCTTGAAATTCATGTCCTCAAAATAACACTCTAAAATGGCATCTTTGAAAAATATGACATTACTTATAATAATATTTTCCTACATAGTTTTCCTCTATAATGGATAAGTGAATTCTTAAATTAAATTTTCCCATCTATAAAACATCTTCTTTTGAATTAAATTCACTTCCTTGAGGATAACATCCACTCAGGAGCTCATTTTCAGAGACAGAGAAAATAGGTTAAAGGCTTCAGTAATAGAGCCGGCTCTCCCTCCGACACATCAATTTCATCAGTCACTGTGGTCTGCACTGCGTTATCCAATTCAGGGAACCATTTTGCCCACTCATTGACCAAAGACCTGATGTCAGGATTCTACTTTCACAAAAGGGATCTTTGATCACATTCTATATGTGTATTTACCATCACATGTGGGTTTATAAAAGTTATTTTTAAGGATGTTATATAATTTTGGTTTGGTTTCCTTGCATTTTGATTTGCATAATTTACCTCTCCCCTACACTGCTTTTCTGATATGTGCTATCATTAGGCCAGACTACCTTCCACACTGAAAAGATTTGCATTCAGTGTATATGTGCTTAGTATTAAAAGGAGGAGGAGTGGTATTTATTCTCTTCTTCTATTTAATCATTCAATGTCAATCATTCTTATGAAGAGTGCGGATCACATCCCATTATGAAACCCCTTCGTTCCCAAGGGACTGACAGCAAAATGGAAATGCTTAGCTACCTTTCAGCTCGCAAATGATACCACAACCACAAACTCCATACAAGCTATACAAGGCTCTAGTGCCCTTTGTTCACCCTCCACACTTCTCTAAATTAGTTTGCTTTTGTTAATTTGAATGAATTTATGCTCACATTATGATGTGAGCATAAAAATGGCATGTATGCCCATGTGTAGCTACATGCTTAAGAAATATGACAGTCTCACAAGCAAGACTATATAAAGAAAACTATGATCATACTTTGTCAAGTATTCCCATAACCCAACATAAAAATAAAATCATTCACTTTAAGTATTTTATAAAATACTGAACCAATGGCACAAAGGATATTTTTTCACATATTAAACATAAAGATAAGATAAATAAAAATGTTCAGCTTAATCTTAGAAAGTTATCAAGTTCTTCATAAAATTACGTTATACTTTAATTCTAATGAGCTAGCACATTCTACATGTATTACTTCTTATTTAAGAAGCTTTTGAAAATGGAAGGCAGATAATCAAACTGGAGTCAATTTTTTAAGACTATCAAAATAAGATTAAAATTTTTAAATGAAAGGAAATTGTCAACAATAGACAGAAGGGAGGTACCTAAGACAGCCAAATAAATACAAACAAATATTTTAGGCCTTTAGAACTATTTAACTCTATTTTGAAATAATTGTGTGAGTTTTTATAAATCAAGACCAAACACCTATATTACTTAATAAGTTAATCAAAACATATCCAAATTTCTGAGAATTCCATTAAAAAAATCTGATTCAGAAATGAGAATTTAGATCTGCTATGACCGTTAGAAAATTTCTCATTTTTCAGTTCAAACAAATGAATAAGCGAATTATATTTTCAAATAATATCAACAATAATGGTAAGAACTGAACTCAGCTGAGGATAACTAGGTTAAAAAAATAGATGTTAATTTTAAAATAATACTCCAATGGCTAAATGAAAAAATTATCAATTATATATTCTCCCTTGATCCCTAGAGTGATTTAAAAAAAACTAGGAAGAGAGGTGATACTACAGATAGAGAGCCAGGTTTGCCTGTTTAAAAATGTAAAGGAAAAAAAATATAAATAGGGTGCTTCTCAGTATTTGAAAATTTTAACTTAATAAGAATTTATGTGGAAACTTAAATTCATATTCTGAAGGTTTGATGGGGGCATTAAGGATAATGATACAGTGATTCAGAAGTTTATCAAGAAGAAGAAAATGTTGAAAGACTAGCAAATAAAGCAGTATCAGGGAGAAAGAATAGAGCAGAAAAAGAAGTGCAAGCTTTGGGCAGGAAGAAGGTACTCCTTTTCTATAGGAGTATATAAAAGTCCCTGGAAAAGAAAGATGAGAAAAGGATTAATAAAGTTTCTAAGTGAGAGGTCAGAGGAGCTAATGAACAGTAACAGATTGCAAAGAATTTCAGCAACTAAACTGGAGAAAAGGTAATTGACTCTCTGAAGAAATTATTTATCATTTTCTCCGTACAGTTCAACTAAAATCCAGAAATGATACTAATAACATTCCACCACTCTATCACTTTTGATTCTAAATGTCTGAATACTTGTTATCTAATTAGATTGTGTGTCAATCAACCCAATACATAGGGATGTTGGATTCCAGCCAGGTGGTGGTGGGGAGATGGCAGGGCAGAGATATTATGAAAGAACCCAAGAGAGTTGAAATCAAAGGATCCAGAGTGCTTTGGATGGGAGCAATCTGCCTACCTTATCCCTCCTGAGGGTAAGAGAGACAGATTCTAAGACCAATCTTGCAGAAGAAGGCCTATTTTGTACTGATTGATTCTAAACAACCTAAATATATACCTGGATATAGTTTATTCACTCTACACTATCTGCCCCAAAATACCAAGAGGAGAGTTAGGAACTTTGAAGAATCACAGAACTAGAAAGTCACATTAACAGTGCACATGTCTTCTGACCTCTATCAAAGCAACCTATATACTTCAATGAATCTCTCTTTCTGTATTTCATTCTTCTTATATCCAAATTCCTAAGACTGTAAGCCAACTAAACAATTAAAACATTTTAATAAAGTTAATGTTTATATATTCTAAGTACAGTGGTAAACATCTCTGAATTTTCAAAAATAATGGTTGATGGTGATTTATGTTCTTTTAAAATGTTTATCTGCATTGTACTGATGAAATTAAGACTCAGAGAGTTTACCTAGAAGGAAACTTTAATTGAAAACAGTAAGTTTCACTTCCATTTTTATTATATAAAAATGTTATACCCAATAAGATGGATGTAATTTTATTACATATAAGCCTAAAAAATATAAAGATCTTGAATTTAAAACATCAACATATGCACACAGATATTTCTTGAGATCTGGGTTACTGGGGAGGTCAGCTTCGTTCTTTGAGCTATCCCAATAAGTTGGGACTAGTCCAGTCTAGGTTTTTTTCACTGTCAAGTCTAGGTTTTCTTTCTATTCCTTCTGTATTTGGTATGTTGAAAAAATTTACAAAAATTTGTGAATAATTTTTCTATTCTCTTTAATCAGATCTTTAAGACCGCAATTGGAATTTTAGGGTTGACATGGCTATATAAAAAGTGCTACTGAACTGACTCAATAAAATTCTAGTCAAAAGAAAGAAGACTGACATGTTAGCCCATGAAATCAAACTGTGATATGAATGATTTATTTAGGCCTTGAAATATTACAATCAGATTCTACTGGTTAGAGTGAATAAAAATTGAAACTGCCTCTCCCGGAGGACAATTTGACAGCATATTTCAAAATATTAATATGCATAACCTCTGACCCAGCAACTCTCATTCTAGGAATCTGTTTGCCCTATATGAATATTTACTGATAAACATAATGATTTGGGCACTATATTGACTAGAGCATTGTCCATATTGGTAAAAAGCTGAAAAAATTTAATAATAACAATCACAATAAATACTTATAACCAAACCCAGGTAGTCTAGCTACAGAGTCCATGCTCTTTACCACTAAGCTATAAATGTCAAAATCAAAAATAAAACCCACATATACCAAGAAACACTTTGCAGATATTAAAAGGAATTAAGTAAAAGAATTTTTTAAAAGCTAAGATAGATCTTGACTAGTCTAGCTGAGGTAGATCTCTATGTATTAACATGGAAAGATCTCTAAGACAAATTGTTAAGTAAAAAAAAGCAAACCACAGCATGATATATACATATAGTATAATCACATTTATGTTTCAAAGATGCTATCCATGACTTTAATTGCATGCATTTTTAAATGCATAGAAAAACCATTGAAAGGATAAACAGTAAATTACAAATTAAGACTAGTTACATCTGGGGAGGAGATAAAGTTAGTAAGGAGAAGAGGCATTTCATTTTTACTCCATTCATTTTTGTATAGTTTCTTTTTTAAATAACAAGAAATAATTGATATATTATTTGTGTAATTAAAAAAAAATAGCAATTATAATGAAAAACTCTATTTTCATTTTGTAATTTGACCTTTGTTATTACTGTTGGTCATGTGACAGAGAGCCTATATATCAGTGGTTATAGAATCATTTTGGAAGTCTATTTTTCCCACAGATCTAGAAAAAAATAATTCTATGCTTCATTTGGAACCAGAAAAGAGCCTGAATAGCCAAAGCAACCTTAAGCAAAAGGAACAAATCTGGAGGCACGACTTTACCAGACTTTAAGCTATACTACAAGGCTATAGTAACCAAAACAGCATGGCACTGTACAAAAATAGAGATATAGACCAATGGAACAGAACAGAGAACCAAGATATAAAACCATACACATATTGCCATCTGATTTTAGACAAAGTAGACAGCAATATGCACTGGAGAAAAGAATCCCTATTCAATAAAAGGTGCTGGGAAAATTAGACAATCACATGCAGAAGACTGAAATAGGATCCATCTCTCTCACCACTCACAAAAATTAATTAAGGATGGATAGCAGACTTAAATTTAAGACATGAAACCATAAGAATTCTAGAAGAAAATAAAAAAACTCTTCTAGGTATCGGCCTAGTCAAAGAATTTATGAAGACCCCAAGGGCAATCACAGCAACAACAAAAATAGATGGGACTTGATTAAAGTATTAATAAAAAGATATGCACAGCCAAGAAAACAATCAACAGAGCAAACAGACAAGCCACAGAATGGGAGAAAATACTTGCATGCTGCACATCCGAAAAAGGGCTAATAACCAGAATCTATCTACAAAGAACTCAAGCAAATCAACAAGAAAAAAAATCAAACAACCCCATTAAAAAGTAGGCAAAAGACATGAACAGAAGCTTTTCAAAACAAGATAGACTAATGGCCAATAAACATGAAAAAATGCTCAACATCACTAATCATCAGAGAAATGCAAATCAAAACCACAATGTGTATCACCTAACTCCAGTGAGAATGGCTTTTATAAAAAAGTCCCAAAATGATAGATGCTAGTATGGATGTGGAGAGAAAGGAACACTTATATGCTGTTGGTGGGACTGCAAACTAGTGCAACCTTTATGGAATATAGTATGGAGATTCCTCAAAGAACTAAAAGTAGACCTACCATTTGACCCAGCAATCCCACTACTGGGTATTTACACAAAAGAAAAAAAAATCATTTTATCAAAAAGACACTTGCACTAGAATGTTTATTGCAGCACAATTCACGATTGCAAAGAAGTGGAATCAACCCAAGTGCCCATCAATACATGAATGAATTAATAAAATGTGGTATACGTACACTATGGAGTACTACTCAGCCATAAAAAATGAATCAATACCTTTTACAACAATCTGGGTGGAAGTGGGGACCTTCCTCCTAAGTGAAGTATTGCAAGAATGGAAAAACAAACACCACATGTACTCACTATTACATTGGAACTAACTGACCAGCACTCATGTGCACAGATGGAAGCAAAACTCAATGGAAATTATGCAGGAGGGAGGGGGGAGAAGGGGGTGGGTGAAATCATACCTAACAGTTAACAATGTACACTATCTGAGTGATGGACACTTACAACTTTGACTCAAGCAGTACAAAAGCAATCCATGTAATCAAAGCATTTGTACCCCTGTAATAGTCTGAAAAAAAAAAAGAAAAAAGAAAAAGAAACAAAGGAAGATTCAATTGGTTAAACTTGTGAATTAATTAATTAAATAAGTGAAAGTAATTATTCTTATTTTGTGAAAAATGACCAGATTTACAAGGAAAATAAATTTTATAAATTGACTTTTAGGATTTGGTATTAACAATTATTTACCAAAACACAAGTGAACATGGGAATGTCTTTCTATACATAAAAGTCTTCCTTAAATTTGTTTAGTGCAGATATGCTCTTGTAAATATTTCTCCTAATGGCCAAACTCTTGTCTTTTAAACAGAAAACTACTTTCTTATAGGTATAAATATAATAAGATCTCTGCTTTTCACAAAAATGATTAGTCATGTAATTTTTTTGTTGTTGGTTGAATTACTTTTTTCTTTTTTTGGTATCATTTTTTCTTTATTCAAATAGATTTAGGGGGTACAAGTGTTTTTTTGTTACAGGGCTAAATTGCATAGTGGAGAAGTCCAGGTTTTAATACACTCATCACCTGAATAGTGTACACTGTACCCAATAGGCAATTTTTCATCCCACATCCTCCTCCCACCCTCCCCCTTCTGAGTCTCCAGTTGTCCATTCAGTCACTCTGTATGACCATGCATACCCATTGCTTAGCTCCCACTTATAACAGCCATGTAATTTTTAAAAAATCCTAACTAATATTTAAACTACATGTTGCCTAAAAGATTACCATTGATAAGGTAACTACTGCTTACTCTGTTTTCCACACTTAAAGAAAAAGAAGTCAATAACTGATAATTTTAAAGGCTGTTTAATTAGACCACCCTATGGGTAGGTTCTCAATATTATTAAATAAAAAGCAAAATTTAGTCAGAACAATTGCCATTCAGTTCTTTCTGGTGTATAATAAATGGTAGATGTTTGAATGTTCTGTGTTGCCTCGTTCAAGTCAGTCATAAGCAAGGATGAGTCTGTGGTAGCATAGAATTCAAAACTCTAAAACCACTGGCAATGGAAATCAATACTCTATGTCTCCCCCAAATCTCAGTTTTCAAATCCACCAAATTGATTTGGAGCTTATGTAGAGTTCAAAAGGTATTTTTAAATTACCAACTACTGTTCTAATCTCTTTTATCATCTGATTATATAATGAGAAATTATCTAGATACCATGCCTGTTAGTGGATTCAACTGCTTGTAATACTCATGTAATCATTTTCATAAAATCATATGAAAAACAAACAGAAAAAACAGGCACTTAAGAATATCTACTGTATGCACAACTTTGTACTAGATGCCAATGAAGGGTGTCTAATTATTAAATTAGATGGATGGTATGATTTATTTATTTTATCTCATTGATGTTTTCTCCTGACTTTTTGGATTGTCTTAGGTTTACTAGCTTTTGGACACTTTCTCTGATTAACGCCAGGGACTATCTCATAACACCAAGTAAAATGCACCGAAGTATCTTGAAAGCCAGCTAAAATACAGTAATAGCTCTGTTCACAAACCTTTCATCATCTTATAAAAACAAGAAGATAAGATGAAAAATGTAGGGGAACAGTATGTAATGAATGCTGATGCAGGTCACTGGGAAGTAGGGATGGAACATGTAGCAGTTTTAAAAGAGAAGAGGACACAGAATGGGAGACAAATCATTGGAGCCATGGGGACAAAGGGAGCATTTTTCATGCAAGGGTACTTTAATCAGGGATGCTTACAAACCAGACATTTTTGTATTTTATTCCATTATATTTAAAAGTACTTAACATATTCTGCAGCAAATCCATGGAAAAATAATCATTTGTTGAAAGTTTTCTACTTTGTACTGTAACTTGAGAAGGAACAAAATAATCAATTCTAAATTATAAGTTAAAATTTGAATAGAAATATTATCCCTCTTTTAGGTGACAAACAACATCCCAGACAGATAATCTGTTCTGGCTAATGGAAAAGTTGGAAAAACAAAGAGAAACATGTACTCAAACAGAGATAACCTAACGCTTTCCAATTTCTTGGGAGTAAAAGCAGTTTGTTATGAAATAGGATCCAATCCCACATGCAGTGGGCACTCTGCCAGTACAGCTTTCAGAACCCAAGACAACTAAGGAGGAGTGTCTGGGTCAGGAGCAACACACACACTCACACACAGACACAAAACCACGTGCACTTTTTCAGTAGCAGTGTTGTAACTATCCAAATCACAGATTTAAATTCAGGCTGGGCATGGTGGCTTATGCCTATAATCCTAGCACTCTAGGAGTCTCAGGTGGGAGGACTGCTTGAGCTCAGGTGTTCAAGACTAGCCTGGGCAATAGCAAAACCCTGTCTTTACTAAAAAAAATAGAAAAAATTAGTGGGGCGTGGTGGCACATGCCTGCAATCCCAGCTACTTAGGAGACTGAAGCAGGAGGATTGCTTGAGTCCAGGAGTTTGAGGCTGCAGTGAGCTATGATGATGCCACTGCACCCTAGCCTAGATGACAGAGAGAGACGCTGTCTCAAAAAACAAAATAACAACAAAAAATTCATCCTTGTTGAAAGCAAGGTCAGCTTATCTACCATATTTGGTCAGACTGACCTTCAGGTATAAAGTATTTTAGATAGATAGTACTGTTATGAATTATGAAAGAAACAAAAGGCATTCAATATTTCACTTATCTTGAAATGGTTAAAATTAGATATTCGTTTAGAAAGAAGAATCAGATCATAATATGCAGTGTGAAAATGTTTGTTATTTAACTATTACAGCGGCCTTGCTAAAGTCCTGGTAACCTAAAATTACCAGGGCTGCTTGCTTTTTACAGACCGTTTCAAATTTACCAATGTCAGAGGTATGATAGCTGCTATAAGTTAAGCATTGGGTTGGCCTGAAGAAAGGCAATTCTACTAGTGCTTGTGTCAACTTTTATAAATGTTTTTGCCTTGCTCATCACATAACTTCTTTTAGGTTTTGGTTCTGCAAACCACTATCATTTTTATCTATAACATTATTTTACAAGTCATTCTAAAGTCACATGTTTCTCCAACATATACATTGAAAAATTTTTTACTATTAAACATTTGACCAAAGCACAAGAAATTTTAAAAGAGGAATTTTATCATGATTACTTGATAAGTAAAGCAATAATTTATTATCTAGAGAAGTAGATGCAAACATCCAAACAATATATAAAAGAATTTAAATACCATATTAAAAGTACCTTGCAAAATACCTTAGGTATACAAAAATAAGAACTGCAAAACAGTGACTAGCTCATATTTTATCACATACACTTCCCTATTAAAACATAGAAAGAAGAGAGAGCATGAGAAATTCCAAAGGAAAGAAAGATGCACAGAGGTCACGAATCAATTCTGGTGGCATGACTGATGAACTAGACAGAAGGTTAGAAAACAGTTCCAGATTTATACTGGTTGTTTGCAAGCCAGAGCCAAAAAGGGGGCTGGATTAAAAGATGTTATTCTAGTTTTAATCAAGTGAATATCTGCTGGGTTATTCAAAGCTTTGAAGTTACCATGACTGAGTTACCTTTGATATAAGTAATAATGTTGGTAGTATCTGAACTTTTATGAAGATAGACTATTAAAACACTTCCCTATTGCTAGTATTACTGAATTACTAGCACTGGATTATTACTATATTACTCAGCTCATAAGAAATATTCATAAACTTTCCATTTTGACAATATTTATATGAATATTTATAGAGGATCAGCTATCTTAGAGCATGTTACCTGGTGTAATCAGGACTAATTCATGTGCAAGGGACAAAAGAAGATTGTGCCAAACCATCTCCTGTCTTGATAGCTACAAAGGAATCAGAAGGAGTTAAAACTACTTTGCTGAAGGCACCAAGGAAAGGCTTCTAATGATCAATAAGTTTGATCTCCCATTCCAGCACCAGCTACTGCTGAGGAAAATGATGAAGTATAAATGAGAAGTAAATGATCTCTGTCCATTTCTCCCTCTAGTCCAATCAGTCTTCTTGTGACTGACTATAGATTTCCCTTTGCCAAGAATCAGCAGTTCTTAAATTGTTCACCATGTAGGTAAGTAGGTGGGTGAAAATTGAACAAGGAAAATTGCTACAATGTTCAGGTAACCTCCATGAACTGTGATATTACCTCCTTTATGTAGGTTTTATCTTGAAAATCAGAACTTAAGATAAAGCCATGTAAGGTATTCTTGGCCTCATGGCTACTTCTTTTCTTCCGACTGGCTGAGAGTGCCTTTCATGTCATAAATCTTTTTATGTGATTAAAGCTTGATAGTCAAGTTGCTAAGACATGCTGCAGATCTTTTCCCTGATCACTGATTCCTTAAGGAATCTTGTCTCTCTATCTGAACATTTTAAGGCTGTGACCCTATGAACATATGGCCATTTATATAAAAAAAGACAGCTGTCAAGCTAAGATAGGGGTAGGATTAGGGTTAGATTCTATATGTTAACAGATTTATTTGTATATATTCTATAAGCCAAAAAAATGGTTTTGTTATAAGGACAATTCCTTAAGTATCTGAATGATGAGTTCTTATATTCTTTGGTCACCTGAATTTGGCTGGAGGAAGTTTACACGAAGAACTGGACTTATTCTCCTGGTAGGAGCAAAGAAATAAAGCCACTGAATATTTTTTCTATGTTATTCTTTTTAAAAAAATCTTGAAAAATACCCTGAAAAGTGGGGTAAAACGAGGTAAACTTATTTGGACAATACTCGAGCATTTTATTCAAAAATGAACAAAAATTTTATTAGTTTTCAGAAAACTAATAAAATTTAAAAACACGATAACTGCAAATTACAAGGTACTATTTATTTATCACACTGAATATAAAGTTCTCTTTATATATTAGACTTTGAAAACCTGATTTAATACAGCATATGTGCAGGGGGACAGTTGTGCTTCAGTGGAAAACCATGCATTGTCTAGATCAGCGGTCCCCAACCTTTTTGGCACCAGAGACCATTCATTACATTTATTGTGCAAACCAACCTCTCCACTAACGACAAACTGTATTTGCAGCCGCTCCCCAGCGCTAGCATCACTGCTTCAGCTCCACCTCAGATCAACAGGCATTAGATTCTCATAAGGAACACAACCTAGATCCCTTGCCTGCACAGTTTACAGTAGGGTTTGCACTCCTATGATTCTCTCCAATGAGAATCTAATGCTGCAGCTGGTCTGACAGGAGGTGGAACTTATGCGGTGATGGGGAGCAATGCAGAGCAGCTGTAAATACAGATGAAGCTTCTCCGCCTGGCCCGCCGTTCACCTCCTGTTGCACAGCCCGGTTCCTAAGAGGCCATAGACAGGTACCCATTCGCAAACCGGGTTGGGAACCGCAAGTCTAAATCTAGAGAACAGTTTCTGGATTATCTATTTCTGATTCTAGGAGGGCTATTTTACAGCTCTTTTCATGGCTGATAACTGATAGCAGTGCGAAGTTATTTTTCTCTACAGAGAGGCAAATCCTATCCTGTCAGGTAGAGGTTCAATTGACTTCCCTTTCCCACTGTGGAAGAAGTTGCCTCCATTTGCACATTCATGTCAAAATTCCTAATCTATAACATGTCTGTTCTTTGGATTCTCCTTTGAACCAGTTATAACATCTGCCTGGTTCTCTCATGCAATTGAGTTAAATAAAATCTTTAACACTTGTTCATTTTATATCTGCATAAGAATCATGATGTTACTGTCTCTGAAAATTATCCTTTAACAAACAACAGTAAATGTGTACCACAGAAACCACTGCATGAGCTGCAGAAATCATTATGGAGGTCTTACTCTTTTAAGCACACAGACTCTAGAGAGGAGTAAGATAAATGCACAACTAACTTTAACCATCAGGGTTATTGGGCTCAATTTTAGCTTTTTTTGTTTCTTCTTAGTGATTTTATTTTTCCTATATCCTGAAATATTTTGCTCTTTCATAATCCTGAGAATTATTTCCAACTATGCTAAAAGGAGATTAAAATAATAAGAATATAATTATCTTTATAATTATTATACTTAATATTAAAATATGTTACAAATAAAATTCTTATATAGTAGGAATATGACTAAAATAAGAAAATTATGTAATAATAAGAAAAGGAGATTAGAATAAGAAAAATGATATAAGAGGTAATTACTACTTCATCACCCTTCAGTCGTCTTATTGAATTGCTCAAAAAATTGCCTGATTTTCTAAGAACATACCAAAGATATTGAGAGACAGCACTTTTTATGGCCTTTTTTCTTTTTAGCCTTTCATTGAACAGTTAAGAATTAAGAATTTTTTATTTCTGTTCATAATGGCAAGGAGAAGAAAATTGACAGAAGATGTTTTGCAACTGTTAGATAAATAAGAGCACAAATACAAAAATACAGACAGCAGCGCTCTAGACTCTAATGAGAATAAAATTATATAAGCTAAATATCAAAGTATCAGTCTTTATATAAGACAATACCCTTGATAAATACTCTCAAACTCAAGAATCAATGAGTGAACAATCTATTTCTAAGAACAAAAAAGGGATTTGTTATCGTTATTCTACAGGGAGGATGTCATCATGCAATATTTTTGGACAAAAAATTTTTGCTAAAAGAACATATGATAGTACTTCACATTTTATGAGGTTTGTACTAGGAAATTTACATGATATTGTTCATAAGCAGAATGCTGAAGGCACTGACCGAAAGGAACTAGCATATAAATGAAAAATCCACTAAAATGATATTCTAATCAATGTCTAAAAATGAAAATGTTTTGTAATTATAGGCTAGAGAAAATGACCACCTCTCTTTGATGAAATTATAAGCCATGAAAACTTTCAAAAGTATTGCAGTTTGAGTATGTTAAATGCAAGAACAACCCAAAATAATAAGCTGGAACCTCTTGAAATGTATTTGAAATCTGGATCAGAATTTACAAGATAGGCATGTTTCAGGATCATCTGTGCAAAGCCATTTACATTCAAAAGATATTCTCATGCTTGGCTTGTAATCCTAGCACTCTGGGAGGCCGAGGTGGGAGGATTGTTTGAGTTCAGGAG